>JACCIE010000102.1:0-522514 GCA_018906755.1 Sycophaga agraensis | reverse complement strand
GCGTGCAAAGTCGGGCAAGCAACCGAATTCAGAAGGGGCGGTGGCCTCTGGTGTTATTGAGGGCCACCTTCGCAAACTCAAGGCTACCGCTCTTCCACAAGCTCTACTGCAGATTCGGGTGGTCCGGAAATATCCGAGCCAATGCCGCTCGCATCCACCCTCTATCCGATGGCTCGGCGCGCCGGAGCTCGCCGAGAAACAGCCTGGCCTCTTGGGAAAGCGTGAGCCATCCATACAAATTCGATCCCTGTTCCGGCAGCACGGCGATCGGTCCTGACAATAGGGCAAGCCCCAGGGAAACGGAGTCTCCGCTTCCCACCGAGTCGTCAAATGCCTCTCCGGACACTTCCATGGGCTGCACAGAGCTGGCCTCCAAGGACCCTGCTGTCTCCGCAGGAGGCAGCAACGGGGAAACACCGGACGCTTCAGCGCCCATTCCCGACCACCGTCAGAATCAGCCGCGGAGCTCCGTGCGGTCTGGATCTCCGCGTATGAAGCTGACGGCGTCAGGTCGACGCTTTCGCGATCCTGTGTTTCCAATCGCTTTTGCCTCCCTTCGCTACCGGAACGTGGGGTGCCAGAGTGCGCGATGCTACGGTGGCTCCTACCTTAACTCCCGAAACCACCCGAGACGGCGCACTCAATCTCCTTTTCACCGAGGTGCTGTCCGTCCGTGGCGGTGGCTGGGACTTTCGGGGCCTTCAGGCGCGGGGCTACCGGCGTTGGCGCCAGTGTCGTCTCCGATCGCGGAGATCGGCGCCGGCGCTTTCCGCCCTTACCGCCACCTGAAACCTCCATCCCCCCGCCACGGTCCGTACCCACACTCGGCGCAACGCCAGCATCCACGCGGGGATGCGTTTGGGGGTGGCTCTCCCGGATCCGCCGAACTCCCATACTCGCCAACCACGCTGCATGCGTTTCACCACAACGGGGGCAAGTGTTAAGGGTTTCCCCCAAACGCCCACAGTTGTGGCAATACACCGAGTGCAGGGGCCGGGGACAATCGACACGATGGTGCCCCCTCCGCCAGCAACGGTGGCATGAGCGTGGTGGCGGATCAATGGCCGGATCAACGGGCACATCCATCCTCCCACGGAAAATGCAGCCCCCACCCCAGCTCACCGGGATCACTTGCTTGCGCGGATCGACCGGTGGAGCGCTTAGACGAGGCTGCCTGCCCAACGCAACTCACGGCCTTGAGGCCGCACACCACCTGCTCCTCCCCGCGCGCCTGCCCTCCCGAAGTCGGAGACCGCTGGCGAGCGATCTCCACATAAGGAGCGCTCTCGACCAACGACCCCTTCGGGTCGCTACACCCCCCAGCGCCACACATAATCACCCTCCCCGCGCCTACCTCCTCCTCTTTCGTGAGGTGACTCGCGCTCGCGCTCGCGATCTCGGACGCGGACGCGGGCCCTCCCCTCTTTGTCCTCCTCCGCCGCTTCCTTCTTCCCGCGGAACGCTCCGAGATCGGCCCCTCTGTAGATGTTGTGTGCTGGGGCAGGAGTACGCCTGAAGACGGCTTCTGCGGCAGTGCCTTGTAGAGGCGCTCAAAATCTTCATCCGCAGGCGTCGAGCTCGAGAAGTAGTCGTCCATCTCGAGCTGACGTCGCGGATTCCATTTGAGACGGCGCCTCGCCATAAGCCTCTGCCGCATCGCCTCCTCTCGACGCAAATCCTCGGCGTATCCGGCGGGAAAGATGTTGCGCGGGGCCTCTTCTCGCCCTGCCGGAACCTCCATGGGCTCGACGACAGGGCTGGCCGGCTCAACCGCCGCCACCGCAATCTCTACGACGGCCGCCTGCCCGTCACCCACGGGCGGCGTAACCGCCGTGATGTTGCTGATGCTGGGCGTCGTCGTCTGCAGGCCTGGGTCCGCAGATGTTGATGCGGCCCCGCCGCTCATCACCTCTAGCACCTCCATCTCCTCGTCCGAGGCGTTGATGAGCAGTGCGTCCTCCTCATCCGTCGGCACGCTGTCCCGGCGAGCTTGCAGCTCCAGCCGGAGCAGCTTTTCGAGGCACTCCTCATCGCCCTTACCATCCTCCACCCCCGGAGCTGGCTCGACGGGGATGTCTCCCTCCATTTCTCCACCGTTTTCCACCTGAAAAATGGAAAAATTGGTTAATAACACGCTAAACACTACTCTTACACTCAACCTCTACCACGACACAAGAACAGATACTGACTTCCGACACTTCGTCGGTCGGTACGTTAGCTCGCCTCGGTGGTATATATCGCTTTAGGTGCTGAATATGCACCTTAGAGGTCTTCCGGCCAGCATCTTCGAGAAGAAAGACTGTATCACCAAGCACTTCTTTAATCTCGAAGGGACCAAAATATTTCGGTGCCAGCTTACCGGAGACTCCCTTCGCAGCATCCGAAAGCGTGCTCTCGCGCCTCCATACGAGGTCGCCCACCTGAAACGACGCGCCTCTTTTATTGTGATTATACGCACGGGCGTTGCGCTTCTGGGATTCATCGTTATGCTGCCTCACGAGATCCCAAAGAACGTCCAATCGTTTCAGACGGTCAAGCCAATGCTCGGGATCAGCACGAACAACTACCTTCTCTCCCTCAACTTCACGTCGCAAACTCTTCACTGGCTGTGGGTGGCGCCCGTAATTCAAGAACGTTGGCGAGACCTTTGTGCTAGCTTGCACGGCCGTGTTAATTGCATATCGAAACTCATGCAAGTGCTCGTCCCACTGCCGATGATCGGCCTTAACGAACGTGGCAATCATCATTTTTAACGTTCTATTCGTACGCTCAACCGGATTGGCTTGGGGGCCTCCCCGGATAGGGAGGCGTGGTTACATGCTTTACACCAAAATCTTCCAACATCTCCCGGAGATGCTTATTAACGAACTCTGTACCATTGTCCGTCAATAAGAACTCGGGAGTCTCTCACCTAAATAACACCAACTCTTCAAAAGCTTTCGCCACTGCCTTCCCGTTAGCCGTACGCATTGCTTTCAACTCAATCCACCTCGTAAAAAGATCCTCAAACACTAAAATGTATTTAAATTGGCTCTTACTACGAGGCAGCTCCATCACGTCTGTAGCCACCACTGCCCATGGCCTCTCCACGATTCGCTTACCCATCAGCCCTTGAGGACCCGCCTGAGAGACTTTATAGCGCTGGCATTCGCTACACTGCTGCACGTATTCACGCACTTGGTAGTAAAAACCAGGCCAATAATACTCCCTCTTTACCCTGTCGTAAGTCTTCTCGATTCCAAGATGACCCGACGACGGGTGGCGATGTGCCTGCTCGATCACCCCAACTCTATACTCGTCTGGTACGACGAGTCTCCACCCCTCCTCTTCAAACGAGATCGGATCCAAGATCTCATCAGGAGAATAACGATAAAGCATGCCATCTATCACTTTCCATCCCGGAAATTTTCGAGGCCAACGCTGAATTTCGTTCATTCTGTCATGATACCAAGGATCCGAGATCGTCTCAAAATTCGCCACAACAGCTATCTCTCGAGTAATCCCTCTAGAGAGAGCATCAGGAACCTTATTGATCACGCCTTTTGTATGCACAATCTCGAAATCCCACTGCTGCATCTCGGGGGCCCAACGCGCTAGCCTCCCTGTAGGGTCTTTAAGATTTTTAAGCCACGTTAGAGCGCTATGATCTGTTTTAGCAACAAATTCATAGGCCTCCAAATATGGCCTCAGTTTTTAATTGCCCATAATAAGGCCAGGCACTCCTTTTCCGACGTAGTATAATTCCTCTCAGCCGGATTTAAGACACGGCTGATATACACGATCGGATGCTCAAACCCATCGTCATCTTCCTGAGTCAAAACGGCTCCAATGGCGTAATCGCTTTGGACCGTAAATGACTTAGAAAAATTCGGACGAGCAAGCACAGGGGCCTTTACAAGCGCGTTCTTCAAAGCATTAAACGCAACCTCTTGTTCTCTCTGCAACTCCCACGGTTGATCTTTCTTTAACAACTTCGTGAGAGGCACTTTAAGCTCGGACTCTTTCTCAATAAACCGTGCGCACACTCGAACAACAAAACTCACACTTCTCACGATTTACCTCGAGTCCGGCTTCCACAATCGTACGCAACACAAACTCTACCCATTTCAGGTGCTCTTCGAACGTTTGCGTCACCACTATCAGATCGTCCAAGTACGCGAAAACGTGAGGTTCTACCTCGGGTCCGAATAAGGCCCCGATTAACCTACAAAATGTCATCGGCGCATTTTTCAATCCGAAGGGTAAACGAACGAATTGCGCAACTTATCCAAAATCGAATCAATATTCGGTAAAGGATAGTTATCGCGCCTAGTCGTCTTATTTACATCTCTAAAATCTATACAAAACCTATAACTCCCTTCTCGCTTGACAATCACTGGTGCACTACACCACTCACTAGCACTACGCTCAATAATCCCTTTCTCAAACATCTTCTTCACCTCTTCTTGAGCAAACTCGAGAACCTTGGGAGACATACGCCTAGGCGCGTGTCTCACCGGCACAGCACCTTGGACATCGATGTGATGTTCAATAAGAGTCGTAAACCCGTGAAGCTCTCCGGGTTCTGGAAGTAACTTTTCCATCAAAGCCTTCACTTGTTCTCGCTCCTCGCTTCGTATTTCAACGATACCACAGCATTCTGCGAAAATTCTCGGATCTGAACTCAATTCACCCACTTTCGAGAAAGGACGCCATCTTCCACCAGGAATCCTCCAGAAACATCCTACCAGCGATAACTCAAAACCATACTTGAGACCAAAATCTACCCCGAGAATGATAGGGTGACCAGTATCCGGCACGATTCTAAGATCAACTGCCTGCTCGATATTCTCTACTTCAAAGAGAACTTCAAGCACTCCAAGGATTTCCTGAGTTCCTCCAGTAACTCCACGAACCGCTAGCTGAGCCGGTTTCCATTTATCTTTAAACGCCTTTGCTTCTTCAGGGCCGATCAAAGAAATCATGGAACCTGGATCAAACAACGCACACACATCTTTGCCGTTCAATCGAACCGTTAGGTACATTCGGTTGTCGGTTATAACACCGGCCACCGTCTGCTCCTTACTATTCGACTGTTTCGGCACAGCATCCTTGAGTACGCCTGTAGCCAGAATTCCTCAGTGAACTCGCGGATCCTTCAACCGCAGCTTTGTTCGAAGCCTCTCTGCTGCTTGGTAGAGGCGGAAACTCCAAACTCTGTGCAGGCGTCCGACTAGGCACCTCAACGCGAACTTGATTCGAAGGCTTGTCCGGCATTGTATCGAGCAGCTTACAGGCTGTGGAGAGCCTCTGGAGCTCATCCGTCAACTCCTGAGAAGCTCGAAGCGTCTTCTCGAGATGCTCTCTCTCTTTCTCACACTCACTCTGTGTCTCTTGATTTTGACGCTCCTGACTCGACTCTTCATGCCTGACTTCCTTCTCTCGACTCTCCACTACTCTCAGTCTTTCACTCGTCCTCTCGCTCGCTACCGTTTCCCCGCAGGGCCCAGGGGACAAGTCTGTTGCCCTGCTTTGGCGTTTCCCAGGCTCTCCCTTCCGTGCGCACAGTTCGGGCAAGTCCGAAAAACTACTCCAGGGCAGTCGCAAACTTGACACGCTACCTGCGGGCTAGCAGTTGGGCAGGCGCTCGCGTTGTGTCCCGGAAGCCTGCATTTATAGCAGACTCGCTTCGGGCACATCGAGGCTCTATGTCCAATGCCGTTACACGTGTAGCACTGTCCATAAAACGGAGCATTCGCCACAGGTGTCGGCATTGGAGTCGGGGCATGCAGCTGAACATACGAGGGCCCGGGCCATGCTTTAGATGGCTGCACTTGGCCGCTTCGCTGTCCGCTTCCAAACTCCCGTCTTCCAACCCCCTCGGGAGGCAGATTCGAGCGCATTGGCGCTATCTGCCCCGTAACGCGACTCTGCTGCTCCGGCTGGTGCTGTTGCCTCGCTATGCCTTCTAGCAAAGCAACCTCACCGCTATCACTACTCCCGCTACCGCTCGCCGACGTACTCTTCTTCTTCTTCTTCCTCTTCTTCTTTTTCGACGCAGCGGGCGGCAGACTAGGAGCCGCAGATGCAGCATTCACACCAACTTTAGCTTCACTCCTTTTCTCCACCTTCTTCTTGCTCGATGACGGGTCGAGTGACGGAGACTCAAACCTATGATCGATCCGTTGGACGTCCTCCAAGCGCTTACCCCACTGAACCAGCGACCGCACGTCCGGCATATCTTTATCCACGATATACCGCCGGTAAGTCGGTAAGATCTGCTCAAAGATCATCTTCTTCTGGCAGCGTTCCGACGGCGGGTGACGCATAGCGTTCGCCTTCGTCTGGAACGCATCCACAAACCTCGCGATCGTCTCTCCTTCTCTCTGGCGCAAACATTGAAGATCTCTGAGCAGAGTCGAATCGCTAACTATCGTGCAGTACTTGTTCTGAAAGGCTTGCACGAAAGACTCCCAGTCCACAAACATACGTTGGACGCGGTGGTACCATTTCCGAGCGTTATCCACGAAAGCCGATTGCAAGGAGCCTATCAAACATCTATCTGAAACTCCCAGCTGCTCCTTGAATAACTCGAGACCCTCAAGGAAATCCCACGCATCCTCCGTATCTCTACCCGCGAAAGAAAGACGTGCATCGCGCAACGCCCGTCTGCAGCGAGTTATGTCGCGAAAACTCACGTCTCTCTCTCTCTACTCGAACTATCATCGCTACTCTTGCGGGCCATGGTTGTTGCCAACTGAAGATCGCCCGCGGCTGACTCAGTCGTCGAAGGTAAAACCTGCCGACTGCGTCGCCTCGGAGCAGTATCCTCGACCCTCACTCTATCACGACGACTCACTAACTTGCTCGGACGCGGCGCCGACATCAACACAGATTCTTCTCCTGACGATCCGCTCTGTGAAGAGTCCGAACTCACCAACACCTTCTTGTTTGCTTTCTTCAAGGAAACCTTCCTTTTATGCGGTGTAGAGGCCGCTGCAGGAGGCTTCCCTGTCTCAGTTGAATTAGGCGGCAAACTCGGGCTCTCACCCTTGTTAGCCGGCCCACCCGCTAACGCCATAGAAGGAGCAACTTGCGTAGTTGCTCCTCTCAGCGTCTGCGGAATACTATCACACTGAGAAGCAAAAATTTCTGTCATCACTGACGAGACGATCTGCCGTACCTGCTCCTGCATTCGGAGGGTCAGCCCGTCCACCTCAGTCGACTCCGGCTTGGAGGCTCCCGGGGCATCTACCCCTTGTTTAAAAACAGTCGGGGGATGATCCTTAGGATCAACTCCAATCTCTCGAACGCGAACTCCCGAAGAACTCTCGCTATCCTCTCCGGTCGTGCTGGTCGTGATAGCTGCCGCGCCGTCATCCTTCGCGGGGCTGTCCTCACGATCCGTTCCTCGCTTCTGGGGAGAAATCGACGGCAACCACAAGTCGTAACAAACCAAAGGAGGATCCAATGGTTTGGCGTCGTAGTTGTCGTCGTATCCCTCGACCCAGGGAACGTCCAGCAGAGGCCGGGCAACCATGAGCAGGAAACGCCATAAGCGCTCCCTCAACTCATTATGGTCGCCTTGAAAGCAGAGCTTCCTTCGGCACAACTCCATCACTACACGATATATCGGCATGCCTCGCACATGCCTCCGCAGGCGCCTGGCCTTCGCAGATGCAAGTGGCAAGGCACGCACGCGCTCACCATAGCGCTCGCAAACTCTATTAATGGCGGCGACGCGGTCGCGAGCGCGCTGCATCGCCGCCTCCTCCTCCTCCTCCACACTAATCGTCTCCACGCCGCTAATGGAGGACCATTTTCTTTGGTCCGCCATTACGGCCCCAACCACACTCAAAGGGTGGTCGCGTCAACACTTCAAGCGGGTACAAAAGGCACCACCGAATGGCAATACCCTCCCCCCCGCTTACTAGGTTCCGGAACGCACCTCTGCGCGCTCTGCCAGCTAGATATATAAAAAAAAAGAAAATTAAAATACTGAAAAAGAAGAAAATCTGAAATGCGAAAATTCCCCCTTCTAAAGCTGAAAATCAAAACACAACAAGTTAAAAAAAAAAAAAAAAAAGAAAAATGCTAAATAAAACAAAACACAAAAGAAAACAACTTACGAAATACAAAAGAAATTACAAAATATAATAAAAATATTAAATATCATAAAAATATTATTAAATATAATAAAAATATTATTTGTTAAGAATAAATTATTATCATAAAATATTTTAAAATTATCCCAATATTAAAAATATAACAGCACGCTCGCTACGGTCGCCGCGACACACACAAACACAACCTTATTCAAATAAAATAATTTGCACAAATGTGCACTCCTGCACTTCCTCTGTGCCCCTGTGCACGAAGAAATGCACCCCCCCTTCGCCCGCTGGAGCCTCCGCGCGAGGGGTCAGTGCAAACCACCGACGCGCCCTCTGCTATTGGCTCTAACTCGACAGCTGTCGGCCTCCAAGGAGCTCGCTCAAACGCACAAAAATGGAGGGGCGGCCGCGGCTGGATCAGCGCGCGAACGCAAACAATTACTAAATTTTTTTTTTCTTTTTTAATTATTTATTTAAATTATATATTTTTTTTTTTTCTTTTCCTTTATTTTTAGTCAGTGACAAACCGGACAAAAACCGCGAAATTAATTACTGCCCAAAAAAAAAATTTTAATTCAATTACTATTGTTAATAATTATTAATTATTATTATTAATAATAATAACCTTAAATAATATTATTAATAATAAAACAAAAATAAAAATTTATCCGCTCAGCGCTTTATTTCAGCGCGGAGCCACGAGCTACTATCCCCCCCTCTACACTCACATACACTCTCTTTTTACTAACGCTATCACCACACACTAAAACTAACTAAATCGCGCGTAATTTTCGGTCGCCAATTTGTCACGTGGCGGTTACCAGGTGGCTGATTTCGCCCCGGCTCCCAGCCACCACGCGACTGAAGGACTCTCCGCTCTCTCCTCCTTTGTTTCGTATCGTCGCGCGGAAAATCCGCGGACGCGGCGGGGCGAGCCTGGGTGCTCGCCGCTATAAGGGACGCGAAAAATGGGAAAGGCGCACGAAAAGATTACACGGTTGTTTAAGTAAAATAAATAATTAATATTTATTATAATAAAATTACAAAACAAATCCCGACACTGAGCGACCCTGTCTAAATAATTCTTTCTCTCTCTCTCTCTCTCTCTCTCTCCCGACGCGGATGATCGCGCACGCGTTACAAAATATATTATTTCAATTTTTTACTCACGCTGATGGCGGCGGCGATCTCCGAATTGGCGGGAAGATGCTTGCTTTTGTTCCGCCAATCTCCAACCCGCAAGGGCGAGATCGAAGCGTCCCAAAAGTTCGCTTTGTTGTCACTACCACTTGCTCCACCAATCTCCAACCCGCAAGGGCGAGATCGAAGCGTCCCAAAAGTTCGCTTTGTTGTCACTACCACTTGCTCCACCAATCTCAACCGCAAGGGCGAGATCAAAGTGTCGCAAGGGTATTTATCCAAATCCTTCAATTGAGTGCACCTGCACTGTAATGCACTTCTCTCTCTCTCTTCTCTCTCACTTCACTCTCTCGATAAACTATTAGCGCGTCGCGCGAAAAGCGTGGCGCTTCGCAGCTAATCGTCTCGGGAGAGCCGTGTCCCGAGACACACTGATCCAAATCGTGCGATCGAGAAAGGATAGAGGGCCGATCGCGCGCCTAATTGCCTTCTCCCCTTTATTAGCCGCCGCGGCCCGCGCGCTTTCCCGCGCGATAATTACCGCGGTGCGCCGAATTTCGCGCAGCCCAGTGCCCCCCCCCCCCCCTCGGCGCATGGTCAAGGCTGCGAGCACGTGCTCAGTGCCGCGGTGACCACGGCGAGATACTCGTCGCAAGATTATTAGACTGAAAAATATTAATTAAAATAAACAATAAAATATACCTATAAAAAGTTTTCTCTTTCTGTTTGACTTTATTTGCATTGTCGAATTGTTGTGTTGAAATTTCTTGAAAAATTATTCTTATAAAGTTAACAAAAATTAAAAATGATTCACAAATATATGGAAAATCTTAATGAGATAAAATTTTCTGAGTGAGTATATAAAAATGTATGATTTTTCAATTGATCTTATTTTCAAGATGAATGATGATGATCGACTGAAAACGTCGGGATGCCACGAGTAGTGTACGTCAACTTCGTTTACAAGAACCGTGTATTCACAAAGAATTACTTTTACAAAGAATTCACTTTTTATTACCTGTATCCAAACAGCGATTCTTAAAGTTACTGCTATATTTGCTTTCATCCGCATTAATTTGATTACTATCCTCTAAGGTTAGATTTTCTTTTTCGTTTGCAAGCACCTCATGCATTATAATTTTTGACTTGTTCTTTTTATTTGATGTCTGCGCTTCATTTACTAAATGGATACCGCGATATCTCTTTGCAAGAGTGACTGTCTATAATTTTGAACATGGATTCTGGGAGTATGTCCCAAAAATCCAGATAGTTTTTCGATTTCGTTTTCGTTTATACCTTTTTCCATTCCGGTTGTCGCAACCTGCTTCCTAAACAAGGTTCCTCTAAGTATTGAAGGGTTTTGTGCTCCGCAGCATTCCGAAAATCTCTTCATTAATGAACAGGCCGATACATATTTAAAATCATCTGTGACATCGGGAAAAATTGAAAATATATAAGGATTATTTTTATTTATTTTAACATTCTTTCGAAGTTTAATCAGCAATTTTAAATAATCGTGTATTTCTGATTTATATACTATTGGAACGGGCTTGCTTCTTTTTCCTCTAACCTGAATTCTATAATTATTGTTACATAACTGTGCAGCGTTAAAATCTTCTATACACAATTTTTCGATTTCGCCTGCTCTTCTGCAATTACTCACATGCAAAAACGAAACCAAGGAATTTCTTAATTGCTTATAGCTTTTTTTCTCAAAAAGATTTACACAATGAGTATGATAAAACCATTTCATTTTCCAAATATTTTCTCAAACATTTCATGTCATCTTGAGTCGGCAGATCTACAATTTTATTTCTTTTGTTTCGTGCTTGCGTTTCAGCGATAGTGTTGCCGATGCTGCAATGCCATAGTACACTTACTTTTTTAAGGAAAGCATCGATTTCTGAACGCTTCTTATTCTCTTCTTCGCCCAACAACACATGATAAATATTTGCAACACTTTTCACCAAGAATGACAAGTCATTCGCTGTGGACGATGATCTTAGTGTCTTAGTTATAGGATCCTGCTTTCCCAAAATTTTGCAACATGCAATAAATTCATCGTAGTGTTTTTCATGAAAAATATCGGCAAAGTCATTTATATTATTATTAAGTAATTTCATTTGAATTTTTAGACGGCCTAGTCTTCTTAAATTCGCTCTAATCTTATCATGATGATGAGACCATAAAATTATTGCATGATCGTATCGAATTTCAGTGAGCACATTATCAGATTCTCGCATTTTTGATATAATTTTAATTGAACCCTCCGTAGCAATATCGTGATATTCACCCATTAAGGCTCTTGAACTGGATTTAACAATGTGTCGATTCAGAAATGATTTTCCGGTGCACTTACTAACATGTTTATGAATGGACGTTAATGATAGCGATTTACGACACTTTATACAAGTACCATATTGAGCAACAGTATTTCGAGTTTCCTTTTGAGGCCTCCTCGACACAATATATTCGGAAACATCAGCTGTCTGCAAATTATTTAAGTAGCTTCCTTTATTTCTCAAATAGTCAATAATTGCATTTCGTTTCAATTGATTTTTAGTTTTTCTTTTTCCATTAACTTGTTCCTTTTTCGGTATTGCCATTAATTTTTCAATTAAAACTTCTTCAGAGTGACACGATTCAAAATGCTCTACTAGTTTTGCAAAATGAATTTTAATATTTTGATTTTTAGTCTTATTCCTCTTTTGAATGCAATATAAGCAGCAGTATTTTTTAGTTCCATCCTTGCTAGACTTTAGTACTTCATTGTTTTTATTTTTTAGAAATATAAAAATTTAATACAAAACTATTGCAATGTAGATTATTAGACTGAAAAATATTAATTAAAATAAACAATAAAATATACCTATAAAAAGTTTTCTCTTTCTGTTTGACTTTATTTCCATTGTCGAATTGTTGTGTTGAAATTTCTTGAAAAATTATTCTTATAAAGTTAACAAAAATTAAAAATGATTCACAAATATATGGAAAATCTTAATGAGATAAAATTTTCTGAGTGAGTATATAAAAATGTATGATTTTTCAATTGATCTTATTTTCAAGATGAATGATGATGATCGACTGAAAACGTCGGGATGCCACGAGTAGTGTACGTCAACTTCGTTTACAAGAACCGTGTATTCACAAAGAATTAATAGTCGTAACTCAGCTTGAAAATATAATTCTCTGCTGTCAATTCAATCATATATTAATCGAGTACATCTGAACATAATAAAATCATAATTAAAATAGAAATTCATTACTCCTTAATATTTTAAAAACAAGTAGAACTAAATGATGAGTATTATAACGTTCAACAGTGCGAAAATCATTAAAACAAACAACTTTGAAACGTTCAAGTATTAATTGTATAAAGATATAAAAAGTTTTGGTATGATTGAATATATATTGAAGTATAAAATTCTATTACTCGATATAGACAATCTCGTGCGTTACAGATGTTTATAAACTTTAGAAACCTGCAGCATTAAATTATCCAGTCATTATGTATATTTTCTCATGCTTATATAATAATCAATACAACAATTACAATAAATGCTTGTATTTTAAATATATCTTTATAAAAGACAAAATCCCTTTAAATATCCTAGTATGAATTTTCGAAATCTGAATAAATTTATAATGAATAACGAAGAAATACGTTTATCAATTCTAGCTACTTATTTGTTCAATAAAAATAAATATAGTCGCAGAATACAGCATAATGATAGTTGCAAATTTGTATAGCTAGTGCATAATTATAATTAAAAAACCATTATAATCCTAGTTATAATTATCCAAAATCGCTGATATTAAATGCCGCCGGCCCGAGAGCCGGCCCTTCCGTCATATCTGACCATCTTGAATACGAGCTTGACTGTTTTTTTTTAATCCGAAGCTCTTGCTTTGATACTGTTGTAATATTATTGTTTATTTTCCTAAGTATAATAATAATGTATAAGTAATGTATGCATTTCCTAACTTCTGTCTCACACGAGATTGTTTACATCATGAAAAAGAATTTTGAGCTTAATAAGAAATACTTTTATCGATTCCAGAGGTTTATTTATTCAATACAAATAAATATATTTACAATGATAAGCGTCTAAATCATCTAATTAATCTATTGCAGATCGGATTGCAATTTCTGTTACAATGACGGGCAACCGCTTGATAATACATATTTTTCTGATTGCACGCCAAGTATTTCGGAAACTGAGCACATCAGCTTACTTGGCAAGTAGGTCAATTGAAAAAGTGGATAAGTTGATAAGATTGAATATTGAAGGATTAATTTCATGTTTTAGTTCAGTACATTAAAAATGCTTTATTGAATACCAATGCATTCAAAATGTATACGAAACAAATGAAAGCCACTGAAATATATATTAGAAGATTTTTACATGTGACCCATTGCATTGGTTTCTGCTTGGTTAATTTCGAATGGATAAAATGTTTTTTTATCAATACTTAAATTTCTGTAATAGTTACAGTTTCAGATTGTTCAGTGATTGCATATATTTGTTAATACGTGTATCGTAAACAATGTAAGAATAATGATATATTTACACAAAATATTAAATACAAAATATTTATTTTTTAAATATTATTTATGTCAGATGTCAAATTATAAAAATTTACGAATTTTTTCAAGCTGCGGTTTACGCAAAAACCAAAAAATAAAAAAATTAATATATTACATCATAATGATTCGACAAAGCCCTGCTAGGCCATATAATATAATAAATTTTAATTGGTTAAGAAATAAATAATAATGAATTCTATTAAATTTATTTTTTATTAATAGTCATTTCGAAATAAATAAACTCACATAAAGCTCTAAGAAAATATTATTAAATATAGAAAAAGAAGTTCAAGCAATCAATTTCAATAACTTTATAACGTATTCAAAGTATTTGGTGATTTGTATACTAAATTTATGAATCATATTCAATTAATTCAATTCAATGAATATGAAGTTTCAATAATTAAATACAATTAATAAATTGATTTAGAGAGATTAAATTATTTTTAAGAAATTTTTATTTATTTGAAAAATGCTTTCGATTTATACGCTTTGATAATAGCTAAAATTTATCGTCCTTTAACCATAATTACATTATTTAATGCAATCACAGTAATTTATTAAATATTCTTTTCGATGTACTAATGATTTAAACATTAAAATCTATAGCCTTTAACGATTTCACAAAAGTTTAACTGAAAATAGAAATGAAATGCAATTTTCGATATATATAGACGGGTAGGTAAAAATGCGTAAAAATGTTTTGAATATATATATTCCAAAAGAAGTGCTATATGGAAGTACACTTTCAGCAAAGTATTTTTGAGTATTTTGCCACCTATCCCTAAGATTTCCTCTTATGGTGTAGGTGTTAACGCAAGTGGTAGAACAACGCCACCATACAATAACACATGATCGTTCAGTTAAGGACAACAGTTTCGTAATAGATGGATTGCGGAGGTTGCCGCTTGCTCGCAGTTTGAAACCTGCATAAGCCGGCATTGGCTGGTATAACACATATCGTGACCGGCTTTTACATTCGCCGGTGTTGTGAATCCGCTCGATATTTCCGAGACACTTTCAGTTATTAAAAAGTATTGAACTATTTTACTACTTATTAAATGGAAAAGTAGAAAAAAGAAATTTTTAATAGCATACATGATTTCTACAGAGAATGCTTTTAAGCTGAGTCTAAACTATTAGTTCTTTGTGCATACAAGGTTCTTGGAAACAAAGTCGACGTGCACCCCTCGTGGAATTTCGATAGTTTTAACTTCAGCTGTTTTCCCAGGTATTTTTCATTTGCACCAGACATCTAGATTAATTTGTTAAAAAACCAATGTAAGAAAATAACGTTTTAATTTTTGTTTTATTATGTACACTCATACTATAAAATTGTTTGTTTTATACATTTTACTATTGCACATTATTATGGCCTTACTTAGTTACACTTACCTATAAAACATTGAATGACATCGCAATCGATTTATATTCAATCATACCAAAACTTTTTATATCTTTATACAATTAATACTTGAACGTTTCAAAGTTGTTTGTTTTAATGATTTTCGCACTGTTGAACGTTATAATACTCATCATTTAGTTCTACTTGTTTTTAAAATATTAAGGAGTAATGAATTTCTATTTTAATTATGATTTTATTATGTTCAGATGTACTCGATTAATATATGATTGAATTGACAGCAGAGAATTATATTTTCAAGCTGAGTTACGACTATTAATTCTTTGTGAATACACGGTTCTTGTAAACGAAGTTGACGTACACTACTCGTGGCATCCCGACGTTTTCAGTCGATCATCATCATTCATCTTGAAAATAAGATCAATTGAAAAATCATACATTTTTATATACTCACTCAGAAAATTTTATCTCATTAAGATTTTCCATATATTTGTGAATCATTTTTAATTTTTGTTAACTTTATAAGAATAATTTTTCAAGAAATTTCAACACAACAATTCGACAATGGAAATAAAGTCAAACAGAAAGAGAAAACTTTTTATAGGTATATTTTATTGTTTATTTTAATTAATATTTTTCAGTCTAATAATCTACATTGCAATAGTTTTGTATTAAATTTTTATATTTCTAAAAAATAAAAACAATGAAGTACTAAAGTCTAGCAAGGATGGAACTAAAAAATACTGCTGCTTATATTGCATTCAAAAGAGGAATAAGACTAAAAATCAATTGAAACGAAATGCAATTATTGACTATTTGAGAAATAAAGGAAGCTACTTAAATAATTTGCAGACAGCTGATGTTTCCGAATATATTGTGTCGAGGAGGCCTCAAAAGGAAACTCGAAATACTGTTGCTCAATATGGTACTTGTATAAAGTGTCGTAAATCGCTATCATTAACGTCCATTCATAAACATGTTAGTAAGTGCACCGGAAAATCATTTCTGAATCGACACATTGTTAAATCCAGTTCAAGAGCCTTAATGGGTGAATATCACGATATTGCTACGGAGGGTTCAATTAAAATTATATCAAAAATGCGAGAATCTGATAATGTGCTCACTGAAATTCGATACGATCATGCAATAATTTTATGGTCTCATCATCATGATAAGATTAGAGCGAATTTAAGAAGACTAGGCCGTCTAAAAATTCAAATGAAATTACTTAATAATAATATAAATGACTTTGCCGATATTTTTCATGAAAAACACTACGATGAATTTATTGCATGTTGCAAAATTTTGGGAAAGCAGGATCCTATAACTAAGACACTAAGATCATCGTCCACAGCGAATGACTTGTCATTCTTGGTGAAAAGTGTTGCAAATATTTATCATGTGTTGTTGGGCGAAGAAGAGAATAAGAAGCGTTCAGAAATCGATGCTTTCCTTAAAAAAGTAAGTGTACTATGGCATTGCAGCATCGGCAACACTATCGCTGAAACGCAAGCACGAAACAAAAGAAATAAAATTGTAGATCTGCCGACTCAAGATGACATGAAATGTTTGAGAAAATATTTGGAAAATGAAATGGTTTTATCATACTCATTGTGTAAATCTTTTTGAGAAAAAAAGCTATAAGCAATTAAGAAATTCCTTGGTTTCGTTTTTGCATGTGAGTAATTGCAGAAGAGCAGGCGAAATCGAAAAATTGTGTATAGAAGATTTTAACGCTGCACAGTTATGTAACAATAATTATAGAATTCAGGTTAGAGGAAAAAGAAGCAAGCCCGTTCCAATAGTATATAAATCAGAAATACACGATTATTTAAAATTGCTGATTAAACTTCGAAAGAATGTTAAAATAAATAAAAATAATCCTTATATATTTTCAATTTTTCCCGATGTCACAGATGATTTTAAATATGTATCGGCCTGTTCATTAATGAAGAGATTTTCGGAATGCTGCGGAGCACAAAACCCTTCAATACTTAGAGGAACCTTGTTTAGGAAGCAGGTTGCGACAACCGGAATGGAAAAAGGTATAAACGAAAACGAAATCGAAAAACTATCTGGATTTTTGGGACATACTCCCAGAATCCATGTTCAAAATTATAGACAGTCACTCTTGCAAAGAGATATCGCGGTATCCATTTAGTAAATGAAGCGCAGACATCAAATAAAAAGAACAAGTCAAAAATTATAATGCATGAGGTGCTTGCAAACGAAAAAGAAAATCTAACCTTAGAGGATAGTAATCAAATTAATGCGGATGAAAGCAAATATAGCAGTAACTTTAAGAATCGCTGTTTGGATACAGGTAATAAAAAGTATTCATTTTTCATGTATTATATTTCATAAAAATATTATTTTAATTTGAAATAAATATTCCTTTCTTTGAAAAGTTGACAGTCAAAAGAGACAACCTTGGATGCAAACTTCCATAAACAAATTGTTGGCACAATTTCCAAATGTTCTAGACGTTCAATATTCAGTACCTTCATCAAAAGAAATAATAAAATTTATTCGTACAACAGAAGACACCATACTAAAAACTAGAACTGAACCACAAATACGTTCCTGGATTCATAGTCAACGAAAACGATTAAAATCTTCAGATTCTTTGCCATCAAGAAATCACATTCCAAGTTATATTTATGCAAAATTTGAAAAGTACATTGCAAGTGGAAAGATTCCATCCGTATCTACTTGTGGAAAGTTTTTAGCAAAGTCACCGTCAAAAACTAACGTGACTATTAACAATATTCTCCACTGGGTAGAAATGACCATAAAAAGAAAATCAACCTAAAATATATATAAGAATGCTCCTTTTTAAAACAAATAAGATGATTAAAGTATCATTTTAATTTTTATTTTGTTATGTTTACATAAGATATGATCATACACAAAAAAAATTCTTATTTTTATTTCTTTGTGTATAGATTTAGTCGCTTCGTACATAATCATATTATACAACTGTTTGAATTAAAGATTTTGATACAAATGTACATTATTATCGTATTATTAAGTTTTACTTGTTAAAAACCGAAGATTAACGAACTGTTACTCTAATTATTATTTTATTGTGTAAATTTGTTGATCAGATATGATCCTAAAAAAGCCTTTTGTTTTAAAGATTTTCATACTGTCCATTATCGTGGTATTATTTAATTATAATTATTTATAAAACGTTAAAATTTAATAAAATGCCATTCTAAGCTCTATATTATTATGTATGTAACAAGTCGATACATATATAATCATATAATAAAATTGTTCGACTTAGAGATGTTTATACATTATTCTAGCATTATTCAGTTTTACTTATCAAAATATAGATATCTAACAAAATGATATTCTAATTTTTGTTTGTCATGTACAGATTTAATCGATTCATATATAATAATATAAAATTGTTTCATTTAAATATTTTCACTTAAATGTACGTTATTATGATATTATTAAGTTTTGTTTGTTAAAAACAGAAGATTAGCAAACGGTTAGTCTAATTATTATTTTTTTGTGTAGATTACTTGATAAGATATGATCCTAACAAAGTGTTTGGTTTAAGGATTTTCATACTGTACATTATTATGGTATTATTTAATTATTCTTATTTATAAAACATTGAAAATTAATAAAATTATTATTACATCTATTATAATTATTATATCATTTTATATAAATTTTAAACGTTGTCTATTATGATATGATCACAGGAAAAAGTTGTTTGGCTAAAAGATCATTTAGTTATAACCATTTGTAAACATTAAAGAATAATAAACTCTAATTGTAATTATAATTTCATAATGTTTAGATATACTCGATTATCTCATCACACTGTAAACCTGTTAGTGTTATGAATTTTCGTACTACCGATCCTAATTAATGTCATTATCTAGTTGCTCTCGATCATAAAACACAGATGATCAATAAACTGCATTCTAATTTTAGTTTATTATGTTTCGATGTAGTCTACTCTATATTTTTAGTGTTAAAACATTAAAGATTTTTATATCTATTAGTCTTAGAAAGTCATCATTTTAGTTTTCTTTGTTACCATTACTTAATTATATGTACTGATAAGTATTAAACATATTTATCAAATTGTATAGCAAAAAAATGTAAAAATAATAACAAAACTTTAGATACTGTAGAACAAATGCTTTTATTATTAGTTAAAAATATTGTATTTTATATCCATGCCTAATTCTGTAGAAAACAGGTTCTCTAATAGCAGTTGGTTATAATTAACAATAAGACAAAAATTATCCATGCTAAATACGCCCTTGAGTATTAATTTCTAAATATATTAATAATATACAGCACTGAAGTTAATAATAACATTTCATTTGAAATCATCTCTGTAGCCCTGAAAAAAATATAAATATTTTACACAAAGTATTTAGCTCATCGTGTATAACTATAATATTTCTCTACCAAAGACTTACAATACTTATCTGACTAAAATAGATGAAAATTCTGTTAACCGAATTAATTTTAATAGTAATTTGCACAAATTAAAACAAGATAAACTTGACCTGGATCCTTTGATTACGCATTTAAAGTGACAAAGATCATAAAAATATATTGCGATGGACCATATATAAATATAAATGTAGAAACCCTAAGCAGAAATTTTGTGCAAATGGCATAGATCGACCAACGAATACAGATACGTTCGCGTATTGAGTTATGCGATCCCAAGTAGAGTGTTTCAATCGTATCCGCGAGAAGGCGTTGAATATTGAATATTATAGTCGAATTGTCGCATCAGTCAATGGTTTAGATTTTAAAGTTGTACAATAACGGCAAATTTAATTAAATACGTGCTACTGCAAGCTTATTCACCGTGACTGCAGAAACAAAGAGTTATTCTGCGAACCTGATGCTAAATACCCTATTTGCACATCAGGCGGCGTGCGAGTGTCTGCATTAACCACCTTTAGCTGGCAACATTTTGCACCACTCTAGTCAAAAGTTTTACGTCTTTGCTATATACAAATCTTGTACGAATACAGACGCGTGTGCGCATTGAGCTATTGGATCCTATGTTGAGTGTTTTAATCGTATCCGCGAGATGGCGGTGTATATTGAAAACCACATTTTTTCTAAATGAATCGCATTCTTCGACAAGGTTATTTAAAAAATCCGAGCGAAGACAATCCAAATCTCGCTGACACTTGTCAATATTGCACGAGGGGGGAGAGGGTATAGGCTCGCTGGCAGACTCGCGCGGCAACCGTCCCCCTCACCCCTTCGCTGATTATTTAATCTTGACGATTGACGAATAGGATTCTTCTATGGCTACAGGGAGGAGCCCATGCCCGCGCGGCCCTCTTTCCCTTCGCTATGCTCCGGCCTATTTATCCCTCTCGCGCGTCTATTCGTTAAGCCGCGACCGCGAGGGGCTGGTTTCGTTGTCGCAGAGGCGGGATTTAAGCAGTTTTTTAATCGCCCATATCCCCAATTTAAGGGTGTAGAAATCATAGAGTCTAGAATCAAATATTCAACCACTACTACTGTTAGGTCGCGGTACGAAAATGAATCCATTGAACTATCTCTTTTAATTTTCCGCGAAATTTCAGAGCAAATGCCGACTTGGTCGATTAATAAAAATACATTTAAAATTCCCGAAAATATATTTTTAGCAGATCCAGAGTACCACACATCCTCGTAAGTTGATCTTTTAATTGGCGCGGATCACTTTTATAATCTTCTACGTGCCGGTCAATTTAAAATCAAGGGACAATCCGCAATCTTCCAAGAAACGGATTTAGGCTGGATTTTTGCCTGGAAGTATTTCAATAAGGTTAATCAAGATCTACGCGAATCTCAAGCATCTTGTAATCTAATTAAATTCAAAGATTTACCAATTTTATGGGAGTTGACCGAAATAAAGGGTGAAATACTTTCAGAAACCGAACGAGCAGCGGAATTACACTTTTCCAGCTCTATAAGGAGAACTGAATCGGGACGATATCAGGTCGCGCAACCATTCAATGAAAATAAAATCCTACTCGGTGACTCATTTAATTCGACACTTCAACGTTTCCACGGATTGGAAAGGTGTCTTGCTAAAAATCCTCAACTTAAGGCCGAATATATTAAATGCATGCGCGGTTACATAAAGGAAGGGCATATGTCAGTCATTAGTAAAAACGATTTAAACCAACCGGGTCATTATCTTCCGCATCACGCAGTAATAAAAGAAACAAGCCTCATAATTAAAATTCGAGTGGTTTTTGACGGATCCGCTAAAACAATCAGCGGAATCTCTCTAAATGAAACATTGTTAGTCGGTCGAACATTACAAGATGATCTCCTTTCTATAGTTCTTCGATTTCGCTCGTTTCCCTATGTACTGACTGCTAACATCGAACAGATGTACAGGCAGATTCTTATTGATCCGAAGGATCGATGTTTCCAAAGAATTCTCTGGCGAGAAAATGAATTCGAACCGCTTCAAACCTACACGTTGAATACGGTAACATTCGGAACCTCTTGTGCACCGTTTCTCGCGATTCGCACCTTACATGCATGCATTATATTCCAACGCTGCAACAATTTTAAAACGAGACTTTTATGTCGATGATCTTTTGACAGGCGCGCAATCAATTCGCGACGAGAAGCTCCTTTGTAAGGAATTAATATCTCTTTTAGCTAGAGGAGGTTTCAATCTACGAAAATGGGCTTCAAATTATTCGGAATTGAGCCACAGGGATCATACTGATGCATCTCAAAAATTTATGTCGCTTGATCCAACTAATACAATCAAGACTTTACGACTTTGTTGGGATTCAAATTCTGATTCTCTTCTTTTCACAGTAAACCTCGAAAATAAGGATCAGTCACGAAAAGGTCAATTTTATCGCAATGTGCTAAGTTATTTGACCCTTTAGGTTTGTTAGGGCCAGTTGTTATAACAGGAAAAATTATTATTCAAGAACTTTGAAAAATTCAAAAATCCTGGGACGATCCAGTTCCGCCAAAATTATTACAAGCTTGGCAAACCTATAAAAGACAACTGTCTCAGCTCAATAGATTAAAATTTAATAGGTATATTACTGTTGAAGGAGCAACAAATGTCCAATTGCATGGCTTCTGTGATACCAGTGAAAGAGCTTATGGAGCTTGCATCTATATTCAATCAACCGACAATCATGACAAGATTATAACCTGTCTTCTCTGTAAGAAGTCACGTGTTTCTCCAATACGTGCGATTACTCTTCCGCGACTCGAGTTATGTGCTGCGGTCTTATTAACCAATTTAATTAAATCCGTCACACGTGCTCTTCATATGGAAATTTCAAAAATTGTGTATTGGTCTGACTCAACAATTGTGTTGAACTGGATTAACACAGCCTCTCATAGGCTTAAAACATTTGTAGGTAATAGAGTCGCGGAAATTCAAGCAATTACAGAATCTTCCAATTGGCGACATGTACCGACTCATGATAACCCCGCAGATAGCCTTTCTTGCGGTCAAACAATCGATAAATTTTCCAAAAACAATCTATGGGTTCATGGACCTTCTTGGTTAAATTACCAAGAATCCTCATGGCCGCAAAATTTACTTAAAAATACTGAATGTATTGAAACGCGTACACCTCGACCAATTATTAGATTAAAAATTTCACAAAACAATTGCAATAATCTTTTATTAAAATTTGAGAAAATAACTAAACTTAAACGAGTTATAGCTTACTGTTCACGTTTTATTAATAACACTCGAAAATCTAATCAGATAAAGAAATATCGTGGTCCACTTTTATGTTCGGAAATAAATAATGCTTTGAATATCATTTTAAAACTCATACAATCGGAATCGTTTCCTCACGAGATGCAAGCCCTGTCAAATAATCAATCGATTAAATATACTAGCTGCTTAAGCAATTCAAATCCATTCCTTGACGAAAGTATTATAAGGGTGGGGGGAAGATTAAAAAATGCAAATATTTCAGAAGAGCAAAGACATCCAATTGTCTTACCAAAAAATCATTTTTATGCCACGTTGTATGGTGTCCGTGAAAAATACTGGCCGATCGGTGGCCGAAATACAACGCGACACATTGTACGACAATGTGTAGAATGCTTTCGAGAAAAACCTCGGAAAATTGAATATTTAATGGCTAATCTACCTAAGCAAAAAGTCGAGGACAGTCATCCCTTTCTTAGTGTGGGCATTGAGTATTGTGGGCCGTTTTTCACAAAGCAACATCGTCGTCGAGATGTCACAAAAATTAAAACATACGTAGCCGTTTTCGTGTGCATGACCACAAAGGCTGTTCATTTAGAATTAGCTAACGATTTAATGACGGAGGCCTTTATAGCCTGTCTTAAACGCTTCTGTTTGAATTGTTGGAAAGTTACGCTTTTCCTTTATGTCAGTCAGTAATTCATTGTATTCAAAATTGAAATCAATTAAAGTTGATGCTTCTAAAAGTTCATTAATTTCTTGATTTTCTTCTAAACTGTATTCTAGTTCTTGTACAGCAGATAAAGCTAGTGGACATTCATTTTGAAATGAACTAATTTCGAAAATAGAATTGTTTTCTGTAGAATTCGTGTTACCTTGTTTACTCGTATGAATAAAATCTGTAGATGAAATATGTCTGAAGGATAAGCGGTACATTTGGCAAGTAGGATTTTAATTGAATCCTTGTGATTACACAGACCTGTTGCAAGTTGAAATTCGGGAAAAACTAATTTGATGTCCTGATATAACTGTACTAAAGACTGGCCCGACATAATAATCTGGTTAGTAAATTTAGATCACGAGGTGATAAACCTAATTTTTTGTCAATAGATTGGTACAAAAGAATGTATTTAATAAACTTAAAAAAAAATTAATTTTTGAAAGGTCCAAAATCCTAGTCATTCGATATATTTGCAATATATGGCTCACAGAAATAGTATCTGCTCGGCGTTACATATGGATGCGCAGTTTTTGATCATATTAATAAGATATGAAGAACTCAAAAAAGTATTACAGGGAAGAATAGATTATAATAGAACTATTTCAAACGATTTAAAATTTATAACCTACTATCTGTAGTGGTTCTTTCGTTCACTATCTGACGTAGTGACGATTCACTTTAATGTAATCAATTTTTAGCTAGCGGAGAAAGTAAATATACACTGCATGTACGGTCGGGCAGCTTAGCCTCTGGCTAAACTCCCGCTATTCAGGTTAAGGAGATGGAAAGGGAGAGGAAAAATAAATTATACACAATTGAGCCAAATAAACGATGTATTTGGCTCGTTAGGGGAGGAAAAACCGTCCGAAGACGGAAAAAACCTCCCCTGAAAAATACAAAGAAAAAGGGATAGGGCGCTTTGAAGCGCGACAGTAATACGCCCTCGCAGGGCAACTTACTTGCGGTAGAAAAGGCCGCGCGTCGATCGGCCCGCGGCGAATTCGCGCGAACGCGCCGATACCGGAGCCCGGTCGCGAGCGCGGTAAATCTCTGGCAACCCGTCGACGGAGATCTCAAGCTCCCTTCGGTGACGGCTGCCGGAGACTTCCTTTCGATGTTCGGACGAGGTAAAAAGGGCAAAAACAGCGGTTGGCGTCCTTTAATGCGTGCTGCTTCCAAGCACGCCAAGGCTGAACTGAACTGCACGGAGGGCGCCGACACGCGCGCGCGCCCTCTCGAAACCGTAGCGAATACGCGTGTGACTCGCTGTTACAGTAAAGAGACCGCGGCGTGGTCACCGACGCCGCGGACTCATAGAGTCTCTCTCTCTCTTCTTCTCGAGACCAGCCGGCACACACGCACGGCTGTACACTGCAAAACAGTGAAATTTCACTTTTGAAACTTAAGAGAGGGCCGAAAGTTTAAAAAATAACTATGCGCTTTTTTGTAAGCTCATACATTTTTCTAATAATACAAATATTGTTTTCATTAAAAATTATTATTTATAATATCGAGTTAACATTTGTAGTTCTTAGAATAATTCATTCTAAATTTTTTTTGTCAGGAGCCCGCGGCATGTGTTTGGCCCTAACCAGCGGATAGCTCTGGCTGCCCGCTTCAGGATCATGCTAACAGATACTCAAGGACCAATAGGGGGCTCTGAAATCTGAGGCCCCTGGTTTTAAAATGTTTCAAAAATACGATTAGTCATAATTTTATTAAGAAATAAGTTTTTGTTTTAATTTTTTGGGTTGGGGCCCGGGCACCTTATTCATTCCTAGCTGGCTGCTAGCTTTAACTGCCAATTTCAGGTTTATAAATCTTAAGGAGCAAAAGATTATTTAAATTTCAGTATATGTTTAAAGCCATTTTTAAAATATAATTGTGAAAAATTAGAATCACACTAATACAATTTTAATTTAAAATTAAAAAATTTAAGATCAAGCAATTTGTATAAAGTTTAAGAATTCAAATAAAATCTTTATTTTAATTTATACTTCAGTGTTATAAGATATTTTAACTTCATCATTACATCTTATTAATGTTGAAATGTGTCATTATTGAAATCTTTCAATCCTTCAGCCGGGATCGCCATCTCGTCGGGTATGATTTGAAATTTGACTACGTATCCATATATTTTTATATGGACCGAGCCTAAAGTCGTCATCCTAGTTTCACTGATCCCTTTCACGCTAATCGTATCATGGGGATCAATTCGACTATTCGGAGGGACTAGGTGTTTCCTTATAAGGTTCCCTTCTGAACCGGTGTCTAAAAGGAATTGGCCGTATTCTTCTGTTTCTTTGTCGCACATATTGATAAAGGGGAATGCTCCTTCCCTTTTGTAATCGACTAGGGCGGAATATTTGAGTCCTGTGTCTTTGGGTTTCAAAATTGATAGTACTATCCGTTGTCCTAAAGTATTGACAACCCAGGATTCCGTCAAAAGGAATTTGGAAATCGTCGTCAACTATTATAAAGGTGACGCGATTCTGGCTTATCAGTAATTCGGCGGTACCTAAAGTATAGATATCTTCGCCGGTGATACCTTTGAGGACTGTGGTACGGTGTATATCTATTATCGTAGTTGGAGGTAGCGATCCGATTTTATAAATATTACCTTGTGATCCAGTGTCAAGTAACAAGCTGTGACGTGGTGCTTCCGTCGGGAAGCAGTAGGCTTCTCGCGGACCCGGAGCACCGCGCCATTAATCCCCGGTCGCGCCGTCCTGCCTACGTGCAGGCTCTCGCGGTCGCCCCGGAGGGGACCCGGCCTGGGCCAGCCCGGGCGGCTGGCCGACGATGGTCGCGGCGGTCTGTAATCGGGGGAGGGAGGGGGGCATGGCAGTGAAATAATAGTAGAGAGGCCGTACTTCTCTGTTGTAACAATATGCTTTATTCGCGGTCGGGGAGGACGACACCTCCTCGCCGCACGCCTCCTTAACAAAACAACACACTCCCGATACAAATATCGGGCGCCGCGGGGTCACGCGCGCTCGCCGAGGACGTCCACCCGGGCTCGCGCAGAGCCCTCCACGGACGCCTACAGGTCGGGTCGCCGCCGCCGGAACACCGGGCGCATTGCACCCAGGCGGCGGGCTCCGGAGAGCCCCTACACCTGGGGCGGGCGCCCACAGTCCAGCCTACCCCGCGCCGTGCCCGCGCCCGTCGCGTCCGCGCCGCTCTCTCTCTCTCTCTCGCGCGCGCCTTATGACATATGGCCTACCTTGGCCGACGCGGTGTTGGTCCTCCCGGCCACAGACCGGCCGGGAACGCTGACCCCAGCGCCTCCCCGATGTCCTGGGGATCGCGGCGCTCGCTCCGGTCGCTCTCTCTCTATCTCCCTCTCTCGCGTGGCGCTGCTCGCTCGCTCTCTCGCTCTCTCGCGAGGCGCTGCTCGCTCTCTCTCTCTCTCTCGCGTTTACAGCGCGTATCGCGGGGAGATGGGCACACCCCGAGTTATCAGGTCGCGGTCGTGGCCCCGCGAAAACTGGCCGCGCATCGACCCGCGCCTCCGATCGCGCCGCGGGCCGATAGCTCCGCCCTTTTCGGCGCTATGGGCCCGCGCGCATCGATTGTTCGGCCGCGGCCGCGGCGCCTCGCGAGATCGGCTCCGCGCGCGCCCATGTTATTTGCCCCATCACAAAGCGGACTTGGCTACCAGATTCATCAAGGAAAGCAATGTAGGGAAGGCGTAAGGATTCCTCTCCTATGGTAGAGGTATAAGTTCGTTGATCGAATCGCTGGTTGCGATTATATTGGTCGAGCGCTGGGGTGCTTGCCGAGTTCCCTGATACGCGCTCCGGTGCTGGGAACTCTCGCCATTTCCCGCCCTCTCGTTGAATCGTTTTTTGCGGCACTCATTTATGGTGTGCCCTTTGTTATTGCAGTAAGCGCATATTTTATCAGGACCACGGCGGCAAGATACCGCGGTGTGCCCAGGTGCAGAGCATAGCTGGCAAGTTACGGGTTTACTCGCCTCGTGGGGAAAGCTCGAGCGACATTGATTAGCCGAATGTCCGTCTCGTCGACACAGTTGGCATTTGATCCTACTGGGCATCCAGGTGGGACATTGGGCCGCCTGGTGGCCAGAGCTTTCGCATAATTGGCATTTACTTAACGGTCTCGCGAATGAATTACACGAGGGAGCGGAGTGGCCAATTTTTTTACAAATTTGGCAGGGCTGCGTTTTATTTTCTCCTGACCTTTGTTTGGCAAAATAAACGTCTTCGCTGTGACCTATTTTTTTGCAGTAAGTGCAGTTTGGTCTTTGCCGACAATTACTGGTTTCGTGCTCATTAGAATTACACGTTTGACAAACGAATGTAGTTCGTTTGGCGATTCTGGGAGACGCTTCTATTTTAACGGAGGCATGCTTGCGAAGGGCTCTCCTTCCTTCCAGTGTCCGTTCGGCTTGGATCGCATTTTTAACAATGTCGTCCATCGCCGCGCCGTCGGTAAGTCTTTGTTCAATCTCGGGTTTTAAACCGTTCTTGAAACAGTCAACTAAATTAGTATTTACCGAGATTTTGAAATTCTCGTTTAGCTCGCCATTAGCGAGGGTATGAGCTTCGAGAATGCGTCTTGCCAATTCTCGCATACGGTTGGCAAACGCGATGACTTTTTCGTCGTCGTGTTGGTATTCATTACCCAACTCCCCTAAAAGCTGGTGAACGCTTTTCACCGGTAAGTATATACTTTTAATGTATTCTTTTAACGCATCGATATTCTCAAAGGTCTGGCCATGTATAGCCGTACGGGCCTCGCCGGTCAGCTTGGATCGAAGTAACTTAGTTAGGTTACCTTCCCCGTTGCTACCGACCATAGCCTTGGCCTCATCGCAACCTTCCAGGAAAACGCTGAGCGGTATATTGCTCCCGTTGAATTCGGGGACTACTTTTAATATGTCCTTCAGTGATAGGGTTGGGGCGGCCATTGTGGTCCAATACTGTGTCACTATTGGATCCTCGAAATAGCTCTCGTCTGGGGGTAACGGGGTTGAAGCTTGAACTCTTTCAGTGCTATGAGCGCGTGAGGGGCCGCCGAAAGTGCTGATGGAATCAGCGTAACGGCTCTCTTGGGTATCGCACTCGGTGTCACTTTCGTGAATCAAGGTCGACCCGTCTTCAATAGCGGTCGGGGCGGGTTTTAAGAGGGGGCTTAAAGGCCTATCGCGTGGTATTTGTCTCCCAGGTGCGAAGGCTTCTAACTCTCGAAAGAGTTGCTCTTGGGTCGGTCGTGCGTCTTGTATGGGGATCCGGTCTGGTTTAACTCTTTGCGATCGGGTGGTCACGGTACTCGTGCGGGGAGCTATCTTTTTAACCGGCGGGGGGTCCCTCGGGTTCATGTATAACTTTACAAAGTTAGCTGGGCAAGGGAAAAGGTCACCTGATCTAGACGATGTGTAATGTCCGAGTCGTCCTTACCAATATCCCTAGCTAGATGGGTTACGCGGGCTTGAATATTCGAGTTTTTATTGCGCATGCGCGTCAGTTGGAGGCAGTGTTCCCTGCTGTTCCCTAATACCTCGATGATGTGCAACTGGGCCGCGTGTATTTGGTTTTCTAAGGACTGAATAAGGGAATAAAGTTCTCTAAGGGAAATTACTCCTACCGGTGAGGTGGAAGCCGACCCGTCCCTTATCTCCCCCATAAACCCGTTAATCCTCAATCGTTAGTTTTTTAAATGATTCGGTTAAGGGCTCTACCTGTCTTTCTAAACTCTCTATTCGGCGAAGCGTGGTACTCCGGTTATTTATATATGCCGACAGTAATTCAGCAAGTTGTGCTCGGATTTGTTGTTGTCCGACTAACAGATCGTGCGCCGTGTTCCACTGGGATCTATAGCCTTCGGCTAAAGTCCGATTGGCCTTTTCTAGAACGCGGACCTTATCCTGTAATTCAAGGACGTGTATCGTTAATTCACTATAAATACGCGTTATTTCCTCTGCTTCGATATCGCAGATCAAAATAGGCATATTGCTGGCATGTTGAGCAGGCTCTATCTTAATTTTCCACAGTTAAGTGGAATTCCTATGAGTTAGCGGACGCCCTCTCTGGTGGTTGGGTGAACCACGGCGGTGAGCGATCGAGCGTCCCCTGGTTGTCGCCCGCGTAATCTGCGTAACGATTTTGACGCCGAGAGATCGATAGTTAGTCAATCTCGTGCGCGTCCCGGCAGTGCTTGTAAGCGGGAGTGAAGAAGAATAACAAACAAAAATGGAGAAAATTTGCCAAACCTTCCGGCGGCGTCACGACGAAAGAAAACCTTAGGTAAGGATTTTAATTTTATTTAGAATACGATCCTTGGTGAAGATATTTTTCCCTTCTTTTTCAGGGTCTGCGGCAAGGCGCGAGATGGGAGCTCTCAATGAGGTAAGGTTACCTTTACTTGTTTCTTTCAATTTAACCTCCGGTGGTTTTTGTTTTTATCCTTGGTATGACTGAGAGCTGCTGTCGCTTGAGGAATGTATTCTTCAAATGGACACTCCGATGTTTCCTTAGAGAAATAGAATCTGGGGAGTGGTAAATCCTTAACCTCCCTGGGTGATGGTTGTGTGATCGGTCTCCTGGGATCTTGCCGTAGTAAGGTAAGTCCCTCTAGGGTTGTACTTTGTTCGAGGTGGTTGCTTTGGCTTACCCCTCTTGCCTTAGCTAAAAGGTAGGGTAAGGGCAACCTACCTTGTCGCAGTCTTTTTTGTACGTAGGCGACTAGCCTGGTTCGGTGCTTCCCCACTATAAAAAGTTAAAGGTTACTAACCCGGGGAGAAAAACAAAAAGAGCTTTATGAATATAAGTATATATATATATATATATATATATATATATATATACATATATTCACACAACGTTTTTCTAAAAAAAAAGGATATAATTTATTATATTTACTTTTTTTTGTTAAATGGCCCGGTGTATCTTATCCCTGTACTTCTTTCCCTTTTAGGAGAAGGCCTGGCCCGAATCTTCAAGAGGAAGATTAATGAATCCCCCCGGGGCCTCCAAATTTTTGTGACGGCAAAAACTCAGCCGGGGCTAAGGACGAGGTGCGCGTGGGAATCTCGGTTTTCACGTTCCTGCTGCCGGAGACGAGCCTTGCCGAAGGTTTGCTCTTTTTGAGCCTCGGCTTTCGCCGAATAGCTCGGGACGAGCGCGGGCGGTACCTACTCCGAGCGAAAAGGAGGGGAGGGGGTCGAAGCCGCTCTCACCCTTTTTTTTATATAGGGGTATAGAGGGGGGTATTAGAACCGGTGTATTTACCTATTTATTTAGTTTTAGGTAGGGGCCGTAATATAGGTCAACCATTCAACTACAGGGACATCGACGCTATCTACGGACGAAAGCGTCGCTACAATTTCACGCCCAATGCAAAGACGGATATCTCTCACGCTCCTCAGGAGAGGAGCGGATTCAACGCCCGATTCAAAGGCGGATTAATCTTCCGATCCCTCGGGAGAGGAGAGCGGACCCGGCGCCTCAATGCAAAAGGCGGTGAGTTTTAACGGTCCTCAGGAGAGGACACGTTTCACGCCCGATGCAAAGGCGGATAAGGTTTCACGCCTCCTCAGGAGAGGAGACGGATTCACGCCCAATGCAAAGGCGGATAAGTTTTCACGCCTCCTCAGGAGAGGAGACGGATTCACGCCCTTGCTGAAGGACGGATAGGGAGGTGGAATCGACGCTTCTCTACTAAAGAGGAGCGGATATTTGGGGGCGGACCCCGAAAATAAAAGATGACTTTTTGAACTCAAGAAACTAAAGTTCAGCTTTGCTCGCTGAACTTAGTTTGAATGTATATTTTGAAATTTTGTCGCCGTGAAGAAATACAGCGGACAGAGAGGCGGCTGGTCGCTCTGTGGGCTCACAGTCTCTGTACCGCAGGCAGGTTGCGTCGCGCTTTTAAGGGCTGGTTCGCCGCTCGCGTCGTCGCCGCCGATTTTTCCGTAAAAACTTCGAACGGGGCAAATGAGCGAGTCGCGAAAACGGAAAGTTTTCCCGTATTGGTGACGCAACCCTGAGAGAGAGAAAAGATGTGGCTTGGAGACAAGTGGGAGATTCCTCGAAAGAGGGAAAACTGCCGCCTAGAAAAATTGAGCCCTTTTCTCTTTCTCTTACAATTTAGTCTTAATTGTTTATATTTTGACATTTTTGAACTTATATTATTATTGAACTTAAAATTTAAGACCGATTCATTTTTTGTGGTAAATGAATCGAACAGATTTAAGATATATCGTTAACAATTATTATGTTCGTGTGTTAATTTTTAGATTTTGCTCTTTGCTAATTATTTAAGAATACTAGTGCGGTGGACCGCTTAACGTCGCGTGATGTTGCTCGGAAATATTTGTAACAAGACTATGGTTTTTATTGGAAATTATATTGTTGATTTAGAAAAGAGCAATATCTGTAACTTATAATTAAACAAAAATAGAGATTGACAACACCAAATCTCTTTTCGGTTATCGATACTTATAATAGTTTTACTTGTAATAGTTTTTTTATTGTGTTTTTACAACTTTTTGATGTTATGCACGTAGCTAACATTACAATTCGGTCTTATTGGTTATTATAATTATATTTCTGCTCATCCGCAGAGATGAGGCAATTATTATCTATGGGGGGTTAAATGGGTGGTGATTATATGAGTAAGAACGTTTACATGATTTGTACGCGTATGTAATATATTAATTACATAATGAGAATTGTGTCAGACCGATATAGATTTATATTTCTATATACATGCCTATTCGTAAACGTTCTTACGCATTTAGTATTAATTATATTTAAAACCTAAATATTACGAATATGGCGAAGAAATGAAATAATATAAACAGAATGTTCTTAATAATATCCAGTTAGGTGTGGGCGTCGGCAACTGATACGAACCGAAAGATCTTACCTTTGATTTCTTTGGCCGTGCAAAATTATTATGTAATTATTTAAAATTTAGCTATTTCTTATTCGTAATGAAGGAAGATGTTTTTGGGAAGAACTTTACTCGTTTTAGGAATGTGACGGTTGGCTTTTCTCGCGCCGCTTTCCCTTTTTTTTTGGTGTACATAAAAAAAAAGGTTCGGCGTCGGAGGCGAGGGAGGCGCGTCGACTCTGGCTACCTGCCTCGGCGACTCGTCGTCGGGGTGGTAATGTTTTTGAGTTAGACGTTACGTAGGACGTAACAATATAAAAAAAACTTGAATGTATTATAAATGAAATCTATAAATGCAATAAACATCAAAATATGACAAAAAATTAAATTATATCAAAATATATCAGAATAAATTTAACATAAATAAATGAATAATTTAACTTTAATACATGTGAATGAAAAAAAATTGAAATTGTATGCTTATATTTACTTAAATAAATTAAATACGGACTTAAAGTTAATTCTACTATATTGATATATTATGCGAAGGGCTAATGAAAATATTTACAACTCAGTGTAACATTTAATTCTAAATGTACTTATGTTAAACAATATTATTCAATACATAAAAAATGGATTTACTGCACCTCGATCTTGCACGAGATATTGAATTAAATAATAATTTCTTAGATTTTATAAAATATATTAGGTCGAGTACTTTCTGAGAAATGTTAAATTGTTTCAATCAAGGCGCAATTAGTATTTTTATTCGTTAACAACCGAGCGCATTTCAAGGCTGTACGGCGGCCCGTAAGCCATGCACCGAAACGAGTAAACTGCGTCTTTCGGATTCATTTTACGGGCGATAACTGATCACTTTATATTAAAAATAAATGCAGTATCGATTGCTAGATCGAGTACTGTCTGATAAATGTTAAATTGTTTAAATCAAGGCGTAATTAGTATTTTTAATTCGTTGATAACCGACGGGCAGTGACGGGCAGGTCGCGGCTGAATCCTACGAAAGCTCGCGGAGAGTCGTAAATCTGCACGTCGACAGTCTGCTGATCGGCTCCAACAATCGACTCACCAACACAGGCGATACGTCATACATTGCGCGCAGTCACTTCTTCTATTCGATCGAAGCCGAGTTGGCTTTCAGTAAAGATCGGATGTACCAATACAGACAAACAGCTCGCTCGCGCGCAGTTACGCACACAAATAGCGCCGGCCTCATGTACACGATTCGTCGCTCGTGGTCCATTCTTCCCTCTCCCATGTTTTCCTTCATTTCCCCTAAAATGGACCGGCTTACAATTTCATCCGCGAGGGTGTGTATTACAGCGCGTCGAAACTAGCGCGGATCGGTTGTATTGTATCGGCGATCTCTCTATTCATCTCTGCTAGTAAGCATTATTCCTCACTAGGTATCTGACAAAGCTGCATCCATATTCATTGAGTGGTTTCGTTTTTTGCGTCAGTTGAAGTAAATAACTTTTGTTTGCTTAAGAAAATGGAAAAAAGTGAGTTTAGAGCGGTAATTAAACATTTCTATTTAAAAGGCTTAACGACAAAAGAAATAAAAGCTGAATTGAATTCAGTTCATGACACATCTGCCCCTGTATTTGCAACTGTTTACAATTGGATAAATGAATTGGATAGATGAACATCGTTCAGGACGTCCCGTAGACGTGAGTATCCCGGAAATGATCGATAAAATCTACGATATTGTGCTAAGTGCTTTGGAGCGCATGCGTCGCAACCCAGATGAGTTTCTGCGTGGATTAATGACTGTAGATAAAACATCGATACACCACTATATTCCCGAGACGAACGAACAGTCTAAACAATGGATTATTAAAGGCGAACGGGCTCCAAAAAAAGCAAAGCTGTGAAATCAGCTGGAAAGATTACGGCTACTGTGTTTTGGGATGCACGTGGTATTATCCTTGTTGATTATTTGGGAAAGGGACAGACGATTACTGGAAAGTATTATGCATCATTATTGAGTCAGCTAAATGAAAAAATAAAACAAAATCGTCTTCATTTGAACAAAAAAAGTCCTCTTTCTCCAGGATAATGCATGAATGCATACGTGCGTAGTTTCGATGGCTAAAATTGAGGAATTGAAGTTTTAATTGATAGACCATCCACCGTACTCACCAGATCTGGCCCCGAGTGACTTCTTTTTATTACCAAATTTAAAAAAATAGTTCAGCGGACAACGGTTTACATCAAATGAGGAGGTCACCGCTCTCACAAATGCTTATTTTGAGGAACTATAACAATCATGTTTTTCTGACAGCTTAAAAAAATTGGAGATACGTCTGTCAAAGTGTATTGAACTAGAAGGAGATTATGTTGAAAAATAAAAAAAAATTACCCCAAAAACATTGTTTTTTTATCTTTTTCTAAAGACTTATTAACCTACCCTCATAGCATTAATAAAGTAGAATAAAAATAATTATAAAACACTGCGAAAAAGAAACTTTTCCAGAAATGATACGTAGGAGCGAGTGAGGTTGGCACGAAGAACCTCCGTGATGCACTGACAGAAAAAACGTAAACTATATAAAATTTGGTTAATTCTTTTACAGATCCATTCTATATGTGGTCTAGAAGTAAGACGTGCGACTAGCACAACACCAAGCCTTTTTGCAGTATCAGACAAATACACGACTACCCCCTTCCACAGTTCCTTAGAATTGAACCCAGCTGACTCAATATCGGAAAGTAATCTGCGAGTTCCAAAAAGAATCGCAGACGTCTTTCCAACATTAAGCTTCAAGGACGCAGACGCAGGCCCAGTTCGAGACTGCTCGCACCGCGACTAATACGTTCTTTTGTACTGAAACAAATCACCACCATTGGCCCTTCTCAGTACTATCTTTTTCAATGTTAGCGGCATGCATTCATTATACTTATACGTTCTACCACTTAGTAACCAGGCCATGCAAGCCGAGTTGCGAGGTATTTATCTCGCTTCGCTCCCGTTGCGTATTGTGGGTGTTACTCAGCTCCTCGCTCCATCTCCTTCCCCTCTGACTCCATACTCCTACTTTTTTCCCATGTACCATAATTTTTGTTGGACTTAGAAGCCGTTTAGCCTGGTGCCCCGCATCTGGGAGAATTGTTTTGTCAGTTAAAATCCGACACTACCCTTCCGACCGGCCCCTATCGGCGGCGATGTGTGCCCTTTGGGAGGGTGTCTTTTGAAGATTTCAACCTCTCAGGGGCTTGCCACAAAAAAGAAAAAACTTGGTAAATCACTTCTATTTCCTCCGCTATTCAGCTTCGAGCTGGATAGCTTCCAAAGGTCTCAAGCCTCGAATTGGACCAATTCGAAATCTTTTAAGTCATAAATCCTAAATCTTTTTGCCTCTATCATATATTCAGTTTAGCTTCGAGCTGAATCGAATTTCCGAATTTTTTTCAACTGAATAGAGCTGGAAAAATTCAAAGTCCAAATCATTATTAATTCCTTTCCTAACTCCTACATTCGGTTCAGCTTCAAGCTCTTAGTTTCTTGAGCCTAGGCTAAGAACAGAGGCACGACTTTTTACGCTTCACGTATAAGCTGATTGTCGTCGACGTCACATAATCATTTAATTTAATTATTTAAGTATTTTTTTACTAATTCAATTTAATTATTTAATATTTGTTAATTAATTTATTGTAACATTTGCTTGAACAATGTTTTAATAATTTAATTTAATTATTTAATATTTTTTAAATAATTATCAAATAATTTATTAATTTATTTTTAGAAACATAAATTCCTTTTGGTCCCAATTTTCAAATTAAATATAAAATATAGATTTTTAATTTTAATTTTATTTATATCCAATTTATAAGTTTTATACTGTTACATCCTACTATCAATCGATAGTCAATGAAACGTGTATTGGTGTATTGGTAAAAATCGAATAGGTAGCACTCTCGCTACTTTCTTTACCACCTAATGAAATCCACGGGTGTGACTAAACGCATTCCTTCCCCCTTTTCCATCACCTTCAATCACCAGCATCTACAACCGGAAACTGCATCCCAAGCAGGCGTTGACGATGACGATGGCCCCACAGCTACCTGACGTTGCACCGGCACACCGGCAGCTGCAAAATCGCAACGCAAGTGGAAGCTTTTCTGGGAACCGTACCGTCCCAGCCAAAACCAAATCCCAAATTATTTTTTTAAATAAATAATAAATCCAAGAAAAAACAATACGTTATCCACTCAACCAACAGAAAAACCTCCAAAATGAATGTATTATACACACACACACACACACACACCCACACACGCACACACACGCACGCACGCGCACACACACACACGGTGTAAATTTGATTTACGGTGTAAATTTAATTGCGCGGAATTACATTCAAATTCCGTGCCTAACCGTTATTCCCTACTGCGCATGCGCGCGCACCGTGATTTGAATTGCGTGCCGTGTCTAGCACACCCTCTCGCGGCGATCACAGCGCTCGTGGGGATTGCACTGTAAGATACGCGTATGGGTCCTACAACAGCGCAAGGTCTGCGCTTCATCCGTGTAGCACTTTGTGTTCGGGGTCGGAGTGCAACCGCCTTTACAACGACTGGTTGCACAATTACAGTTTTTCTAAAAAAAGTAACTTAATGCCCTACTTGGGCTTTCTCGTGCGGGCGAGTACGGCATGGCGGGTCCTCGGAGGAGTATCACTTTCGGGTCGCGCTCCCGAGCGCTGGAACACTGGAAAAATATCCGGAGCTGGATCTCGTCTAGATAGGCGCCGATCTCTTGCTCGTGACTAGACGTCGGCGCAGCGCTCCACTCGTTCTCTTTGCTCTTATCAAAAGGCAGGCAAGAACCCAGTGTCTCTTTCGTTGGTCTTGACGGGTCCATCGTTTGGCGCCCGTTGTACAATTTCAGAGTTAAAAATGGTCAAAGATTCGAAAATCGTGATTTTTTGAAACTGATATTACTATAAATCTCAAGTTATGCAAGTTTTACGAAGACCCTTTTAGTGCGCTATTGTAAGACGGCCTCTGTATACTATATATATAGAGAGAGAGAGTTCGCCTGTAACGCGCATATGCCCAAACATATGATAATACTGCGAGATGTAAAACTATGTAGAAATAATATAAAATTTTATTTGATATCATTCAAATTGATTAAGCACATAAAGTCAAGTTGGAAATGATAGCTACGATAGCGAAGCAAGCGATGGCATTGATTTTTTTAAATATATCGAATTAAATATTTAAATTTGTGTAATTATTTAAGAATCTCTACATGTATTTGTGTATGTTTGTATATGTTGTTCTGCATCCATATATACTCATTATAGGTATATACGTGTACCTATGTATTATAAACGGGTGATCGAAATGTCAAAAGTGTACACAATAGCATTAAAGAAAACACAGTGAAAACTAAAAGTTTTAAATGAGAATTTTTTTTGTTCTCAAAGTGAGCGGCCCCTCGAGATATTTTATTCTCGTTGCTTGCTTTTCAGTGAGCTCAATATTCCTTACTACTTTATAAAAATTTGAGATTGCTTTAGTTAAATCTAAATGGATTTAGCAACGGGCAAATGAGCAGTTTTCTCATCAGTAAATTGATGGGCATAATACAGAAAATGTATAGACAATTGATAAGAAGAATTATAGTTTATTATCGTTTAGGATTTCTACGAAACAATATTGTGTAATACATGATGGGTCCTCCGCAGTACATGTCTCTTTAATGCTGTGGACACAGTAACCAAATAAACTACTCCATGCAGAGACTTTAATTGCGCCCTTAATACAAAGTGTAGGCTGCGGCTTAGGTTCTTAAGGTGCACTTGTATCCAAGGGAATTTATGGCTTTTTTTAAACTTCTAATTGTCCAACATCGTTAAATATAAAAACCTTCAGCTTGTGCTTTGTGCACAGTTATACACGCTGCGTTGGCTCAGCAAATTACCAAGATTATCTTCAGAATAGGATTCCGAATCATACAACAATAATGATAACAAAAAACGACAATATCAGCAACGATAACATCAACAATTATGAATTAAACGCTAAGATTTAGATATGAGGGTCGCTAGGTATGTAGGCTTGCACTCACGCGAGGTTTCGAGGATCCCGTAGAGGGCTGGTGTCGCTGGGAAGTAGCTCCGCGGTTGGTGGTGCGATGAGGGTCTCTGGGGCATAGCTAATCTCCTCGTCGGGTACCTCTGGCGCCGAAGGGGCTCCGTTGGTTACGGCACTCCGCCGTCCCAGCGGATAATTCGGCAGTCTCCGTTTCACACGGAATTTCCTCCGGGGCGTAGTATGAAAGGACGATGAAGGCCGTGAGGGTTGACATGGTTGTTAGCCGAAAGGGGGTATGGAGCAGGCAACGGAGAGAGAAGAATTAAAGGGGATGCTGCATAGTGATCCATTTGGAAAAAAAAGGAAAAAATTCTTACTTCCCTCGAGTTTACCTCGGATTTGGACGATTCAAAGTCGAGAACGTTACTTTTGGACAAAGCTATGAGGATTCGTTTCCCTCAAAATGATAATTCATATCTTTCTTGGCCATAAAATTCGAGAAAATGAAACTAATTTCGGTTTATAGTTTTCGATGGTGAAGGCAATCGATGAGGTTTTGACATATCTTTTTGACTGCTGAATTCAAATATCACGGTGTTCATTTAAAAAAGGTGACATATACATAGTAAACAATTTTATTTTGTAGCAAAAACAAATGGATAAAAGATAGAAAAAACTAAAGTATTCGTTTAAATTCATATATTTTTGGTAATAGCTTAGTTACTCTCTTCGCTCTTTTTACATCATTTTTTTTCTGAATCTAAAATAAAAAGTTGTATGTCATTACTGTACAAACTTGATTTTATTTATTGTACGACTCAGTAATAATATTAATGAATCAGAATATAATAATAATCGGTGGAACATATCCGTATTCATTGCAATTCTAAAAAATTTACTTTACAAAAATTAATAGTTTTACTAAATTGTGAATATTTACCATTCAATACAATATTATTATACAATAGTAAAATAGTAAATCGAACAAGAGTCCTAGGAATTTGAAAATTTTGCAAATTTATTCTTTCTTGTTACATAAGAGCAGAATTTAATGGTGCTTCATCTCCGAATTCGACGTGCTTTGGAGGGGCCCGGAGCAACCCGTCACTCTCCTGTCACGGTCGCTTGTCCGTCTTGCAGGTGCGTGATCCCGCCGGAGGGGCCCAGCCGGGCGGCTAGCCTCGCGGGGGTCGACATGCGTTAGTATCGCGGAGGGAGGGGAGCTAATACTAATAACTATATTTAATATCTCGGGTGGCTCTGGGGAATTACACATTTATTCACACCCGGGCGGACAGTCCCCGTCCGAGCGCACACTCCCGACAGGCACGCAGTGCTCTACATAGGGGGAGGGGGGGGGGGGAAGCGTCCCGCGGAGTCGTTCACCTGGCCGCACGTGGGGCCCTCACCTAGGTCACGCATAAGCGGTGAAGCCACCCGGGGAAGCGTGTACAGGGCCCAGAGGGCCCTCGCCTCGACCAGGACGGGTCTTCTGAGATCGTCGGCTGGCGATCAGTCCAGGGCGCTCGAACACAACGATCCAAAATCTCTCTATTCAGACTGGGCGGCGGATTGTTTTCAGAACCCACAGGCCAATTTCCCGAAGCATCTGCAGTTATAGCTTATTTGTTAGAAAACTTGAGACACCCCGCAGGCGTACCAGGCGCTGAACAGGATGTCCAGACACGCTGTCTCGTTTTACACTCTTCAATGTGTGTTGTAAACCCGGCACAACTTTCATCAATTTGCAGGCCTCAGGGAGTCTTTACAACTTTTTCGTAAAGTTCTATGATGCTTCTACGTCTTCTCGAGATGGTTAAACTCCCTATCGCATACACATTCCAAGTCATCATCTCAAGTTCAACGAGGAAGGTTTAGCTGTTTAGCCTCCGGCTGTTCCATTCTCTTTCTCGAGTGACATCTCTTTGTTATCGACACAGGTGGTGAGTTTTTCACTAGTCGAAACGAGGGACGGACCTGAGACCCCGCTTTGGCGTTTCCCAGGATCTCTCGAACATCTGCCCAATTCGAGCAGTTCCTGAAGGTCTGTCTTAGATTTAGACTTCTTGATCGACTCGGCCGGTGCCACGACGGTTTCAGCAGATGCCGTCTCTACCTTCGCACTAGCAGGCTCCACTCTCCTCCCCCGCTTCATGGCATCAATGTCGGTGAATTTCGATGACATCTTAGGGTTGGAAGCCTATCAACGTACTTTCAACACTTTCCGAACTCGACCATTGACTGCATATCAGGGACATTTAATTCCATCAAATATCGCCGATAAGCTAATCTGCTCTGCTCGAAAATCATGCGCATTTGATTGCACAAAGGAGGATTACGTATTCGTTGCACTTTTGTCTTGAAAGAGCTCATAAAATGCGATAACGTTTCCCTCTCGCTGTCTCTAACTTTATGCATCTCACAAGATATCAGAATCTCGCATTCACTGACAGAAACGGTCCTCGAATTGCTTAAAATGAGTCCAAATCTACGAACATCCGCTCAACATTCTGATACCACTCCGGGCTAGGATTCCGGGTCATCGTAGTACATTCTCACCAACGGCACATCAAGGCTCGGCCGTTCAGTCATAATGAAAAAGCGCCAAATCGTTCCCTCAACTCATGAATGGTCCCGCGAAACTTTAATTTCGCGCGACACAACTGGTCCCCGCCTTTTTAGACGGTCATAAGTCAGACGGACCTGCGGGTGGCTCCAGCTCCTCTCGATTCTCGCACTATGTTTTGCAGATACTCAAAATAACGCTTGCAGACTGTTCATCGTGGCTTCACCGTCAAACTCACGTTGAAAAGAGGCAGTAGCGTCTTCGGTGTCGCTATCATCCATGGAGCCTACTTCGCTTATGGAGGGACGCCTTGTAGTATGGGCCATTACGCAAAAAAGAAGGGCTGGTGTGGTAGTGGCAACTAACCTACCCACACGAATCCTCAACCTCTCAAAAAAAAGTTTTTCGTGGAATCACAAGGCCGACAAACTCTATTACTCAGCTCATACAAATTTCTACAAACACCTAGGCACTCAGAAAGAAAAAAAACAGTAAAACAAATATTATTACACACAAATTAAATCAAATGTAAAATGAATATATTAAAATATAAATAAACTATAAATTAAAATATAAATACAAATATGAGGTTCATTATTGCATGCAAAATATTTATTTTATTCTTTCCGAGATCGATTACAGAGGGAAAATAAAGCGCGACACATGCACACAATTATTCAAGTACACTTTTATTTATCTCAATTGTAAAAAATATCTTCAAAAATAATTAAAATAAAATTGACTAATTGGGCTATGTTTTCTGCAATTTTGTTATGAATCACCATAATAATTAAGGCGAAAATCGGCAACGATCGCATTTATTTCTTCCCCGTAGCCTTTTTGCACTCCTTCAGAGAGTTGATGTTGATTACGCCTTGTGAATCATGTTTCCGTCCTATAGAATAGGACAGTCTTCGTATTCATCGGAGAACTTTCGCCAAGTACAATCCACTGTTTCGACTATTTTTTAAAATATGTCATGTGCATTAGTCTCGTAGTTATATCTCGTACGTATTTGGTCTTGTAGTTGTACTTGTTATCTGAACTGATCACATGCGCTACTCACCGTACCGACAGATTTCATTAAACAGCGAACTGGGCGTCACTCATCCAAAAGTGACGTGCAACCACGCAGAAACTCATTAGATTGCTTTTGATAATTGCCATCGAAGCAGAAGAGTTATTGTATACCATATCCAAGCACTCTTTAATTTTAAAACAAAACTAAATCATAAAAAATTTTGTCTTTTTCCTGTTTAGATAAAATTTCGATAATATGCGAAAATGAACTAACGATCGTAAATTTCTCTTATGACAGATGCGCCATCGGGTGGTGAGGATAAGTAGTCTTATATGACTGCTCTCGCGCGCGCGCGCGTGTGTGTGTGTGAGTATATAGAGCTAATACAAAATTGAATTATTAAAAATTAATGATTCTTTAAATCAGGTCAGAAAATCGTTATGTTTTCATGTTACGTAGTTAGGTACTTATTATTTATAGACATATTATATTTTAAATTATCATGCAGTAAGAGAAAACGATTAATTAACACAATTTTTTTTTTAATTTTTATTTAGAAATATTTTATCTTAACTTTTAATATTTTTGTATATTCGATGTATTATTGAAAATAAAAATTAATAAGTTAGTAGAATTTCAAAGCAATTATCATTATATTTTCTATCTTCACTGTATTTTCAGAGACATTAACTACAGATATACTGTTATAGAATAAAACTGTATCAAAGGGCAACGTAAATTAATTTTTTGTTCTGAAGCTTAAAATAATCGTTATTAATGCGTCATCTTCATCAGTTACATGAATGTTGTAAATAAGTGAACTTATTTCTATTCTTTGTTTAAAATATTAGATTAATTATCTGCAAAATTCTGAATGCTATTATTTTGTACTGTTTGCAAGCTTACAGTTTTATCACTCTGCAAATTTGTAGAATCACCTTCGCATGTAGAATTTGGATCTGAAATATAAGTTTATAAATGTACTAAAGGAGTATATTCGTAAATGTGATTTTCGATATTTTTAATATGATGTAGAAGTATATAATTTGAAGTAAACATATTTTTATATAAACGTATGAAGATTGATCTATTGTGCTTAGAATGTATAATTAGTTTTAATTTAACTTATGCAACGAATAATCCAGGGTTTTCTTAAAATCGGACCTACTATAATTGCAGAAATTACAGGGAGGTCAATGTGTCTCCTACGAGCTTGTGTACACGAGTACGAAGCGTGTGTAGCGTCCACCGAGATTTTTTAAGAGTTATTCTTATTCTCCTTGTATGAATCATTAGTGAATGCTTGTCGTTCACTGATACATTATTTTATGTTTTTCTTTACTATTTTCTTGGTCCTCCCGGTGCGCGCAGCAGTTGCTCCAACGTTCGAGTATACTCATCTTGATGTGATGTTTGCTCATCTGATGTTTCGACTATCCGGTCGAGTACGACATTCAAGACTTCAACAGCGCGATCCAGTCAAGGAGAAGATCTTTGGGGCGAGAACGGCAGTGGCCGCCACAACAAGTAAGTCAAGTTTATGTAACTCGCGGACTCGCGCTACATTTTAACGAGAGTGCTGTGTGAGTGAGAGAGAGAGAGAGAGAGAATATTTAGAGTATGCGCGATCGTGTATTTTATTATGCTGGTAAATTGTGTTATAAATATTTTCGTTATTAAATATTTCATTTACACAACATTGGTGCGAGTACTATTTTGCAGTACCTTTCCACCGAAAGCATATTTTCGCGCCCATTCATGACTTTAGCTACGAGCACCCAGTCTCGCTTTCGTTGCGTGCGTTTTCTTTTTAATTGTAGCGAAATCGAATCTTTAAAATAATCATGCGATGTCTGGCAATTCGGGCGGGACTAGCCACCTGAAAAAAGCGACGTGTCACACATTTAAGCTTTTCTTTTCTTCCAATATTTTTAAATTTAGATTCAGATCTTTCGATTTAATACAAATAAGCTTGGTCGCCCTTTTTATTTAATAAGATTTTGTCCGAAATGACCGATTCAATTAAAATCAATGATTTTGAAATTACTATATTTTTATTATAATAGTTCGGTATATGTAATTAAGTATAATTCTGTATGAAAAGACATGCGAGTTTTCATAGTTATTACTCTCGAAACTAAGTAAAATTTGTTTTCTTATTATTGCTGTTAGTGTTTCTACAGCCGTTGTAATGGACAGAATTTTCTTCATTACGGTACAAGAAATGGACACAAACGTAGGTTTAACAATAAAAAGAATTAGTTAAACAGTCTCAAGGAAATTTAAGGGAAGATGAGTCCAAATTCTACTTCTAAAAAGCAACGCAGCGACAAATATGCGAAGGTAACAATAAAACTATTAATCGGAATTAGGTAAATAAGTATTTCCGAACGCTAATGGAGCAGTTCCTGCGAAAAATTCCCGAAAACGGCAATGCAAAATAAAAGGAATCAGAAAGGATCCAGTTAGATAGTAGACTCAGATAATATTCAAAAAACTAAGCTTACGGAGGCATCTGCCAAGGACCACGATAATTGAGTCGCCCAAGCTCTGACTACATGCACAGGTCCCTGAGCCAGTGACCGCTGCACGGACAAGACACGGGTGGGAATCGTTATATTGGATCCCGCTCGGGGTGCCGCTGCACCGACCATCCGCAGCTTTCCAAATACCGATCCAATATCCAGTCTGCCGACGAGGCATCGCCTACCACTCTCACCTTCAACTCTCTCAATATATGTATACGTAAAACTTCGGATGCCATCCGAATTAAACCAACGAGATTGCTACATTGAGATATTGTTGACACGTACAGTTTAGCACTTCTTATTTCTATTTCTTTTGTTGCTCTTTTATTTTAATTAATAAATATAAAAGCAAACATTTATGATAAAACTTCTTATAACTTTATTCTTAAAATTTTATTCTTAATTCTTAAAACTTTAAAATATTTTTCGAAAAAAATAAATATTTTTTCGGGGCGTACAAACAGTGTAAAAAGAAGAATTGTCGAATACAGACTGTGCATTAATTGAATACGCAAGTCCCGGTGATATTGAACACAATTTAATAAAATTTCTCGATATGGAAGCAGTGTCTATTAACCGATGCGCGCAAATACATGCATTGTCTATGAAACAGGCACTAGACCTCATTTCAAGATTTAACGAACAAAATATTCCACTTAATCACTTCATCCACGGATGAATAAGCATACTTCCCGCAGAATTCACCTTTTCGAAGATAAGCATTAAATAGTGTAAAAGGTTAAACCTTTCGATCGGTTAAAGACATAACAGAATTTTTACGTAACAGTTTTGAACCTCTTGAACGTATTACAAGCACAGTGGAGATTTAGCTAGCATAAAACAAAAATCAAATGAATCAAACGCTTTAAGTTCTTCTTACGTGGACTGAGGTGGGAGATAAATACCCGGAGGAACCGGATACCTTAATCTAGACTCTAGAATCTAGCCTCGCCGCTCCCTGTAGCCTTGCGCCACGACGACAGTGTAGGTCCGGACGGAGATTGTCCGCCCGGGTACCAATAAATGATTATGCCCTAGAAGATTCTCCCAATGTTATTATTGCTACCTCCCTTCGTATCCTTCCCCGTATCGGTGGTCGTGAGGCTAGCCGCCTCGCTAGCCCTGTCGGGTCCCCTCCGAGGCGAGCACGACCCGTGCGACGGGCGGGCGAGCACAACCGGAGATGTGGCAGCACCGTGTCACAAATTAAATTCACATCTTCTTTCGCACTTTATCAATTTAAACGATTACCACAAATTTCCATAACTCAAAAATTTGAAAAATGTGCCCCAATTTTTGGTATTGGTAGGATATTATCGTTGAATTTTCGATTTACAAAAAGAGTTAAAAGAAATTTTTGAAAAATTATTATTTATCACAGTACAATAAAATACGTCACCGAAGTAGATCGCAGAAATAAAATAGAGAAGTTGCACGATTCTGGAATCGGAAAACACAAAGGAGTGACAAGAGGAATATTAAAATCTTTATCAAAATCATAAAAATAAGTGGCCTTTGCATCTTTATATTATAAGAAATTTAAACTATCCTAGTATACTAACAATTTTTTAAAAATAAAGGAAAAGGTGTTGTAACGAGGAGATCCAGGGACAAAATATTTCTAACCCGGCCATGTACAATGTGAGTGACACGCAAGGTACCACTTACTTTTACGTGCTATGGGGCAGTGGCGCAAACACTTGCCCCTCGGCCGCGGAACCTGCGTAGCGCGGCAGTTGGCTATTCGCTCAGCTGATGAGTCATATTCACAACTCCCGCGGGGGCGGCGTGGTCTCTTGAACTGCTCGTACCGTATAAAATTCATGGCCTCGTGCCACCAATTAGAAATACCTTTATTTATTATAAATAATCCTCGGCACTTCGCGCGCATACACAAAACAATTCATTCACTACGTCGCGCGAATAAATTTATACTGCGCATACGTTCTCTCGCAACGGGTTCAATTTACACCGAATTGACCGTATTCGCATCGTATGCGTGCACTCGTAAATACATGAGGTTAGATCTGCGCTAACCTTGGGTTTATCGCTCTCCGGGCTGGTGCACCCAGTGCACATGCGTTAGCGCCGATTCGGTTGGAGCGTCGCGTGAACACTCTTTTCGCGTGTGCAACCGCTCACTATAATCATGCGCACTTCTCCGCGCAAAATCCGTCGCGTAGGGATGAATTGCACTTTACACCGATTAAGGGGACTAGTCGTACTAAAGGGCCACGCTTCTGCTACTTGCTCGCCTTATCTTTACGTAAGTAGGAGTGAGAGAGAGGAGTTTTCTCACTCTTTCAGCTGCGCGTAAAATTCGCGATTCCCAAACATCGCCAATAAAATTCAATTAGCATTTGCCCTACCTGAGATTATAATATATATTCATAATATTAAAAATAATTTAGAAAATAAGAAACGATTATCATATAACTCGTGAAGAAATAATGAAACTAACTAGTGTTTAGTCAATAATGAAACTAGTCAGGGTTTTTTTCGTCAAAATTTAACTCTAACATTTAATTTTAACGGAAAAGTGCAAAACATTTGATTCAAAGTATTGGCCATTGCTTTGTCTATATTTTGACTATATTGTTGGCAATTCGTGGATACCACGCCAACAGAATCGATTGTATTCTGTAGTAAACCAATCAGTTACGCAATTTTCGACTTCCTCGTAGATATGGAAGTGCTGCTCAATTAATGCGTGTTCCGTCGTTAAAAACAAATGGTAGTCGGAAGGAACCAAATTTATACCCTACGGTGAGTAGAATAGCAGCACCCAAGTACTTTGATTGTATCCTGAACTAGTTTTGTTTTGTGTGCGAGTGTATCGTCTTAGAGCAAAATTACTTTGTTGTGTCTTCTGGCACATTTTGGTCATTTTTTAAACAATGCATGTTCCAAATTAAGTTTTTCACTATGTTTGAACAATTTTTAATACATCATGCGACTCTGGTCTCACTAGACAGTATTATCTTGTTGCCAAATTGATCTGGCTTTGCAGACGATGTTGAAAATTGTTCCGGATTAATCCATGATTTACCATTTTTCATCTCCAGTAATAATTTGATACAAAATATATTTTCTTTCGGACCTTTGAAGCAAAATTTCACAAGGGTTTTTTCGGTTTTCCATCTGCCTTTCATTCAATTCATGTGGCACCCATTTTTCACACAATAGGATGTTTCCCATAGCTTTTAAACCATTATAAATTGTTTGTTGTGCAACATTTAACATTTCTGTAATTTTCTTTTGACTCAAAGTGTTATCCTCATCCAATATTATTTGCAATTCGGAGTTTCACACATTTTGGTAGTTTTTCAAGTTTTTCATTCTTCACATCAAAATCATTATTCCAAAGCCGTTGAAACTATCTTTCGCGTATTGCTTTTGATAGAGCATTGTTATTTTTAATAATGAACAGATATTGACCTACCTGGGTTCGATTGTGGGTGGAGAAGCCTACGGAGTCTCCTCGGGGGTACCGCGACCAGTCTCAGCGACCGGTGCGCTTGTGGAATATTCCTGCTGCTCTCGGACCAAGGCGGCACAGTGCCTTCAGATAGCCTTGAGACTTGACGGGAAAGTGTGCGGAATCGCGTTGACTGATCTCTCTCAGTCTCACCTTCTCGAGCCCGAGAACACGCTAACTGGCGCCCGTTACAGTATGTATCCTTTATTTTTTTTAAGGTGGGGTCTACAAGTCGCGAGCTGATATTCATACAAATAAATTTTTCATTAATTCGCATTCCTGCACACAAAGCAAAACTCAGAATACAATTAAATCACTTGGCTGGTAGCTGAAACCCAACCCACCGTATTCACCAGATTCGGCTCCTTATAACTACCATTTGTTATCAGTGATTGGCCACGCATTAGCGCAGCAGTACTTCAATTCCTACGGAGAAGTTCAAAATTGAATGTATGATTGGTGTGCTTCAAAAGACAAACAATTCTATTGTCGAAGTATCCATAAATTGCTACAATGGTGGTCAAAATATGATTTCCGTTGAAATTCAAGTTTTATTTTCACAAAAAATGCTCACTTCTTAGCCGTACACTTGGTAGATCAGGGAGGGACTTTATCCTAAGGACAAAAATGAAAATGAAAAAAATAAGGAAAAAAATGAACGGTAAAGGGTTAAACTTTACACCAAACATTGATATTACTATATATATAATACATCTTAGAAATTGCAACGCATACTCTCTCACAGGCGTACTGCGGCATCAATAAGTTCGAAGATAACCGAAGTGACCCAAGCCACCCGACATAATTCGAAGATGTCCGAAGTGGTCCGAATTATCATAAAAATTCGAATGCAAAGCTTATCGTCGGAGTTATTTAGTGCTAAATGACCCGTTGCCACTCGGCCCATTTACGCAGCCCCACGGAGACTTCCAGCGAGCCCAGCCTGGGTGGGTCTAGAAATTTGACCGCTGTCAAAAAGCGAAAGGCTTGATCGCAGGCGCGGGAGTGAGCAGATTCCTCGCAGTCGGTCGATTCAGCGGCTAGAACTCTCGTAGCCCTGGCCGGCCAGGGTGTACCTCAGATACGAGAAAGGATGCTTGGGTGCATGAGTGAGGCGTTGCGTGCTAGCCGTGGCGAGATGCGACTGGCGGGAATTGGTTCGCCCATCGTTAAAAAGTAATGTGATTTCTATCAGCCTTCCATTTGAGCTCTTTTTTCTAGCCCACAGCTTGTGTACATGAATTTCAGGGTCTTCTTTTGGGTTTCTGTATGTGGCGTAAATATAGGCATTCTCAGTTGAATGACTCATGTAACAGGAAAAAAGTGTTTCTTATTCGTAAAAAATAATATATTTTTCAGAATACATATACAACATAATATTTACTAGAAATATTTATATTCACTAGAGTTATGCTAAATTTATATTACACTTTATCATAAAGCATGAAATATAAATATATGTTAAAATACCGTTTTGTTCTAAAATTTATTTATGAATTGAAAGATATGACAATATTTAATAATACTAACCACAAGGCTTCAATACTAGGTAATACAAAAGATCGGATAGCGAAATGATTCCAATTACTTTATCGTCCTCATCAACAACTACTAAACGGTGAACCTATTTGAAATTACAAATAATAAATTTAATATGTATAATTTGTACGAATAATAATAATAATGATAATAATAAAAATATTTGTAATATGTATTTTAATCATAAATCACCCACTTAAGATAAGTTTTTATTCTAAACAATAATAGTCAAAAATTATTTTTATAATATAACATTATCTACAATTTACAGGATTTTTTTGTTAAGAATTTTTTATTTTTGTAGTATTGTATGCGAGTCCCTTCATCCCTCACGAATCGGGGCGCTTGATTAATCTGAGTCCTTAAAAGGTGTTAATCGTGGTTCCATTTAAAGAAATAAGGTTGAACTTAAAACGACCTTGAAGGACATGGTTAAAGTCAAAGTATCATCTTACTCCCCGCTTGAAACCATGCAATTTTTTTTTCACTTATTTATCTAAAGTCGAATTCCCCTAAATGGGTATTAATGACATTACTATTGCCTGCAATAGAAAGCATGGAAATTGCATATCCCATGCAACTTTAATATTGGACACTTTCTTTCTCTAACTCAAGATATTAGTAGGTCCGTTACTTTTCGAAAGTCATAATATATGGTAAACGCTATTTGTCAGGATTTAAATCTATCAAATGGGAATTAATTCTTAAAAAACTAACCCAAATTTCAATTTAACCCATAACACTTTTGCATTGAAATTGGGATACGTTGTTGCACGTGGCGATATGAGGTTGATTACCTTTTATTTCCGACCTACCTTGAGTGAATTAACTATGTATCATCTCGCAAAATGACGTTCAAATAAGCCGTCAACAATCCCGCTCAGTGAACAATGCTACGAACTAACACAATCTAACCGTCGTCTAGGGCATAACGTTCGTACAAACAATTCGTTATCATATGGACACGACCCTTGCGCTGACGATAGCTTCTTTCTGCGTGGACTACATTTTGTAACTTGAGTCAGAATTTTAAATGTTATGTTGAAGCGAATGCACGTATCGCTTCTGAATAAATTTTTTATTCAATATAGGATAATATAGTTTTGAAAGTACCTTCGCTTTTTTTTCGAAAACGCTGTATTAATTTTGCTAAAATTCATTCATTATTCTTCGTTGTCATCATTAAATTCTACGCTCGAGTGAACCATCATGAATCTGCCTCGATGCGTCTCGTAACTGGATCCGTAAAAGAATGCCGCGATGCAAGGAGTCCTCCGCCACCCGGCCTAGCTCGTCTGCCCCACGACCAAGAAGAGTTCCGCGTGCACAGTCAAGACAGCGCACCCAATACCATCTGGGCGAGTCCTCCAGCTCATCATCTGCTACCAACAACAATAAGGCGCAGGAGACAGGGAGTCAACCGGCACCCGTCATCATCAGGGGCCGGCAGCGCGACCGGACCCGACCCGGACGCTCCTAATTCGCCTAATAAAGGCAGGTATTAGGTATGTGTGGTATGAGCAGCAACAATCAGCTTTTGAGCTTTTGAGCTGCTCATCGCGTCATCCCCGCTACTATAGTTCCTAATTTCGAGCGCAAAATGGTCGTCCAGACGGATGCAAGCGACTCGCGATTAGGCACACTGCTGACTCGGTACTGCATTCGAACACACTCTGATTTTTCCTTTTTCGCGTGTAGCTTGTCTATTCATATTCCTTCAAGGATTTGTAGTTTCTTTTCTAATCATTCATCCATACGCAGAAAAATAAAAATTTTATCTTCATGAACGGTAACATTAAAAACGCTTACTGATGAAATAACTTTATCCACCTCATTTACGGATGCTCTAGAGAGCACATCTACATGTTTCATTTTCTCCCCTTTAAGATGGCGTATTTCATAGTTATATTCTTCAATCATTCCATGGTATTGATTCGAATTTTTATTGTTTTCATGGTGTTGATTTGAATCACGGTCTAAGACGTTTAACGTCCGATATAATAGCAGGTAATTCATAATCCCTCCGCAGATGCGTTTGTATGCGATTCCATCTTCTAGGCTCACGGGTTAAACTAAGCTAAGCCTGGTTGAAGGTTGATTTAATGTAATTAATTATTTTACTTTAATATAATTACTTCCTGCCTCTTCATCCACACGAGAACTTTATCTTTTCCCAACAATTTTATAATTGGATGCATGATTTGCGTAAACTTCGATATAAACCTGTCAGAAAAGCTCGACGTTTCATAAAAACGTCTGGCCTCATGTACATTCGTTGGAATTGAAAATCTGCAATAGCATAGATTTTCCTTATACCTAGTTGAATACCGTTTTTACCTATGACAAATCCTAAATAATCTACTTTTTAAAGACCTAATTTACACTTTTTTAAGTTTATGATAAACCCTATCTATACCAGGAACTGTATAGGTTTCAATTCATATAAATACATAACAAAAGAACGACAGTTCCTATCCTAAAGTACTGTACGTGCGGGTATCAATGACTCTAGGATGCTCTGTTGCTCTGGCGCGCAACTTTGCTTCCGCCATTTTTCGATTAATAGCTGCAAGTAATAGGCAGGTCGAAAATTTCATAGAATAAGCTTGAGCATTAGTCAACATAATGACAGCATCACATTAGTGAATTTGTGTTTGCAGTGATTTTGATCTCAAGAACCGGCATGGCGCCGGAAGAAAAAAATTTTCGAAGTTTTCGACCTGGACGCATTACTTGCTAAATACTTGCCAAGCAATTTCAAAATGCGTCAAAGCTTTGGGAATAATTTAGAAGGAAGAAATTTGAGTTTCGTATAATTTGAAATTGAAAGATATTGAACAACATTTTTTTCTTTTGAACAGCTGCTTCAAAGACAGAATCGGAAGAGATTTTTGCATAGCATTATAACTGTCGACGAAAAATGTGTCCATTACAATAAACCCAAGCGCAGAAAATCATGGGGAAAATGTTCGGACACGTTTCCTCATCGACGCCCTGACCGAATATTCGCGGTGTCAAAGTTATGCTCTGCATTTGGTGGATTCCACGCCGGGTTCAACATCGTCGCTACTGAGGCGAGTACAGTTCCCGATGGAGCAACCGAGCATAAGATGCCGGAGCATTTCCTCGACTAACCAACCACATACACCCAGGACTCGCAGGAGCGAGGCAATACCGGTCAGCTGGCCAGCACCTTCATGCAGTCACACGCAATCCAAGACCGTAAGACAGCGCCTGCGAATTACAACCTCCCCCATAGCGGGAATACGAAACGAAGGGGCCCCCAGAGGAGATCCCCAACCAATCCGAATCACCTGTAAGTGACGAACGGAAACAACGGCCAGTGGGTCGTCAGCAGTCAGGAGACTGCCCCACCACCACAATCTATTGTGATGTCCCGACTCCTCAAATGCTCCATCACTAGCCTCCTGAAGCGAGAAAGAAAGGACGTATTCCTCATGCAGGATGGCAGTTTGTTCCACAGATGAGCATCTTGAATAGAGAAAGATGTCTAAGAAACGTGTCTAATGCGTCTCATTGCGCATCCGAGGAACAGAAACCTCTTTAGTTCACCCCTGACCGGCCGATGGGATACATCAGAAGAGAACACATCGGCGAGGTACTCCGGCTTACGCAGTCGTAAGATCTTGTAAATTCGCAAGTACATAAAATATTCTCTCCAATCGTCTACTCCCATCTCGACTAATCCAATCGGATCCTCAAGGGGGTTATATGATTATACTAGCAACTGATAAAGTTGGAGAAAAGCAGAGCGAATGACAGAATTGTTTTGTGCATACAAAATCCGCACTAATACTAGATACAGACAAACAGACAGATATACATTGTGACGTGGGATCACAAAATTTTAATAATCTGAAATTTTAAATTATACAAATTTTAAATCTTATTTTTCCCGATCACTCTACCCTAGGTGCGTCGCGTGCAAATTGCGATTTCACCAATCGAAGGGGGGTTCAGTTGAAATAAATTTTAACATCACTAATTAAATTTAAACTATAACAACATTTATTAAATAGACAAAGGGGTTATATATATATATATCCGGGAAATCTCTAACATCTCGAATAATAAAACAATATATATAACATCTCGATTCAAAGTACACCAAAAACCTAAAAAGAAAAATTTCGAGCTGAAAAACAAAATGTATAAATCTCGAGAATGTCACTGACTCTGGTCCACCGATGGCTATGAGAGAAGAGAGAGAGGACAATACAAAAATAATTAAATCACTCACCAACAATGCCCATAAATAAATAATTATTTAAACAATATATAAAAAAAATCCAAGGTCCCGGCCCACGCACCTTCTCTAATCGATCTTTGGAGTATACTCCTAATCTCCAAAAGACAATACAAAAAAATGGACTGGACCTTGACGTTGACCGGTATGGGCTCCTTTTCCTATCGAGATCGGACGACGAGTGACTGCGAGTCCCGCTTTTCATCGGCCCGGAAACTCGATTTTCCCTCGAAAATCCATCTAGCATCCTTGTTATGCATAGTGTTCAATAGTATTATCCTTGTCTCGTACATATAGCAAGAATATACTATTGTTCCCGCCAATTTAAGAAAAGAGGGCGTTACAATCAATTATCCGGTCGCGCGACTATTTAAAGGCTTATTAAATTTTATATCATAAAAAAATACTACAAAAATTCTCAAAAAATATTCATAAAATTCCAAATAATTCAGTAAAAATTAATCAATATTTATCAATAAGCTATCCTCCAAAAATCGTCTCTCTCTCTCTCTCTCTATATTCAATAGCTACACCTCGAATATACTAAAAATTCGTGTAAGGAAAATAATAAGTACGCACTGTATATGTACTTAGACTATATTCAAATTATCACGATGTGTAAGACAAAGACAATATATCTCGATAGTTTTATTAAATTCAATCCCCGGAGAGGATTACGATTCGCCTCTTGGTGAGCAAAAGGAGACTTCCTGATTGGTCCTCGATAGAACATTTCCTATCGTAATCTCCATATACTCGCGCCTTACTTGCAGCTACCTCTCTTTATTTTCACCAGCTGATCCTCTCCAATCATTTTCCTCAACAAATCAAACAAATTCCGTTATTAACTAATAATTAAAGCTAATTACTTTCAACCCGCAGCGATGCAATCTCCTATCCTGCTCGTCACCCGATTTACAAGATAATTTATTAATATTTTATATTCTTTTCTCCCAGGAGGACGACCACTCGTCATACCTCCCCTCTAAACTAATGCTACCGCGAAGCGTGGGCATTAGTTTACGAACAACATAGGACTTTGCATTGCTGGTGGTATTCTACTCTTAACATACATTAGCCTAATAAATTTAAATTTCCTCAATAATATCAATTAAATAATAGTCTTTTAAAAAAATTACATGAATTATACATTTCAACTATACAACACGGTAGTCTAAGTCATTCTTTATTGTTAACGTAAGTCAAAAATAAAACAAACAAAAAACTTAGTCAGGGGATTCACTTACTGGATATTCATCCTTTCTCGATTATCACGATATCTCGATTACTTTGCCTTATCCTTCCATATGCCCATCACCTAATTTTAACGTACCCGTTACCGAAAACTTACATACTAATATTAATAAGAATAATAAAAAGAAACTTAAACTAAAGAACAAATAAAAACCCTCTTTTCTCAAGAACGTCTCGCCGGGAGGCCATCCCTCATTAGGAACTCCAGACAAAAGGTCTGGGCGGCGACGGGAAGATGCGAGATAGATCGAGATAGATGGATAGATCGCATAAATTCGGTTAACTCCGCCATCGACGACCCTAAATTAGAGGGAGCAGAGGTCCTTGGCGTGTTGCAACGGGACCGACGTAATCGCCCCTCACGGGCATCCCGGTGACCCTCGTTATCCCGGTACCTAATCGGTTCAACCGAAAAATCCGTCCGAACGGACGACGGAAAACTTGACCCCGGCCGAGCCGACCGCGAAACAACAGAGCCACGTAAACGCAGGTAGTGAAAGTGAGGCTCCGCACACCGGGGACAAGAACGGAGATCCACTCCCCGACGTCCACAATTGTAGCAGAACCGCGTCAGCGGTGCCATGCAGGACATTAGCGTATGCCCTTTCTCCCAACAATTAAAACATCCGAAGATGGGGGGGTCCACGGTTGGATCGTCCGGTATCTCTACTAAGTTCCCAAAAAGGGCCCCTTGCGTGCGCATTCCCGATGGCGTAACGGCGGCCCCGCCCCGTGGCCGACCCTCACCAAACCCATTCCCCGCGGAACCCACCGAAACCAGCCCCGGCCCGAGAACCCGTGAGGCTGACGAGCACATCACCACGTCCGGGGGGAGATTCTCAGGACAAGGAACCTCCTCCATAGGGCCCTCCATTGCTTCGCCACACCTCACGAATTCCGATCTTTCCATCATGCTCTCGGGTACCAGATTCGATGGGCCCGGGTGAGAAGGCGACAATGGCTCGTCCACGGGACGTGACGGCTCCACCGACGACTCTAAATCATCCAATGACATTTGGTGGGGGTCTTTAACCCGCCGCCAAACGCCATCTTCCCCTCGCACATATCTCCGGTCCGGTCTCGCAAATGGAGGCAACCCCGCCGGTGGAGGCATACTACCTCTAGCCCTCCATTCCTCAACTTCCGCGGACGAGGCGCTCGTATCCTCTACCGCCGAGCGTCCTGAGGAAAGTTCCAAACTTTTCAGAGTTTCCCCCACCATACTAACGGAGGGCGAATCCACCGTAGCAGATGGGGGAACTCCATCGCTTGAACCGGCTATAACCCCCCGGGTCATACGAGAGGATAAGGCTGTCTCTCGGAGTCTCTGCTCCTTCGTTGCTTCATCCACAGAGGTTTCTTCCCTTATCAAACGCTCCAATTCTTCAACGTAGCCCGAAGAGGTGGATAGCGGGGTTATCCTTCATTTTCCTCCTCCACCCTTCGAGCAGCCTCGATATTCAGTTTCAAATTGGTACGAGCCATCCAAGAATTTTCTACATTACTTAATGATATAATACTACAATAGGACGTGACAACGTTATAACCACCATCCACCAACATTTACAGAATCAACAATCACTTTCGCGGCGGTATAAAACGCTTTAAATCACCAACATGAATCTTCTCGATACACCGATCGTTCCCGGTTTCCAGCACATATACGGTGGAAGACAACACTTTGGAAACAACAAACGGTCCTTCATACTTCGGGGCCAATTTCAATGAGAATCCCTGTGCCGCATTCGATAGGACCTTCACCTTACGCATAACCTGATCACCGACATTAAACGTGATATGGCACCTACCTCTATTATACCGCTTAGACTGCATTTGCCTACTTTCATCATTATGTCGCCGTACCAAGTCACGTAACGCATCTAACCTCTTCAACCTATCTAACCAAACCTCGGCATTTAATTCTTTCAGGGATTCATTCGCTTCTAATTCTCGACGCAAACTCTTCGGTTGTGCTGAATGACGACCGAAATTCAGGAACGCGGGCGAAACCTTAGTGCTAGACTGAATGGCCGTATTAATCGCAAATCTCAATTCGTGCACATGTTTATCCCAATTTCTATGCTCATCCTTAGCAAACATTGATATCATCGTTTTTAATGTTCGATTACTTCGTTCCACAGGATTAGCCTGAGGATGATACGGAGGAGTCGTCACATAATTAATTCCATACTCTTTCAACATTTCATTCAAATGCTTATTCATGAATTCTTTACCATTGTCAGTTAGGAAATAATCAGGAGCTCCCCATCTAAAAATCACCAGTTCTTCTAGTTCTGCCGCTACGCTCTTTCCATCCGCTGATTTCAAAGGATTCATTTCTACCCAACGAGAGAATAGATTCTGGAATACAACCATATATTTACATTGTCCCTTGTTCTGTGGAAACTCCATTAAATCCGAAGCCACTACCGTCCAAGGCTGCTCTATTACTCGTTGACCCATCAATCCTTGCGGAACAGACTGCATCACTTTATACCTCTGACAATCCGGACACGAAGTAACGAACCGGCTTACATCATACCATAAACCGGGCCAGTAATATTCTCGAGCAATCCGGTCATAGGTCTTCTCTATTCCTAAATAACCTGCCAAAATATCCGTATGTGCGTCAGTCAGAACCCTATCTCTTGTCTCGAGAGGAATAACTAATCTCCATCTCTCTTCTGGAAACAATATAGGATCTAATATAATAGGATCTAATAATAACGGATCTGTCCGGTAACAATATAACATGCCATTTTCCACCTTCCAATACTTAAAGATCTTTGGCGATCACAAAACTTGCTCCATCCTATTTAAATATCATTCATCCTGCGACTCTTCCAAAGCGGATATCTCTTCTTCGAACTCGAAACCCCTCGATAATGCGCCCGGTACATGATGCATAGCACCCTTACGATGGAGTACACAAAATCCCATTGTTGCATTTCTAAAGCTCAACGAGCAAGTCTTCCTGTAGGGTGTCGAAGGTTCTGCAACCACCGAAGAGCACTATGATCTGTGATGACCCGAAAAGAATACCCTTCTAAATAGGGCCGCATTTTCTTAATCGCCCATAATACCGCCAAACACTCCTTTTCAGTGGTAGAGTAATTCCTTTCTCATCTCGTTAAAACCCGGCTTACATACACGATTGGATGTTCTCCGTCTTCGAATTCTTGTGATAAAACGGCTCCTATAGCATAACTACTAGCATCGCATTGGACTGTAAACATTCTGGAAAAATCTGGCCTAGCTAGAACCGGTGCCTGAGTTAGAGCAGTCTTTAACTTTTCAAATGCCTCCTTAACAGCTTCAATAAAGGCAATTTGATGTCGGAATCCTTATCTATGAACCTAGCGCACCAACCAACCATTCCAAGGAATTTCCTCAATTACTTCTTGGTATGGGGTGCCGGATAATCGAGTACCGGCTGTATTCTCTCTGGGTCAGGGCGTAACCCTTCACTATCTAATAAATACCCTAAATAACGCACCTGGCTACAGTCAAACTCACACTTCTCTTGAATAACCTGCAAACCTGCCTCACACACTCTTTTCAACACGAACTCAATCCATTTCACATGATCCTCGAAACTGTCGGTGGAGATAATTATATCATCTAAATATCCAAAGATAAATGGTTGGAATTCCGGCCCAAACAATCCATCTATTAATCGCTGGAAGGTCATTGGCGCATTTGTCAAACCGAATGGCATTCTCATGAATTCAAATAACCCAGATCCTGGCACCGCAAACGCCGTATATTTTCGACTCGAGGGTTCCATAGCCATCTGGAAATACGCTTGCTTCAAATCAATTTCTGAGATGTATCTAGCCTTCCGTAATTTATTTAAAATAGAGTCAATGCTGGGAAGAGGAAAAGCATCCCATTTAGTCCTTTTATTTAGGTCTCAGAAATCAATGCAAAACCGATAGCTTCCATCGGGTTTCTTCACAAGTACCGGGGCGCTATTCCAATTACTAACAGATTCAATTATTATTTTATCTCGATACATCCTTTTAACCTCTTCCTGCGTGACCTCCCACATTTTCGGTGACATTCTACGTGGTCTATGTCTAACCGGCTCATTTCCTTCAACCTCGATTCGGTGTTCTACTAGTCTAGTCAACCCGAACTCCTTGGGTTGATTCTCCAGTCCCTTTTTAACTACTCTATCCAACGCCGTTTTCTGATCTCCTTCTAAAACTGAGATCCCTGCACATTCAGCTATCAACACCATATCTTCTTTAGAACTATCATCAATAAACCTATGCCATTCATTATCTCGAACCCTTCCAAAGATTTTCAACAGCTTTAAACTCGATATACCATTTCAAACAAAAGTCCATCCCTAACAACAAATCATGACTTTTGAAATTAACAGCCCGAAACTTCAGTACTCTATTAATCCCATCAACATCTAACTTTACCTTCAAGATACCTATCACCTTAGTAGCAATCCCCGGTGACACCCTTTACCGTCACACATGTTGGCTCTAATCGATTAACAAACCTAGTATAGACCCTCGGACCTACTACAGAGATCATAGACCCAGGGTCAAACCAGGCTTTATATTCAATTCCAGCTAGATTTACTCGCATATACTTTCTATTCTCCATACATATTTCCTCCACACATTCTTCAAAATCTATTTGGCTTATTCCTGGGAGCGGATCTAAACTATCTACGATAGTTCCACCTCCCCCCAGGTCATTACATGCCTCTTTATTGGCCATGGACTGACCAACTATTGAACCCTTATCCCCAACGACACTCAAATCAGAAGAATGAGGTGGGGAATCTACATATGGCATATGCTTCTTTAAAATTCCTTTTAAATAATGAGCTTGCGCTTCTAAACTACTAGCTGTTTCCAAGGAATTTTCACCCGCATTCTGACTCGATAAGATACTTGATGGTACATCTCGACCTAACCCATTATCACTAACTAAACTCATATCTCGACTTAAAGGTACCCTACAAACTAACCTATTATCAACATCTAAACCTCCATTTGACGATAAACGACAACCAGTACCAGTTGTTAATTCCTTCTCAACCGTCTGGTTCTCGTTGTTCTCACGATCTAACCTATCCTTCATGCTATTCTTTAAATTCATTATTGAGTCATTTAGTGTATTATTCAATCTGTCCATCCAAGTCGATACCTGATAAATTGCTTTAGTGGCAGATTCTTCTGCCCGTGCTTTAATTCTTACCTTTCCAACGAAACTCTTTAACCTGGGTAACGCTGCCTTCACCCAAGTATACATCTCGGGCAGATCGTTACTCTGTACAACCACCCTATTCTGCAAATTTTCACTTATTTTCTCCCTCGGTACTATGTCAGTAACATCTATCCCACCTATATTTCTTATTAATTCAGTCGGCTGAACTACTTCATTTGTAACTATATCAACCATTGAAGCGCTCTCAGCGACCTCTCTACTATGTCCAGAACTCCCAGCTTCATTCTCTTTACCAGCTTGGTCATTCCGACTACTATGTTCTGGCCGGCTGGCCACACGGAACAGAGTATTTCCAACTCACATTTTGTTTCCCATCTATTAATAAACCGGCCGCATCTTCCTTTCCAGCTCGGTAATTTAACTCTACGTCACTTCTATCCATTCCACAAGATGTATCTCGCAATTTCCTATTACTACGCTTCTCTATTAGTATCCCAGCCATTTTCTCCTTATCGGCTTGGGATTTATGGCTACAAACTTCTTCCCCAATTATATGCATCCCGGCCGTCTTCTGCGCATCAGCGCGGGATTCCTCATTCTCTAAACTAACCGGATTAAATAATACATCAACCCCGGCCGTCATCTGCGTATCAGCTCGGGGGTTATGACTCAATAAACGCGCCCCTATTACTTTGCAGGAGGTTTGGGGCGAGGAATCGCTCCTGCGACATCGTTTCCCAAATTCTTTTCTATAAATTCTCGAACCGCCTTACAATTATTACAGGTCTTCAACTCCACTCCCAAGGCTCCACAACCCTGGCAACTTAACTGGCGCTCTCTATTCGGGCAACGGCTAGACACATGGCCAAATGCCCTACACGAAAAACACTACCTTCTAGGACAGACAGAAACCATATGGCCTTCTTCGCCACAACGTGCCAGGTCTTCTATCTGGCAATGGGCTGACCCTATTTCCAGTATAGCCTGTGGTTGGACCTATATTTCCTCGATAAGGCTGCCACGAGGTATTATTCCTACTGAAATTGTTATTATTATTGGCCCTGAATATTGGCGCTTGAACCGACTCTTGCACATCAGCTACCTCCTGTCCTGCATTTTCATGTGATAAGCCGGGTACAACTGGACTAACTTCTCTGATGCTGGGACCAGGGTTTGGAAAATTCTTATGCCGTACTTTACGACTATTGGTCCCTGACGTTTCGCCACTCCTCTCCTCTATGGCGCTTACTCTGGCTTTAAAACCCCTATAAGCACCATCCGGAACTAACACCTTGTCTTCCGGAGGTGGAGGAGCATAACGACGATCCAGGTCCTTAGCTTTCTCAAACCGCCGGCCCCATAACTCAAAACTATCTACACTAACCAACGACTTATCTAACATGAAATGCCGATAATCGGGTAACAAATTCCTATAAATTATTTTCATTTGAAAATAATTTCTCAACTCTGCCAAGAGATCTTCGCTATCCACATCCGGTATATATTGTCTTTTGAACTCTTGTACGAGGTCCTGCCACGAGTAAAAGCTAATCCTTTTTGTTCTAAACCACAAATCGGCGCCTTCCGTGAGGACGCAGGGTAATGCCCGCAGCGCCTAACCATCACCAACATCTACACAATCCCTACAATCATTCAAACGGGCTAGAAAATTTGCTGCATCGTCCTTTGGCCGCCCGGCGAATTTTAATCTCCAATTTTGTAGCACTTTCATGAAAGCGACGATTGCCCTACTATTTCCAAATTGGGATCCCGTCGAACTTGGATTTCGTGATCCTGACTACGTTCCCAGAGTCTCCCCATATTCTTCATCATTATCTCGAAAATCTCGACGCAAATGTGATCCATAGCTAAAATCTAAATCTGTTTCGTCGTCATATATATTTCCATCTCGAAAATCACTTATCAAAGAATAGGGATTCCTTAACACTCTTGGAAATACTGAAAGTAATGAAATCGCCGGATCATGCCACTCCGGAGGTACTGGAACTCGATATCGAGGTCTCTCTTCTTCCGTCACACTGGACTGTCCTACCGGACTAGCAAAAGAAACGGCAGGTCGACTTGAACTGGCGAGATTTGTATTACTTCCAACCGCTGTATACGTCGGCGGAATTTGATTGTTCGTACATTGCCCGGAACTTGGTACCCTCACCAAAATTCTAGGAGGAGGATTCCTATGGCTGATTTGTACGGGCATATGCTGACTGGGCAATAACTCTCGATTAGCTCTACTAACGACGGATAAATCTAACCAACCCAAACCCACTGAATATAACTCTTTAATATCTCGAATTAGAAAATGAACCACTAATTCTCGATTTGGGAAACTGTCGCAGTCAATAAAGTAAAAAAAAACAAAAAAAACGTCGATAGTCGTTTAAAAAGGAAAAAAAAATTAATTCTGTGGAGGAATCGGCCTTATTTCCTATCCTTTTACACTTTTATTACGCCTAGCCTACCAAATAACTAACCTCGATTGGCTTTAATAAGAATTTTAATCACTAAACCCAATATCCTGCCTAATAAATAATAAGAAATAAATCCAATGATGAAATTCTTGGTAAGATGATTTATGTTCCTATATCTCATATCTTCATTTGTTAATCCTTATAATTCTCAAGTCTTGAAATTTTAAAAATAGTATCTCGATTTTTCCGTAGCAAAACAGAACCTAGAAAATTATAATTATATCGACACTCGCGTAAAAAAAAAATTTTCGGTTAATTTGAAACGGCAAAATCTCGACACTGCGTAAAAAGAAAAGAGAGAAAAAAAAATATTCCGGTTATCTCGAACGGCAAAATCTCGACACTCACGTGAATCCTTATTATTCGGTAAATTGGTCATATTTCTGGTATGATGTTTCTGTAAACCCGAAATATCGCGACACACGCGAATATCTCGATAATGGTAAAATCTCAACACTCGCGAATAATTTTTAAATATCGGATATTTCGAAGAAAAGAAAAAAAAAATTCTTGAAAGCGATGAAAGGAGGATCTTTTGGTAGAAGCTGAAAACGCGAAATATCTCGACACTCGCGAGCTGAAAAAAAAACTTGCGAAATATCACGATAACGTTGCCAATGAATCTTCTTAAAATCTTCAAACTCTTCACACAATAATTCAAAAACAATTTCCTCTTGCAATGACTACGCGCTAAAAATCTAAGTCCTATTTAAAATGGCCGACTTTCTACTAAAGGGAGGGAAAAAGACTCCTCCACAGAACAACAAAATGGCGGTTTTGCCGCCAAACGTGAATTTTGTCAAATAAATTATAAAACGAAATAAATAGAATAAATTATACAGAAATAAAACACATATTACACATACCGCGATAATTATTGAGGAATTACAACAAATAATACAGAAAACTATTCTAACTACTCTCTCTCTCTCTCTCTGCCAAAATTCCTGGAATTGCTGCTCCTGAAAGAAATATATATCTCGACCTACTCCACACAAAAAACAGTCAATTCCCCACAAGGGATGTCATTTGTGACGTGGGATCACAAAATTTTAAAAATCTGAAATTTTAAATTATACAAACTTTAAATTTTTATTTTTCCCGATCACTCTACCCTAGGCGCGTCGCGTGCAAATTGCGATTTCACCAATCGAAGGGGGGTTCAGTTGAAATAAATTTTAACATCACTAATTAAATTTAAACTATAACAACATTTATTAAATAGACAAAGGGATTTTAGGAATATTCCAATACAAATGTTTTACAAAAGACGTTTAGCCAATATCTACGGAGATATCAAAATTTAACAAAGTAACTCAACTCGGCTAAATAATATATATATCCGGGAAATCCCTAACATTTCGAATAATAAAACAAAATATATAACATCTCGATTCAAAATACACCAAAAACCTAAAAAGAAAAATTTCGAGCTGAAAAACAAAATGTATAAATCTCGAGAATGTCAGTGACTCTGGTCCACCGGTGGCTATGAGAGAAGAGAGAGAGGACAATACAAAAATAATTAAATCACTCACCAACAATGCCCATAAATAAATAATAATTTAAACAATATATAAAAAAAAATCCAAGGTCCCGGCCCACGCACCTTCTCTAATCGATCTTTGGAGTATACTCCTAATCTCCAAGATACAATACAAAAAAAATGGACTGGGCCTTGACGTTGACCGGTATGGGCTCTTTCTTTTCCTATCGAGATCGGGCGACGAGTGACTGCGAGTCCCGCTTTTCATCGGCCCCGAAACTCGATTTTCCCTCGAAAATCCATCTAGCATCCTTGTTATACATAGTATGCAATAGTATTATCCTTGTCTCGTACATATAGCAAGAATATACTATTGTTCCCGCCAATTTAAGAAAAGAGGGCGTTACAATCAATTATCCGGTCGCGCGACTATTTAAAGGCTTATTAAATTTTATATCATAAAAAAAATACTACAATCATTCTCAAAAAATATTCATAAAATTCCAAATAATTCAGTAAAAATTAATCAATATTTATCAATAAGCTATCCTCCAAAAATCGTCTCTCTCTCTCTCTATATCTAATGTAATTTCCATATACTCGCGCCTTACTTGCAGCTATCTCTCTTTATTTTCACCAGCTGATCCTCTCCAATCATTTTCCTCTACAAATCAAACAAATTCCGTTATTAACTATTAATTAAAGTTAATTACTTTCAACCCGCAGCGATGCAATCTCCTATTTTGCTCGTCACCCGATTTACAAGATAATTTATTAATATTTTATATTTTTTTGTCCCAGGAGGACGACTACTCGTCATAACATACATACACACTGACAGACGGATAAACGGTCAGATGGACTGAAGGACAACCACTACCTCTCCAAGTTCAATGAAATAATCTAACCAATACCGATCCTGAAAGATATGGACATAATTCAGTCTAACACTGCATACAAGATAGCTGCTACGAATCTGGATTCACTTTTGAGGTTATCTAATATGATGAAGAGCCAAGAAGAACTATGTGTTAGGTTCACTTTAACGAGTTATTTTCTTTTCTCCGATACACTCGAGAAAAATTCATGTCCCTCATAATTTCTACTTGTGGAGATGGTAAAATTATGTCAAATACCATGTTAAAGTCAACAAATAACAGTAACATAATCAATATTTGATTCATGACTGTTTCAGTTACTACTGATCATTTATGAAAGTTATATGCTGCTTCAGAAATTATTGAACGCTGCTATATACCATTTGAGGAATCGAATTTGTTCTATACTTCTATAATGTTTGTAAAGTGCATTACTCTTAAGTTGAATATCACGTAACTTATGATATTTGTTTTTACTTTCCTTGCCTAATTCAAGTCTGGAACAGTTAGTTAACAATTGCCACATAACACATCACATCACATATTAAAACATTAGGGAAGGAAGTGTTATATTCTACAGAAGATTTATTACGATGCATTATAATTTTAACACTTACTTCTGCTTTAACTATTTTTTCCATAATTGTGAATAACGTTTCATCTAATTTACAACTTTGTACACCTTCAAACCATTCATTTCGGTGCTCATTAGCTTCTCTTAACGTAAGGTTCAAATTATTATATGTTTTCTCGGCTGCCAAATTCTAAAAATATATCAATTGAAAAATATTGTTATTTTGATTCATAATATAAAATTTTATACTTACAATGACATCGAATTTTGAATATATATTAACTAACTTGCCGTTACTATCGATAATTGGTAATGCTGAAACCCGCCTTTCTACGAATTTCTTTAATGCTAATATGATACTAGTCTCTTCTGTCGCTGTTTCAATATTATTAAAGGTACCTATTCGTAAATCACCAAGCGACTTATTTGCAAAGGATGGTTTAGGCAACTCGTGAATCTGTAAGTTGAATAATGTTTCTGATTCAATGCATTAAATAAAATAAATCTGACATAAATTACGTATATATATGGTACAACCCTTTCGTGCACATAAGAGTTACAGCTATGGGGTGGATAAGCTGTTACTACTTTAAAGGGTCCCAACCTGCGCTGAATCTGAATCCGAGGTCAGATTTTGAAAATTCAAGATGGCGGATCCAATATGGCGGATAACATACTGCAAAAACCAATATTTTCCAAAACAAAAAATACTACAATATTCTTTGTAAAAAAACCAATATAAACTATTCCTAGTGTTTTTTTCGATTTATCACGTAGTTTTGGCCTAAAAAATTCGCAAATTTAACGGATTAAAAAATTCAAACTTTACATGTAATGCCGGTTTGCTCGTCTATTCAGCACGCCACATAGGTCACTGACAAAAAATTCAATATCAATCACTCAAATATATTTCAGGAATCTCTCACTATCCTTTTTGGTAGGAGTAAATCGTGCTTTACAAGTGATATTACCAATCCTCAGATTGATACTTTGTGCGTATTGGGAAAAAAATATTTTGTAGATCGTTCTCATAATTATGACCAGGACAGCTCGCAGCAAAAAAGATCATCTCCCAGTTAATCCAGAAAATTCGGATGTAAGTTCCGATGAATCTGTTGACGATTCTGATGAATCTGAGCTAGAGATAAATGACTTAATTGATGTTGACGCTACGAATCCGGAATGGACTTTGGACACAGATATTTTTACGCTGACGTTGATTTTTTCAATTCACCACCAACTCTGAACATTTTTTCAATGCCAAAGAAAATCGTTGAATCATTTGTATTTTCGAAAATATTCGCGCAGCCACTTATGGATATCATAGTCACTGAAACTAATAAATATGCTTCTAAAACCAAGAGTAAGAATTGGCATGATACTGATGCAAAAGAAATTTCAGCTTTGTTCGGGATGTGGATCCTGATGGGTATTCACAAAATGCCAAGAGTAAGAAACTACTGGTCTTCAGATGCATATCTCAGAATTGATTGCGTTTCGAACATCATGACTTATACTCGATTCTGTAAGTCGACTGAGGTGATACATATCAATGACAATAATACGATGCTCCCAAGAAACGTTCCCAATTATGACAAGCTTCACAAAGTTAGACTTTTGATTGATCACATCAATCAAACATGTAGCACGTGCTATAATACTTCAAAAACTGTCTCCGTGGATGAGTCAATGATTCCTTTTCGGGGCGATCTTCTTTCATTTAATACATGCCAATAGAGCCTATCAACAGAGGGTTCAAAGTTTGGTGCTTGGCAGACTTCGCCACAGGTTTTGTTGTAAAATCCGAAGTGTATACAGGGAAAACGAAAGATGAATCACGTAATCCTCTCGATAAACGTGTTGTTTCGAATTTGGTGGCGAATACTCTCGGGTCTGGATATTTAGTAGCATTCGATAATTTTTTTACTTCCGTAAATTTAGTTGAATAGCTACTTGCAAAAGGTATTTATTCAGTGGGAACAGTTCGTAACAACAGAAAAGGGTTTAAAGGAACAGAGATTTTATTTACAGGATTAAAAAAGGTATTTCTGCTATCAAATGGATGAACAAGAAACCAGTTACAATGTTGACTTCCGCTTTCAATCCTACAGAAAATTCTGAGATTCATCGGAAAATCAAGGATGGATCACGGATTCCTGTTGCTTCTCCTACTACAATTCAAGTTTACAATAAAATAATGGGTGGGGTAAATATGGTTGATCAGTTGAGGGAGACTTAGCTGATAGGGAGAAGATCAAACAAATGGTGGCATCCTATCTTATATTATTATGTTGATATGACTATAGTAAAAAACTCTTATATTATACACAAATGTTCTAAGGGTGGTGATTGTTAAGATCAATTGTCATTCAGACTTCAATTAGCAAAACAATTAGTTGGAGATTATCGTATCAGAAAAACATCGAGACTCACGATAAATTCCATGAGATATTTGTATTGTAAATGGAGGATAATCATAGGAATAAAACTATTGAACAAAACGACAAAAAAACAAAAAAGATGAAAATACAAAAAAAAGACAAAAACCGATAAAAAAGACAAAAAAAAGAGCTTATCAAAGTCCGAACTTCAACCGTCTCGAGGTATCGAGTGTAAGTAAGATTTGTTTCCAAAACTAATGAAGTTAAGGCGGTGCTAATTTGGATTCATTGTGGATTGATAATCCTAATAAGAAAAGACTTTCTGCATGAACTGTAACTATTATGTACGCAAGCAGCAGAGACGGCCAAGCCGACCCCGTTGTATGCAATGTTTACTAATTTTTTACGCCAAAACTACGTGATAAATCGAAAAAACACGGGGAATTTGTATTGGTCTTTTTTACAAAGAATATGGTAGTATTTTTTGTTTTTGAAAATATTGATTTTTGCAATATGTAGTCCGTCATATTGGATCCGCCATCTTGAATTTTCGAAATCTGACGTCGGATGCAGATTCAGCGCAGGTCGGGACCCTTTAAAGTAATAACAGCTTATCCACCCCATAGCTATAACTCTTATGTGCACGAAAGGGTTAAAGTTACTCACATTTTACAAATTCATTTAAAACTTCTACAGGGGATTTTTGACAAATTCTGTTAATTTTAAAAACTAATAACTAATAAAGGTACAACGATGCTTTCTATTATTAAATTTGTTGATTCCCGACAAGGATACGATTAATCAAAATTATGAAGAATTCAGCAAATTATAATAATGCATTAGAATGAATTAAAAGAAGCTTAGTTTATGAGGTTGCAATAGTAGAGTAGAGTAAGCGAGCAGATGACGGGAGGATCCTCAAATGCTCCATCACTAGCCTTCTGAAGCGAGAAAGAGAGGACGCATTCCTTATGCAGGATGGCAGTCTGTTCCACAGATGAGCGCCTTGAACAGAGAAAGATCTAATTCCCGTCTCGTTGCGCATCCGAGAAACAGAAATCTCTTTAGGTTCACCTCTGACCAGCCGATCGGATGCATCAGGAGAGAACAGATCGGCGAGGTACTCCGGTTTACGCAGTCGTAAGTCTTGTAAATCCGCAAGTACATACCAACCGTTTACTCTCATCTGGACTAATCCAATCGGGTCCTGAAGGGAGTTATATCATTATCACACTTAGCACCCGTCACACACCGCACACAAGAATTCTCTGCAGATGACGGGCGGTTTCATGTACTAGTCCGCAAAGATGGCCGAAATATAATCTTATATATTAGAAGTAGAAGGGATATGCGAAGAATGCGGTGTGATAAGAGGTACAAAGACTCTTTTCTCGCTACAGTCTGGCATGTAAGCAACAAAGCTTCTGTAACATTCTGTTGGAAACACCAACCATTTCAGCCAATCTGCATTTTGGATTTCGATGAAGACCTTAACCAGCGTGAAACCAACGAGTCTTCATCGCTCATCCTAAAGATCAGTAGTTATAAATTCTGAGAAAAGGAAGCCAAGAAACGCATTAGCGGAACATCTGCTCAACCAAAGGAGCCGACTTGATCTGATTGTCGCTTACCTTTCCTACGAGCTACCGCAATGGTCGCGAATCGCGAGGAAAAATTCCGTATTTTTTATGTACGTAATCACGATGCCGTTCCGAGCATGTAGAATTCCTATTATTAGAAACGACAAAATAAATATTTTGTATGATCTATTTAATTTAATATTTTAATTTATATTTTATTTATATTATAATATATTTTATTTTATATTTAATATATTTATTTGATATTGTATTATATTTATATTATTTGTTGTCTTAATGTTTATTTTTTTATTTTATTATGCCTAGGTTTTATTCTCTGTGGCCGAAAAAAAATTATTGTTTCTCTATAGTGTACCCCGTTGAAGATAGCGATGCTGAAAAAGCAGCTGCTTCTCTTCAACGCGAGCTTAATCGAGAATGAATACAGTGCTGCGATGAATACAGTGTGCGAGTACTATGGCGATCGAGTCGTAAACTAGTTGTGTTATGCGAAATTAAATTTTCACGGGACCAATCATGAGTTGAGGGAGCGCCTTTGGCGACGACCCGGACGCCGAGTCTTTGGATGTTGCATTGGCTAGTGAGGCTTTGTGGTCAATGCGCATATCCATTGCAGTGTTGAGAATGTAGAAGGGCAGGAATTCTCTTGCTGAAAGCGAGGTGGAGAATACCGTCTCTGAAGATATTCTGAAACAGAGGAGAGTCTGAATTCAGGTGGAATTCGAATCCTTGAAGGAGAGATTGCTGCTACTGTGATGAAAAAAGAAGTGGAGGCTAATGAATCTTTAACTGCTGTTGCAGTAGGAGCATTTAGGCTTAGTATGGAAATGCAGGATCTCAGTATACAATTCAGTCGGGATGTCCAGCATTGCAGTGACTGTTGGGGTGGCGCGGGCTCTTTCACTAGTGGTATACGAGAAACCCCTGCAGCAAGATCCACTCTGAATCGCCTTAATGGTACTATAGTGGTTTTAAGATAGTGAAATATCTGGGACGAAACGGAGAAAACGTTTCTTCAAGTATGAACGAATCTCTCGGTAGAATGACAGTGATGACATCATTACGACCGATTAGTTCCGTAGTTTAAACCCAGAGCTGATCAGCGTACTGTTAGTGATTGGATGAGGTAGGACGATTCGGCTTCTCCTGTCCCGTCTGGTACTAATCAGTTGGTGCGAGGAGTTGAGAGATAAAGTGAAAGTAGTGGTGATAACTCGCATTGGTGTAGGTTGGGGTTATCGGAGGATGTCTCGCAATGTGCAAAAGCACTGCGAAATTCTGATATTACCTTTTCGGGTGCCAACAAAGAAGTGTAGTGATTTTTAAAAGGGCTCGAGATGTTTAGACTTTGGACGGGATCTAAATACACCTAATCGTACATGGTTCTCGCCCTACATGTAGTTCTTAAGCGCGAGGCTCGTGAATGATTCGAGAATATCAAGCGCACGTTTGTAAGTTTTGATTAGTTTATTAGGCAATGCGAGGAATCTGATATCTTGCGAAAAATGCAAAGTTTGATACAACAAGAGGGTGAGACATTAGTGCGTTTTGTGAACACATTCAAAATGAAAGTGCAATGAGTACGTCACCTTCCTTCTACGCGCAAGCAAATGCGCATGATTTTCGGGCAGATCAGGCCGGCTTATCGGCGAAATCTAATGGATTTGAATGTACCTGATATTCAGACTATGGTTGAGCTTGGAAAACGACTCAAGTATGTTGATGGAATCGACAAGCGTTTTGGGGCTTCCAACCCCAAGATGCCTTTGAAATCTCTCGACGTTGATGTGAAGAAATGGGAAAAGAGAGTAAAGCATATTAGTGTGAAAATGGAGACCACATCTGCCGAATCCTTGACGGCGCCGGCAAGGCGACCATGCAGAATATATAACATCCGTGGGTCGCAAATCGGTAATTGATACAAAAGAAAGTTTAGAGTACCCTCATTCTTCCTTTATCTTGCGAATAAATAAAGAGTGCAACAGTGTAAATGTTCGAGTTAACAAACTTCAGTATAAGCAGGTGACTCCACGTAGAGCCTATGCCGTTTGCACAGAGAAACGCATTTTTTAGAGCCGAATTCCAAATAACTACGAATAAAAAAATTATATTATATTTTAATTAATTATACATCTAGATACTTACATATTGTATTATACAAAATAACATCACTTTACAACTGAAAGTAATCATAAAAATCGAATAACCATATTATTAGTGTTTTGTAAATATATTGATGCGTAAATTATAGAATATATAACAAAATAATAGATAACTATGAATAAACATTTAACAACTATATTATTAGTATTTATAAAAATTATATTGTGTAATACAAATGTACATATATCTAACAGCCTAATTTCTTAATTATATAAAAATATATTTAATTAAAATAACTAAAATGAATAGAAAACATGTACAAAAATTGAACAAATTCGGTAGGATAATTAATCGTACATAACTAAACAATCAATCAGACGCGTCCTCTGAGCCTTCAGTGAGAGATAGAGTATTCAACAAAATTGCCTTAGATATGGTAGGACCATTATCCGTTACCAAAAACAACAATGAATATATACTAATCATGCAAGATGAGTTATCGAAATACTGCATAGCAGTTTCTCTCCTTAATCCACTGGCCGCTACAATAACGAACGCGTTCAAAAAAGATTCATTTCTATTTTTGGATCCCCCAAGGTGATTTTAATCGACCAAGGAAGAAATTTCCTTAGTTGTCTGCTACAACGAATCTCCAAAAGATTCAAAATCAAACAAATAAAAACCACAACTTTTCACCCTTAATCAAAAGGATGCCTTGAACATTCTCATCACGCCTTAAGTGAATTATTAAAACAATATCCAGACAAAGATAACGAATAGGATCAATGGGTCGTGATATCCATGTTAAATTATAATACTTGCATACAAGAAAGTACCAAACACACTCCATATGAAGTAATATTCGAAAAACTAGCTCTACGACCCTCAAACGATCCATTATGAGAAAACGATTTATTACTCACTTATCAATCTTACATAAAGGATTTAGTCACTAGGTTAACTGCAATCAGGGGTCTAGTATATGACAACCTAATAAATTCTAAACATTAACCACGAAATCAAAATACAAAAGAAAAAGAAACGCCGAGAACTTAGTAACGATGAATAAAAAAAAGAGCAGGGGAAAAAGAAAAGAAAACGAGGATCCTATTCCTGATAAAAGAAAAATATTGTTACGTCCTACGTAACAGTTCATATATATATATATCTTTGTATAAGAGAAACCGAGTAAACGAATTGAGCGCCCATACCACCTGCTCCGTTTACGGCCGGTCCGGCGCACGTACACCGCCGAGCTCCTTTTTCACATTCCTAAGCAGGCCCAAATAACGGCATTTCATAAAATACATTATTTCTAAAACTTATTCTTTGTCATAGATATTCTATTATATAAAAACCATATATACAGTCTAATAAAAAGTAATTTTCCCTTTCCGAAAAGACCTCACACGCGATAGAAAGATATGATATAAATAAATGTAAAATTAAAAAAAACACTAATAATAGTCCGATCAGCGCTGTTCAAAAATGAGATAACTCTATTAAAAGAAAAACAAATCAATTCGCGAATATTGTAACGACCGATATCTCCGATCATAACAAACTGTAACAATAAGAGCTCAAAGGAGATTTCCCCCAAAACGGCCGCTCTGCATGAACAATATACGGCACCTACGCTTGCCTCACCACTACCTCTCTTCTCTCTCTCACACCTACGCTTCCCTCACCATCAGCCCATTCCTCTCTCCGTCAGAAATGCAGAGCCGCGCGCCGGCTCTCCTCCCTCACCACCGCCTCTCTTTTCTCTCCCTCACGCCCACGCTTAAGACAATACCCTCAAGGGCCTGGTGCCTATTTCCCATAAGCTTTCTCTCTCTCTCTCTCTCTCTTACCACCAGCTTCAAATATAAAGTGCATCTTGCACAAGCTCCGCTGCGCCGGGAAAGCGGCGGCTAGGACCCAGCGAAGTGAAACTCACGCCCTGATTCGCTGACCATCGCCCCCGCTCGCGACTTTTCCGATGAACCTTCGGCGTGGTTAGTTTTCAGCGGCGACTACCACTATCGACCACTAATACTACCACTAGTCGAAGAAAGGAATATTCGCGTCTACTCCTTACCTTTTTGATGCTATAAGACTTTAGGACTGACCCAATTTTATATTGGTGCCTTATGAAGTGTTTTCTCTTACCAAATACCTCTTACCAAATGAGGACTACGATCTCCGGATTGTAAGTACTTTTGCGGTGAGGATTCATACAGGAGATTCCTCCCAGTAACTTGATTTAATAAGGTACAGTAGGCCTCTGGCTTTAAACTTTATTAAATTAGTTATACATCTCAATAACGGCTTGATCCCAGCCTTTCTACACTAGCCAACCATTATTCGTGTACCCACCACAAGAATAAGGAATCAAAGTAAGAGCTAGGCTAATTTTTATTCGATTCCTATTTATCCATTTTTGAATACGAAGTTGCGAATTAATAAATGATATTAAATTAGTAACGAACTATTATGAATCTAAAGCGTAACGCGAACCGCCGTGCGAAACTTATTAAACTACAAACCATTGTTAAACCTTTGTAAAACCGCATTATTAAAATTCAATAAATTACGAATTCAAGTTAAGCTTTCTTCTTCTTCATTCAGAAAAACCTCGTATTATACAAGCTGTAAAGCTTTCCCGGTTAAATAAAGAGAGGGCAATGTCTCCGAAAATCCATAGGCCCTCGCTTTGGAGATAATCTCGGCAAGGTACACCATAAAAAGGGGTTACCCCTCTCGGCTCTGATCCCAGGCTATTGGGCGTAAGCCTAGGCCTAAAAATCGGCAAAAGCAGCAAGCAGTCTTCCACTGAAGTGTGAGCAGAAGTGTCGCGTTCTCGACAGAAAACTTTTCGGTTCGGCGTAGAGCTCGCGTTCGAATCAAATAATTATTTTCGTCGCCGGACTTGACAATATGTAACGAAAAAGACAATAAAAAATGAGTAAAAACCGACCTTATTGCAGATGCTACCTTACATAACTTTCTTTTCACTAATCGCAGCTACGCAAGGAATCATCATCAAGGAATCATGGTTGCGAAGCTCCGTCCACGAATATTTCGACCGTATGTGTTACATGTGAGGCCATGCGAGATACCGTCTAATAGTGTGAACATCATGCAAAAATATATAAGAAGTCATTCAATGCAAAATAGAAATTCATCGCACTGCATATCGTTGCGGAATTTTTTCACACATATCTCTGGTTGGATTCGGGGAAACCGAATTTATCCAAGAGATAAGCGAAAAAAATTGCTAATTACGTACGACGGGCACAATAAATCTCGGCGATCATGAAACATTACGGGGAATACGTCGAAACACAATCACAACATATTCAATCTCTTTAGCAGATTTTATAGAAACTAATGACCAATATAGCGACACAGCGTACACCGACGCCTAGAATATCTGGAACTCTTTAATACTTCACGGTACAGCCAAGACCTCGATAAATAGCTGCACGACTCGAGTTAACATTAATACCAATTTGGTGTTTTTCGTTTTAAGGCTATAAATATTAATGATATTGTACTGTCAATAGCTAACACAGTTCACATAGCAGGCAGTTGGTAAGGATCGCATTCCGCATAGTATAGTTGAGAAGGCTCTTCCGGTTACAGGTCCGTTTTTAGTACGCCTGTACATCAGCTTGCTTGAAAGTGGCCGCTTTCCTAAGGTGTGGAAGAAGGCTCAAATCAAAAACTCCTCCCGGACCAGATGATTTTCAGCCGATTTCACTACTGTGCTTTCTCTCAACGGTGCTCGAGAGAGTTGTTTATGACTAGTTTATGGAGTATTAAGTGTCTCATAACATCCTCGATCCATTTCAAACTGGGTATTGATGGCAAAGTTTGACTGAGACTCCTCTGTTAAGATTGATTGTAGACGTATGCACTGCTATGGATAAAAGCCAGATGACGTTAGTGTTACTGTTTAACATTAGCAAGGCATTCGAAACAGTAAATCCCACTCATTTATTGAAATGTATGAAGCGAATGGGCTTCTCGCGAGGGGCGTTAATGTGGATATGGGCATACCTGTGTGGGAGAGAGAGCAACTTGTCACCTCTGATAGGGCAATAAAATCTTTTTGACTCTCCACCACGCATTGCCTTTACATTAATGATCTTGGTCTTGCCCTGGTGCGTTCACTGATCTTTCTTTATTTTAATCATTGTTCTATTGTTTGCTTAGCTGCGTCCCTCGAGTTAAGAATAATGCTACAACGCTCACAAAATTTCTGTGTACGGTATGTGAGGGGTGCTAAGTGATCTGATGTACTTGCAGATCTATAAGATCTTACGGCTGCGTAAGCCGAAGTATCTGGCTGATCTAACTGCCAACGATTCTCTCCAATTTAGTAACCACTTAGAAAATATAATCTCCCCCTTTTTTTTTATATTTCAATCCACATTATCTTTTTCTGTGTTTCATTCATCTTCTCTCTCTCTCACTTAATTATTGTTCTACAGTTTACTTAGATGCGTCTCTGGATCTCAGGATAAGGCTGCAACGCTTAGAACGTGCCCAAAAAATTGTGTGCGGTATGTGACGAGTGTCAAGTGGGATAATCATATAACCCCCTTGAAGATCCGATTGGATTAGTCGATATGGGAGTAGAAGGTTGGAGAGAATATTTTATGTACTTGCGAATTTACAAGATCTTACGACTGCGTAAGCCGGAGTACCTCGCCGATGTGTTCTCTTCTGATGTAACCGATCGGCCGGTCAGGGGTGAACTAAAGAGGTTTCTGTTCCTCGGATGCGCAACGAGACGCATTAGACACGTTTCTTAGACATCTTTCTCTGTTTCCTCTTTCATGAGGAATGCATCCTTTCTTTCTCGCTTCAGGGGGCTAGTGATGGAGCACTTAAGGGGTCGGTATATCACAATGGATTATTCTAGTCAGTCGTCCTCATAATCTTGTTTGGATTTGCGCACTAAATTAGTTGTATGCGTATATCCTGAGCATGTGTGTATTCATCCTTCATTTTATATTGTACATACGTTCATTTCATTCATTGTATGTAAGAGTGTATGAGTGTGAACTGACTGATAGATAATGTAAACTGAGAGAAATGTGAATTATTCGTCATTATCACAGATGTAGCGTAGTATATGGCAATAAAGACATAAATAAATAATTGATACGTAAAATTCTACAAAGAAGTTTAATAATAATGTGATATAATTTATATTTAAGTAGACTTAAGATGATTGTGTATTCTAATTGTTAATTAGTGCAATAATTTTGTAAAACAAACTATTATTTATCGATCTATCTCCGTGTGGAGATAGAACTCACACCCCGATTTGTTGCCGTTCGCCTCCTCTCGCGATTTTTCCAAGAAATTTACAGCACTACGAGTTTTAAGCCGCGTTAAGCCCTATAAAAGTCATTGCATAACCCATGGAAAATCAAAACACTCCGTTCTCTTGACTACAAGGGTTTCAAAATACGAAGTTCACTGGCCAAAGAAAGGAATTTTCTCATCTACTCCTTACTCTTTGCTGCTGCAATACTTTAGAACTGACTCAGTTTATACTGGTGCCTTATAAAGTATTATATTGAGTAATTGATTTTTCCTATTATATGAGGATTATGGTCTCCGGACTGTAAGTACTTCTGCAGCAAGGACTAACTGATTCCTTCTCTCTCATCTGTACACTGCTTAGGTCTGATTCAGTTCTGCTGGCTCTTCATAAGCCAGTGCATGTAAAAGGCAACTGATTGTCCCTTACTATATAAGGACTACCGTCTCCCGACTTGAAGTACTTCTGCGGTGACGGATTATTCAGGATCTTCCTCCCCGTAACTTGATTTAATAAGGGACAGTAGACCTCTGGTTTTAAACCTTATTAAATTAGACGTACATCCAAATAAAGGCTTGATCTCAGTTTTTCCTAAACTGACAAGTCATTATTCGCGTATCCACCAAGTACGCATCCTCTACTTGTTCCATCTTTGAAAACAAATTGCAAAGTAACGAATTGTATCGAAATGAATTGGAACGAACCATAACGTAATTAAATTGTAACGTAGCGTAAACCATAATACGAAAACTTGTTAAAGGCACAAATTCAAATCATTGATTCACAAATCAGTAAATCGACATTATTAAATTCAATAAATCAAAATTAACATTTAAATCAATTCCGTTTTACTTTATTTAGAAAATCTCCTATTACGAAGCTGAAAAGATTTTTCCGGTTAAATAAAGAGAGGACAATGTCTTGGGAGATCCATAGGTTCTCGCCTTAGAGATAATACCAGTAAGGTATACCATAAAAATTGGTTACCCCCTTTCGGCCACTGTTCCCAGATTATGCAGTGCAAGCCTAGGCCTAAAAATCGACAATCAAAGCGCTCAGTCTTCTACGAAAGTGTTAGCAGCTATCGCGTTCTCGATAGAAGCATTTAGATTCTGGCATGAAATTCGTGTTTAATAAATATAAATATTTTATTGTCGGCAGTGACACAATAAAAATGAATTTTTGAAAATTTTTCAGCATAAAAATATATTCGGATTATAGCCTTGACGTCCGACACTTGGTCGTGGCGTTATTCAAGCCGGGGAAGGCGGCGCTGGTGGTATTGCCCTCAAGTTCTCGCTCGGGGTTTCAAGCAAGTGGTCTTCAGAGGTAAAAAGTCAACGGGGGTTAGGTGGCGATGGGAGTAGAGCGCCTGGGCGGCGCGCGTAGATTAGTGTGCGGTGAACACGGGGTCAATCCCCCCCCCCCTTTAGAGGCGCTCTGGTTGTCGGTCGGCAAAGCGGCTGTGCGGGGGCGTAGGACGTATCGGGGCTCTACCTCCATGGTTGTCTTGTAGCGCAGTGCCTGGTTTCATTTCGGAGGAGTGTACTTTTATGGTCCCTCCTTCTTTTTCCACCAAGTACACCCCCCCTCGTAGCTGCTTCCGCACCCGGTAGGGTCCCTCCCATTTGGCGGCGAAGCCTGCGCAGAACCCCTCTCCAGCCTTGGAGAGTGGGTGGGTTTGGGTATATACCCATGCATCCCGTTCAAAGGGTTTCTCGGCTGCGGGGGTAGGGTGTTGGCTTTGATATGCCTTTTGGTTGCGAGCCGCTTCGCGTTGTTGCACCTCGGCTTCTTCTGGAGCCTGGTCGGGTTCGTTTCCGTGGAGGCGTCGCAGATTTCTTCCAAGCAGGAGTCGGGCGGGGCTCATTCCGGTGGCCGCGTTGGCTCGGTTCCCATCCCATTCCCTATGGGGGCGTCCCTGGAGGTGAAGGCGTAGCCCCTTTTTAAGCTCCTGATTCCGATGTTCTGTGGGATTCGCTTGAGGGTGCTAGCGGGGAGTTGTCCAGAGGTGGTCGCCCCATTCAGCGCAGGCCCGGGCCCAGAGCTGGCTCGTAAACTGGAGCCCGTTGTCTGAGAGGACGGCCTTTGGGTACCCCCACCGGCTGAATATGTCCTCAAGCAGGGGTAGGATCTTCCCGGTGTCGGAGCTTCCAAGGGGATATGCCTCTACCCATCGGCTAAACAGATCGATTACCACCAAGAGAAACCGCTTACCGCGCGTGGTCCGGGGGTATGGCCCCATTAGGTCCACGGCGATAGTTTCCCATGGTTTGGTGGGTTGGTGGGCGCGGGGAGCCGACTTCCGCCCGGGGGCGGCCTTGCAGGAGGCGCACCTGTGGTACTTCCGTACGTACGCCCGAATAGTGTGTCTCATCTTGGGCCAGAAATAAAGCTCGCTGATAGCCCGGTGGGTTTCGTCTGCCCAAGGTGCCCAGCCCACGGGGAATCATGACATTCCTAGAGGATCCGTCCTACGCAGTCGGGTGGTACTACGATGATCCAGGACTTGGTGGCGGGGTCTTGTCGTTGTAGGAGACCGTCCTGGGTTTGATACCCCTGTCCCGGTAGCCGGCGTTGGTAATCCTGTCATGCGGGGTCCTCTTCTTGACTGGCAGATATCAGAGCCGCGAGGTCGACCCCAATGGTATTGATCCCGGGCGGAAGAGGGCTTGACGGTGGGTTATCTGGGGCTAGCGCCCGCTCCATCCCCTCGTCGGCTGTTTCGGCGCTGTCTGGGTGGCGGGACAAAAAGTCTGCAAGTTGGTTCGCCTCTCCTGGGCAGTGCTCGATCCGGGGATTAAATTTTTGAAGGAGCAGGGCCCACCTCCGGAGCTTGTCACGGGAGTTCTTGACCGTCCGCAGCCAGGTAAGACCCTTGTTGTCGGTTCGGAGGGTGAATGGGCGGTTTTCTAACAGGTGGCAGTACTTCCGCGAGGCCCACACCATGGCAAAGCATTCCTGCTCGTTACTATGGTACCGGCGCTCGGTAGGATTGAATTTGGCGCTAGCATAGCTGATGACGCGCCGAGTGCCTTCGATTTCTTGATAAAAAACCGCTCCCATGCCGATGGCACTTGCGTATGTTTGCAGGATGAAAGGAACTCCTGGATGGGGGCGGGAAAGCTTGAGGGGTTGTCCTAGGGCTGACTTGATCCGCTCGAATGCCTGCTGGGACTCCTCGCTCCACGCGAACCTTTTCCCCTTCCCGAGGAGGTCCGTGAAGGGGGCAGTGAATGTTGCGTAGTGGGCAACATATTCGCGGAGCCAGTCGCATGTTCCCAGGAAGGAACGAAGCTGCTTCTGGGTGCGGGGCGGAGGCAGGTATAGGACGGCATTAGCGTACGAAGGGTCAGCCTGGTTACCGTCGGCCGTGACCAGGTGCCTGAGATACGTCAGCGTGCGCACCCCGAATTGACACTCAGGGAGTGCCGCAGTAAGATTGTGTATCGCTAGCCGTTCTAATACTAATCCCAGGTGCCGTAAGTGTTCGTCTATGGTCTGAGAATAGATAATAATGTCATCCAGATAGACGGCATAGAATGTTCCCAACAGGCCTCGAATGTCCCCGGCGCTCCTTTAAGTCCGAAAGGCATAACCCGGAATTGTAAGTTCTGGCCCGAGGGGTGGTGAACGCGGTATAGCGCTTGGAAGTGGGGGCCTTGGGCACTTGCCAATACCCACTCTTCAGGTCCAGCGTCGAAAAGATCCGGGCTGCCTCGAGTTCCTTCAGAGCGTCGGCCATGTGAGGAATGGTGGGGGTACAGTCCTCGGTGATGTTGAGGCGCCGGTAATCTACGTAGAAGCGCCAGGTGAGGTGCTAGCCTCCACGATTCCGCTGGTCAGCATGTTTTTAACTTGTTCCTCGACAGCCTATCGCTTCTCTGGTGTATATCGGTACAAGGGGGTTCGCACCGGTCGATTGGTAGTGAGTTTGATCTCGTGAGCGAGAGTCTGCGTTTGTTGGAGGCGGGTCCCCGCTTGGTTGAACACCCGCCGATGGTCATGGAGAAGGGCGAGGAGACGGTCCTTCGGTTCGCCATTGAGGGAATGCTGTATAGCTTCCGACTCTAAAGAGGGAGCTTCGGTGTGGGGAGGGATGGGCGCAATAAGCGGCGCTGTTACCCGTTGTCCTTGTCCCACGTAGAGGAGTTTTCCTCCAAGGTCTAGAATCCCCTGCTGTTCCTCCAGCCAGGGGAGGCCCAAAATGAGTGGATGGCCGAGAGTGGGCGCGACTTGGCAGGGGACCCCTAGTAGGCTAAAAGTAAGTGTGACGTGTAATGGCGAGTTGTGCATCATAGGATTGTCTTTATTCAATTGCTCTTCTTTTAGATTGTTGGGCGCCACTGGGTTTTTCACTCCCAGAAGTGTTCTTGTAGTGGATGGGGTCTGTTGAGTGGACATCGCCTGTAGCTCGTCGGAAGCGGCGCGACTCCCCTCGGTGTCCACCGACTGTCGTGCCCCGCGTCGGGCGTCAATTGACGTCCGCCACTTGGTCGTGGCGTTAGTCAAGCCGGGGAAAACGGCGCTGGTGGTATTGCCCTCAAGTCCTCGCTCGTTCCTCACCGATGGTTTGCCTTCCAGCCGGTGGCTGGATCTCCGGGCGGCCGATGCCGGGACCCGGAGTAAGGGGGTAAACAGATAAATATTTAATTGACTATTGTTAAAGCTACAGACTTTTGTCATTAAAGCTTCATTAAGAAATAGATTCACATAAAATATTTGAATAAACATTAAAAACCAATATTATTGATTACTTGGTAAGTCGGATTATTAAGGTAGGAAATGGCAAATGAAACCAACTTAATTATTTTATATCTTTGTAGATACTCATACAGCTGGAATTATTTATATTTTATCGTGTAAATTGACTTCACGGCCACTAATAAATTAGTAATAATAGCCATAGGTGAATTTCTGATCTATTCCGCACTTATAAATATAATTTTAAATTCAATATAATACCTGTAATTTCTTGTATCATTCAAAAGTTTAGACGCATTACTTACATATAAAAACAGGAATCTTAATATCCTCTTGTGAGTGAGAATATACAATACATTTCCAGTATCAAGATCAATTATAGGTAGTCTATGTATTCTGTTATTTATTAAAATTTTTATTGCCTCATATAATGATGCGTCTGGTTTGATACTCACTAAGGGTTGAACTTGCTCTTTAAGAACTTCTGTAAATCATAAATGAATATGTATTACATACAAAAATTATACAGAAAGTATAAAAATATTTACATAGTTTTAAGATTAAATTAACTGTAATATTATCAGAATGATTTCAGAATTAAGTGGGCTTATTATACTACTCATTAGGGTTTTAACCTTGATCTCAAATTGTTCAAGCGTATTTAAATGTTGTTTAAAATACTCTTTTCCTATTTTTATATGACCAAATTAAAGCTATTGCAAATACCTTTCATTGATAACTTTTTCGATCCCTCAACTTCTTTTCGATTCAGACCAACATTAGATAGCTGCATTGATTTCCGAGGCTCGCAACCTATACCTATAGTGCTTTAAACCATATTGAATGTCCTTGAACTTATGCTTATGTTTACACTGTAAATAATGTTACATTATGTACATTATTATATGTATTTTTCCACGTATTTTAAGATCGAGCCCCATTAAACTTACGTCAGTTGGAAAGGCAACATTCGGATCTTCTAATAGCAAAATATAAAGGTAATTGTCATTTTATTAAGTAATTAATATACATATAAAACAATTGTTTTTAAATGAAAGGAGAACTTAACTCTCTGTTTGATGGAATCCTTTCACAACAAGCCTAGCTTTACACGTGTTATCTGACCTTCATTTGAACATCCACTTAACATTTAGAATCTTTTAGTTGTGTGGGTTTTCAACTAATATTCATTTTTGATCTCATTGCAACATCTTCACATTTTTTAAATTTCATATATAGCATAATACGTTTAAATACGTTATAATACGTTTCTTCAACATGGAATAGTCCTTACCGTCAAATATCGGTATGTTCACTACGTTACCTGTCGCCATCTTTTAATCACCGCATGCTAAACGTTCCTACATATTTGCACTCTGTAAGACATATTCCTTTTCTACTATTCAATTATTCGACTATTCACTCACATAATATTTTGTAGAATATTTCACGGAGTAGTGAACGATAGCGTGCTACCGTGTTGTAATAAATGGGATTAATTGTTGATGTAAACTATATTTATTAGCAATAAGAATTATATAAAGGGAGACATTCTCTAGTGCTCGCATTCAAAGTGTTCCCAAACAAGATCTGACAACGAAGTAAACACAGTGTCGATATAACTCGCACTGTACATATATGTTTATCTATTTAGATAATAGATGAAGTAATGGTTTTATACAGGTAGTTCGAGCGCATATGCTTACATTAGAAATATACATATATTATCTTAACAAATTTTAACGTAGCCTAACTGTAATTAGAAAACTTATTAATGCACAAATCATAACTTTTATGTGACCAAAAATATGTAAATCGACATTATTAAAATCAATAAATTTAAACTAAAATTTAAAACTAATTAAATTCTATTTCATTTAAAAAAACCTCTTCTTACACAAGCTGAAAGGTTTTTTCCTGGTTCGTAAAGAAAGGGGCAATGTATTGGGGAAAACCATAGGCCCCGTCTTGAAGATAATTCCAACAAGGTATATCATAAAATTGATTACCTCCTTTTTGGACACTGTCCCCAGGCAAGCCTAGGCCTAAAAATCGGCAGAAAAGCTTTCAGTCTTCTACCGAAGTGCTAACCACTGTGTCGCGATAATTAATTTATCGAACGAGACAATCTAATATATGAAATAAAACAAAATGTTTCTTTATTGAGGGGAAAGTCTTTTATACAGCTAACCATTTTCTCCTTTATAAACTAGAATATTATCTATTTTTTCATTTGATATGAAAATTCTAAATTTAATTATATCATGAAGTCAATCTCTTTGAGCCTGTCAAAATTCAAACGAAGTGGAAGAAACAATATATCCTCTCCTGTACAAATAAATATATTGATTCTTATGTGATAGATCATTTAACCTAAATGTTAATCTTACCACCAATCTGGTGTCTTTATAGTCTCTAGAAATTGATTTACTAATTTCTATTCTTTTTAAACAACACGATAAAATAAAATATTTTTTCAGTAAGTACCTTTGGAGTTATAAAGGTTAGAAGTTAACAATTTTTTGGGACTCACGTGAATTAAGCAATCCGATTTGTGAAGGGCAAAGGGACTCAGGTTAATCAAACACCCCAAAAGAAATAGAACTACGTCCACGTAATTGTTCCTGGATAGCACTAAAAGTAAGATTATTTCAATTTTCATGCAGTTCAGGATACTATTAAACACTTGGCTGGAAGCTGCTACCCCACTAGACTTGGCTCCTTCCGACTACCATTTGTTCATCAATGGGACACTCATTCGATTCCTACGAGGACGTCAACAATTAGGTGTTCGATTAGTTCGCTTCAAAAGATAAACTATTAAAGACTTATATTATGTGGAAAAAATAATGGCCAATACTTCAAATAAAATGCTTTCCCTTTCCAATTAAAATAAATATTTTATTTTCATAAAAAAACGCTCACTTGATACCGGCAAACCTGGTATAATACAAGTAGATGGCTATAATTTTGTTTTTAAGCAGCAAATATAGTGTTGATAAATAAAGAAATTATTAAATTCATGTAAGTTAAACAAGAGTTTTTAAGTTTGACTAATAATCTGAAAGATTAGTATTAATACAAAGTAATGTTTTATCAATTTTTATATTATACTATTACTAAATTTTTGAATAGATTCTACATTTTTTTACAAAATAGTTTTTCACATGAAATATAAGAAATACGGGGTGGATTCAATTTGTTTTTATAAATGCTCTAATACCATTGTTTAATTTGATGAAATTAATTTTTCATCCAAAATTACTTTATTGTCGTCAGATTCCAATAAAATAATCAATTTGTATACATCATATGTAAACTCTTTTAAAGTATTCACGTCATCATCATCTAATAATTTTTAAATTTTAAAAATTTGTTTGTAAAAAGTGATATAGTGTACATTTGTTTTTTATCGTTCGTAATCTAGCTTAGTGATATGATAAAACAATCAATTTCTAATACTTGGAAGAGCACAGAAGAGGTAGCTCATAACACATTAATATATGACCGAATTTTTCTGCATTTCGGTATTTAACCAAATACTTATTCATGTTATGAAGGCAGTGATAACTACTATTAAAAGTTAAATTTATTAAATTCTTAAAAGAAAATTTAATTCTTGTACTATGTCTGCATTTTCAGTTCTAAAACAAATATTACATAACCATATTGTAGAATTTTTCTTTGATAACGTATCAATCATGGGAAGAGTACTTGTTAATTGACTTTTGTCATTCAGTATATGGTAACTTTAGTATCAAAATTATTTCTGAATATTTTTGGACGAAACTGTAATTGTGAGGGACAGGACTAGGAGCAGGTTACAGTTTGTACACAATGAAAAATGCGAGGTCTTTTAATTTAACAAAGTAATTCGTTTATTTGAATTACTGACAAACAAAAGTCGCACTATGAAATAACAAAAGAAAAATAAATAAACGGCTGGTGCCGCAACGCTCACCTATTTGCCTGCTGTCTCGATCGAAAGTGACCCTTTGTCCGCGAAGGGCCCGATCGTCGCCGATCGCTATCCCCTCCCCCCGAGTTACGCGGGAAGCGCGAGCTGTCGCGCCGCGCGAAGCCCGGCGCTCCGAAAACCCGCGTTTTCGCCCGAAAATCCACGAGTGTCGCGGGGCTACTAAATGCCTAACGGCCACGAGGAATTTCACGTCTCGTGCACGGGGGGTGGCCTTCATAACAAGGAGCAAGCTCCGCGAGGCTCTTTACACCACAGGTAGGCCTTGCGCCTACCTGAGTGAACGGCTGAAGCCACGAATCCACAGTGATTCGCGCTGAGGTAGCCCCGTTTCACCATTTTAAATCATTTTGCTCGAACAAAAATAGCTCCGCCCTCCCTCGCCCCGCGAGGAGTGGACAGCGATCAGCGCGCAAACGCCTAATAAACACATAACGCCAATACATACAATTCCCATCCAATTAATAATAAATAAGTAATTAAATAATAATCAATAATTCGCAAAACGCCGACAAATAGTTTTCGCATTACAACTTCGGTCCATAACAAATCTCCCCACTGTCTTAAATTCATTTAATTTCAGACACAATGCGAGTTACAGATTTTTATTAGTTTGTGTACCGGCCGAACAAACTCTCCGCCGCTTGTGCGCACCGTAGCCACTCTCACGATTTCGTCGACGCCCGGGTGTACCTGTACAATTTTACCTCTCCGCCACGTATTGCGAGGGGCTTGCAAATCCATGATCAGCACGATATCGCCGATCTGTAATGGTGGGGTCGCCGTGTTCCATTTTCGGCGCGGTAAGAGTGTCGGCAGATACTCTCGAAGCCACCTCTTCCAGAACGCATCCGCGAAGGCCTGAGCAAGTTTGTATTGCTTCCTCGGGTTTACGGCTTCGATCTCGTAGCGCGGGAACTTCAAATCGCCCGATGACTCGCCGATGAGGAAGTGATTCGGGGTGAGGGCTTCTTCGTCTTGCGTATCAACGGAGACGTTTGTGAGCGGCCGTGAGTTTATAATGTGCTCTACCTCTGCCAAAAGGGTGTTAAACACCTCCTCGCTTGGTGCTTGGTCCGTCAGCACGGCCTTGAGAGCTGTTTTTACGGAGCCGATTAGCCGCTCCCAGGCGCCGCCCATGTGAGGGGCGTCCGGAGGATTAAAAATCCAGCGAATCCCTTTTGCACGTGCGTACTCCTCTTGAATTGATTTGTCGATGTTTGCCAACTCGGCCTTGAGCTCCTTATCCGCCCGAACAAAATTGGTACCGTTGTCGCTGTAGACGGTGTGCGGACAGCCTCGTCGAGCCGATAGGCGTCGCAGGGCCATTATCGCGGAGCTCGCTGTGAGGGTGTGCGCTGTCTCAAGGTGTATGGCGCGCGTGGTGAGGCACGTGAACAGTGCTCCCCACCGTTTCTCCCTGCGTCTGCCGATTTTCACGTATACAGGGCCGAAATAGTCAAGGCCGCAATGGGAGAAGGGCCGTTGGCGATAAGCGACTCTGCCCGGCGGTAGCGCGGCCATCAGTGGATTTTCCGGTCTCCCCCTTCTCAGTTTGCATACGATGCATTTGCCGATGATGGAACGCAATCTTGTTCGCAGCCCGATGATAAAATATTTTTGCCTTAACTCGTTGACGACGGTCTCTCGGCTCGCGTGGAGATAGCGGCGGTGATAGTGCGCTATGAGCATCTTTGCGGCGAAATGCTTCGCGTCCAAAATAACCGGATGGTTTTCGAAAACCTCGTCGAGCATACGCGTGACACGGCCGTTGGCTCTGACAATCCCGTCCGCATCGATAAAGGGGTTAAACGGCGTTAACTTGCTGCCTCGCTTTAGATTTTGTTTCCTTTTCATAAGTGCCAATTCCTCGGGAAAACAAGCCGCTTGCATTTCGCGTATCCAAAAGGCTTCCGCGGCCGCTCTACTCTACCGAATCGAGCTCTCGCGGCCGTCCCCGCCAGCGATTACACGCAGACTTCAGCCGCCGTCCCACCGCCAATAAACCTTCCCAGCCGAATAATTTTGCTGTGAGCGGTACATACGGCTCTCTCGCTAATGTAACGCACGCATACGCTCTGCGTATCTCCGTGTTGTTAATATCCGCGCGCTCGCGGTCGCTTAGATGCCTCTCCACCGGCCATTGGGACTCATCTTTAAATAAAAATTCGGGACCTTTGAACCACCGGTCGTTCGGCTGTAGCATGTTCGTGGACCATCGCGTCGCCTCGTCCGCGACATTCATATTCGTGGGCACCCATTGCCATTCACATACATTTGTGAGTTCACCTATTTCGCCCAATCGGTTGGCTACGAACGCCTGCCGGACACGGGGCTCCGAGCGTATCCACTGTATAACAGTGGCCGAGTCGGACCAAAGCCAGCGACGCTCCACGCACAGTTCGACCTCCTCCCCGATCATCTTCGCGAGCCGACTACCTAATAGTGCTGCTTGCAGCTCTAGCCGCGGTACAGTTTGAGGCTTAACCGGAGCTACGCGGGCCTTTGAAACTAAAAAGGCTACGTGTATCCCGCCGGTGGAGAGTTGGAAGCGTAAGTATGCGACAGCCGCATACGCCTTTAAACTCGCATCGCAAAATACATGGAGTTGCGCCGTCGAGTAGGCGCTCGCTTTCGGCGCGTATCCACGCGGTATGGAGTATTCGCGAACTCCTCGGAGCGCCTGTAGCCAAATCAACCATTTTTTGTGCGACTCATTCGTTAATTTATCGTCCCAGGATATACCGCTAATCCATATATCCTGCATGAGAATTTTAGCGCGAATCATGATCGGCGATAAAAATCCGAGGGGGTCGAAAACGGACCTTATCGTTCGGAGAAACTCGCGCTTTCCCGCCGCGCCGCGCCGCTGTTAGATTTGGCTATAGACACTCCCCGCCTCTTCTCGCGCTCTGCACGGTGGAGCAAGGCATGATGTGCCCTTTGACAGACGTCGCAGCCTTTACTTACGCATTGCGCAGCGCTATGCCCTTCGCTCAGGCACTGAAAACATAAGCGCAATTTTCGAATTAAAAGCCACCGGCGCTCTACCGATTCCTTAGCGAATTTAAAGCACTCGGCCAATACGTGATTGTCTCGGTGACAATGTAAACAGCCTTTCGAGCGGCTTTGACTACCCGACGCATTTTCGGAGCGACCTTGGCTCGCCGAGCGAGCGCGCTCGTCCTCTTTGTTTACCATCACGCAGACGGCGGCCGATCTCGCGGCCTTCGGCCTTGAACGCTCTACGCGCGCGACTGTTGTCGTAGGGCACGGATCTAAGTCGACAACACCGGCGCGTAACACATATCCCGCCTCTTCTTGTATAAACCGCGCGAGTTTTTCAAGGTCGGTGTCCTCGGTCGTGTCTTTCGCTGCGTATCGATAATACGAATATTCGAGCGCTTTCGGCAATTTGCTTACGACGCTCTTTAATAATTCGGGATTGTACAAATGCCCGGTGAGTTTCAGCGACTTGAACGCACTTACCGCGTTTTTCACTCTAGTCGCGAATTGCGCGATATGCCCCGTAGACGATTCTAAACCCGGCAGATTAATTAGTTCATTTATTATTTTTCGCGCGATAATATTCCTATTTCCGAAACGCAGCTCCAGCGACTCAATAACGGATTCGGCATCGGGTGTAGTCGCCAGCAGTGTCCGGACAGACTCACGCGCTTCCCCTTTCAACGCGTGAAAAAGACGCGCGATGTTTTCTCGCTCCGAAAACCCGCCTAATTGCGTAGACTCGCGGTAAATTTCTTTGAAATTTACCCATTCAAGGGCATCTCCCGAAAACTCCGGTAGTTTGCTCACGGCCCGTAGTCGACTACTTAGGCGCGACTCATTATCGAGCGACGACGTTTCGCGAGCGGCCAACAAAGCCTCGAATGTCTCGGCTAGACGCGTCAGCGCGTCATTGTTTATATTTCCCGAAATCGGAGCGCTCGCGACTACCTCGGTGTTTTCGGAGCGCGCTACGCTCCCGGGTACCTCATGTATAGCTGCTGTCGTGATGTCGTTGACCGTCGCCTGGGACGCAGCTCTCGCCGGCGGCATGGGCGGTGGCACCAGGTCCATCGGCTCCGTAGACGACGCCTCCGACAAGGACACGCTGGTGTTCGGCGGCGCTCTCGACCGCGGGGCGACCTCTGTCTCTCTCACGTCGGCCCTGGAGCGGGCGCTGCGTGGCCTGGCTTCTCGTACAGCTTGGCGCCGTCCTCTAGGCTGCACTCTTGATCTTTTAGCTGCAGGAGGCCCTGTCCCTGGAGATGTTGCAGGGTGCTTTCCGCTTCTCGTTCTCGGCATGATGTTGACGCAGTTAAATTACCGTTGGATTAGTATTCTATCTATTATAATAATTTCACAAACAGTTAACCTGCACCTTGTCCCACTAAAAATTCAATATTCCTCACCCGGGGCACCAGTTTGTGAGGGACAGGACTAGGAGCAGGTTACAGTTTGTACACAATGAAAAATGCGAGGTCTTTTAATTTAACAAAGTAATTCGTTTATTTGAATTACTGACAAACAAAAGTCGCACTATGAAATAACAAAAGAAAAATAAATAAACGGCTGGTGCCGCAACGCTCACCTATTTGCCTGCTGTCTCGATCGAAAGTGACCCTTTGTCCGCGAAGGGCCCGATCGTCGCCGATCGCTATCCCCTCCCCCCGAGTTACGCGGGAAGCGCGAGCTGTCGCGCCGCGCGAAGCCCGGCGCTCCGAAAATCCACGAGTGTCGCGGGGCTACTAAATGCCTAACGGCCACGAGGAATTTCACGTCTCGTGCACGGGGGGTGGCCTTCATAACAAGGAGCAAGCTCCGCGAGGCTCTTTACACCACAGGTAGGCCTTGCGCCTACCTGAGTGAACGGCTGAAGCCACGAATCCACAGTGATTCGCGCTGAGGTAGCCCCGTTTCACTATTTTAAATCATTTTGCTCGAGCAAAAATAGCTCCGCCCTCCCTCGCCCCGCGAGGAGTGGACAGCGATCAGCGCGCAAACGCCTAATAAACACATAACGCTAATACATACAATTCCCATCCAATTAATAATAAATAAGTAATTAAGTAATAATCAATAATTCGCAAAACGCCGACAAATAGTTTTCGCATTACAACTTCGGTCCATAACAGTAATAATCTGTGATAATTTTTTATATAATTTGACTAAGGTGTCCAATAATTTTTGTAAAATTTCACAAATAAATCAATTATCCATCTATCTGTTTATCTCTTGCTCTCGACGCGGGATATTCGAATGCAAACGGGCTGCGGACTCCTCAACCAAAATCGGAAAGAAATCCACTCGCAACCGACACAGCACCAACTCAATCATCTATGCACTCTTGTGCACTTAACGAGCATGCCGTGTGTACTTGTTCTATTGTTATCTCTATCTCTTAACTGCGCGATTCTCTCTCTCTCTCTCTCTCTCTCTCTCTCTCTCTCTCTCTCTCTTTAACTTTAAAAATAAGCACAAATTCACATGACGCGCTCTCTCTCTCTCTTGCTAAGTCTCGGACCCTCGCGTGTCCCGAATATTATCGAGAGGACACTAAGCCATTATTATTTAATATTTATTTTATGTCAACAACATAATATAAATAAATATTAAAGAAAATATCAATAAGTGAATTCTTCATCTTATTATTTATGCGCACATTAACTCTTCGCTTCTATAAGCTCCTACAGTAGAATAATATTAATCTATTCAATATTGTATCTGTCGGTCTGCCGAATGACCGTATCCGTTGCGCATGCGTACGTTCGTAAATGATCTTGGTTAGCTCCGCGCTAATCTCGCGTTTATCTCGCTCAGGGTTGGCGCACCCTGTGCGCATACGCTAGCGCCAATTTGGTTGGCGCATCGCGCGGGCACAAATTATAAGCGCGCGAATACTAAATTTGTTTAGAATAAAACATCTGTACATTCTTTTTTATAAGATGTGGCGTAAAAAATGTAAATATAAACGGGGCGATATAGATTTAAAATTTAATGGCCTGAGCACAATGTTTTTGTTTTGAATATTTGCGTTCCTCCATGCCGCATAGGGCCGGCGGCAGGGGAGTGAAACCGTGTAGACCGAGCAGCTAAGCTCAAGGCTACGATGACACAATTTGTGAATAAGGCACCTCTTCTATTGCTCCGAAAAATATGTAAGCGCGATAATTTATGTCGCGCTATGTATATGCTGTGCTATAAAAATATCTAAAATTTATAAATAAAGAAAATGATCAAATCCAGCGCGGCTGGCGCTGTAATTAGAATTTATCCGTACACATAGTGAGGTTTATATACTTAATACCTTTAAGATTATTATTTTTAAAAGGAATAATTAAACGTTGCCATGTGCAAAACCGCGTATTGACTTCTATGGAGCTTGTTTGCAAATCTCCTGGGCAATGGAGTCGGTGTATACAGGTCGTTCCGATCATGCGGTCACGTGGCAGTTTTCAGGGAGATCTGTAAATCTCTCCTGCAAATTGTTTCTTTTCTACAAAATTTAATTGTTTCATTGAATTTATTGTAAAATTTGATCGTGCATTTTCAGCGAAACAAAGGCTGCGAGGTGCAAGGAGCGCTATTCCGGAATTGCAGCCAAGACTTCGAGCCTTGGAAGGGTCCCGAAGGGGTAGTCGCGCTCGATGCATAAAGGAGGGTGGGAGAGAGCGCGGCTCAAAACCGTTTTTTAAATACATGCCGAAGCCTTGACTCTTGCATTTAAAATAGCAAATAGCCGCTCGTATGGTCATAAATTCGTCCGGATTGCAACTGAGGGAAGAATATAACGGGGAAGTCGGGCGGGGCCCAAGCAAAGTGTGAGTACCCGCCTAATAATTTAATGAATGCTTTTGGAATAACATTTGTTATTTGGCCTACCTCCGTTGTCCCCCCACCAAGGATCACCTAGAGCAGAAGTTCCTCGCGAGTCAGATCGTGGACGTGGACCGTGTGTTTGCTCCGCAGCGCGAACCTCGACGAGGTCCGGTGCGCTTTTCCAATCGTCTCTCAGACCGAACCTCGCCCAGTGCAGTAGTCGCGCGATCCATACGGAAAAGCGCGGACGTACCCCACCATCCTGGAATCGTGTAAATTAACGTGGTTGGGAAAATTCTACGTTATGAATAATACATTATCATAAAAGTGAACAGGATGGAGAACTTCAAAAAAGCTTCCAAATGAAAATACATTAGATTCCTATAGCGAATAAATGTTTGTGTAGATCACTCATTCATTATTTTTATGAATTAGTTAATAATAGAAGTACGTATTATAATACAAAAGTTGTGTATTATCCTAAATAGCTATTAAAAATAGATGTAGATTTGCACAAAAATTTGTTTCAAGACCAAATTTATTTTTATTTATTGTGTAATTTAAACTGCTTGAATGAATCGACTGCCTTAGGCGGCCTCAGGTGAAAGAAATGTGTTGCTCAATATGAAAGAAGCTGATATGATGACGACTGATTTCATAGTGCGCGAACATGTTTCGGTAAATCGCGAAGCAAATGGCTTCACGACCATCTCAAATTCAACAATTCCAAGAAATTTTTTGACTTACTGCACAAGTGCATTGGTATTGCTGTCGATGGTACTTAAAAAACTTGAAATAATACATCGAAAATCGTTAAAAGAAGCTTTTTGTTTCTTTCTGCTTTATTTATATATATCATAACGGGCGCCAAGTGTTGGGTCCGTCAAGGCCAACCGAAAGAGGTTAGGTAGGAAAATACAAGAGGTAAGACTAGGCTGGAAAAAGGCGGGAAAAGAGTTTTTCCCGGAGCCTTGACGAGAGAGGGACGCGAGGTAAAGAGCACTATCTTTTAGTCCAAAAAGTCGCTTTTCCCCAAGGAGACGAGAGACCCGGTGGACCTGCGCTGACACCGAGAGTAAATACAAAGGTCGGCGCCCACCCGAATCAGCTTTTGGTCAGCTTTCTTGTAGTGGAAAGCTGTCCTTCCGAAGTCGGCAACGCCCTTTTCGATATCACTCGAGAGCCCAGGTAGGGCACTCACAATACTAATTACTGCAATCGTGTAGTCGGTTGCTGCGAAGCTGGTTGCACTTTTGTCAGTATACTTCGAGTGAGAGAGAAAGAAATCACTTCTCTTTCATTCATATTGTAAATAGCGGCGTTGCGCGAGCGAGTGACAGAGAGAGAGAAACATAACCTCTCTCTCACAATGGGAAAGAGCGGGCGCAGTCGTGTAGCGCGGACCTTTCGCCGTCATAGGATCCTTACCGTGTGTTTCGGTAATCGACCGCAAGGGGGCGCCGCGATGGCCGCTGGGGGCGCACTAGAGACGGCGCGCGATTAGAATTTCGGCGCGCGCGCATGCGCAGTACAAAATCGCGATTGATTTGTAACTCGGCGGAGAACTTGACGCGAATAGCAAATTATAGAATTTAATAATTGCAAAATTGAAACTTCGCTCCAAATAAAAATTTAAATAGTTCGCAATAATAAATCGAGTCATTTATTTTCCCGCGTCGGCACCCGGAGAACCGTCCTGTTGCCCTTAATCGGCCCTTAATCCCTCGTGACCGAAGCGGTTTAAAAGACCACGCCGCCTCCGTGGGAATTGCTGTAGCAGCTCATCAACTGAGCGGCCAGTCGATAGTCGCGCTACGTTGGTAGCGCGGCCGCGGGGCGAGTACATAAGGCACTCCCCCATTGCACGTGGAAGTGGGCGACACAGTCTGTGTCGCTTACATTGTATACAGCCGGGTCGGAGATTTTATCCCCGGGTCTCCCCGTTACAATATATATATATATATATATATATATATATATATATATATATATAGTTTTTAATGAAACTCTAAACCTTAATATCTCTAAATCAGTTTTTATTATTGTTGTTGATACTGTTGTTGTCTCAATTGTTATTAGTTTGAAAAATAACTTTAAAATGTTGATTTAGTGATTTTACCTTCCACTATTAAAGGAATTTTTCAACTTTAATAATCTTCAAAATCCATTGAGTTATGAAATTATTAATTAAGTAAAAATCGTTTAACAGCGTTTAAAAGTTATAAATAAATTAATCTGGATTCTAATGATTGTAAATGGATTAGTTAGGTTTCAATTAACTGTTGAAAAATTATTAGCTTCTAAAAATATTAATCTTGACCTTTGCACTAATCGCAATTGTATCCATGTTATTTTGATTTTTTTTAATAATAATTTATTCTGCGACGAGTATCTCGCGGTAGTCATCACTGGACCGAGCTCATGCTCGCAGCATTGACCCAGAGCCCAGTGGGGGCAATAAGATGCGCGAAATTCGACGCACTGTAGTAGTTAGCGAGCCCGGAACGCGGCGGATAATAAAGAAGAGAGGACAATTATGCGCGCGATCAGCCCTCAATCCTTGCTCAAACGCAAAAGTTTAGCACCGTGTCTGGGGACACGTGGTGCTCGAAAATGACTGCGAGAGAGAAAGATAGATAGATGGACAATAATTTATTTGTAAATTTTTTACAAAATTATTGTACAAATTAACAGTTAAAAGGAGAGAGAGAGAGAGAGAGTATTATGCGATTTTGAAATATTATTATGCATAAAGTAAGAGTGTGCTGTCCTGAATATGTTTCCTAGACACCTATACAACTAGGTGACTAAGGATATGAGAGGAGCCTATGAATAGCTACTATACACAGGTCGTCCCTAGTTGTAGTATACCTGACTGGGTTTATTAGGGAAATTGGATTTTGCGCACAGAGGAAACTAGTTAAATAAGTCCCTAGGATTTAGCAACAAATAAATAAGAATCTACTAGGAAGTAGAATAAGTCTACTATCCAGGTCGTCTCAGTGACTTGAACTAGTTTATTTGTACATTTGCTTACTATCGTTGATGTCCTCTTACTTTTGGACTGATTCATTACAACTTTTATTTATATTTTCGTTTATTAAAAATTCTGAATTATGACTTATTTAGAACTTGGATTTAGTATTGGATTTGATAGCGCACCATAATAATTGATTGATTTGAGCGTTTCTTTTTTACATTGGCCCCTCCTTGAAAGTTGTAGGCTAGAGTGAGATACTCTTCGAGCTCTCTCTCTCTCTCTCTCTCTTTCTCTCTGTCTATCTTATTTGCTCTTATATGTTTTCAGTCTCTTTTAATTTAATTCAGTTAATATTTTAGATAAAATAATTATGTGGCTTAAAAATCGTGATCTTTAACAAGATATTTCATGTTTACGTTAGTTATTTTATCTTTACATATTTTTATACAATTAGAAAATTATGCTGTTAAATGTATTTACATTTTTTAATTATGCATTATAACTTTAAAAATACTAATAATAAAATTATTATACTTTTATGGTTATATTTATTCATTTGCGCGAATTATGAATTAAGATATACATATGATATATATAATAGATAGGCAACCCGGCCGGGCTAATCCCCTACCACCAACCTTCGGCGAGGCCGGCTTGCCCTTTCATCTGATTCCCGGTCGCGATCGGGCCGGATCTGCAAGCTTCTTGGCCGCGTCCACGGACATCCTCGGTCGCCTTCGGTGGTGATAGGTGAAGGCGTTTGGCGCTTGCAGACCCCGGTCTTCGTGGGGCTGTTGAACGTCCTCGGGAAAGCCACGCCCTTTCTGGGCTTCTGGAGGGCTGGGGGAGGTTTGCGCCGCAGGTGGTGGCGATCCACCAGGACACGGCGAGTGCAACGGTGAAGTCCCCGGCGAAACCACACAGGGGAAACTAACTCGAGCTATCCTAGCTCGTGACCAGCGATCATCCGGCGATCGGCGCTTTGTTTATGCACCAACCGCCAGCCCGCCGTGTATCGCGCGGCCCGAGTTCTCCGGCACACGATTCTTCGATGAATAATAAAAACATTGGAAACTATCAAATTAATGTCAATTGAAAAACAGTTGTTTCATACTCCACTCATCAAACTCATATTTCTTACTAAACGCAAAAATTTACATAAAAGTTTAGAAAAGTAAGTTACAAATAAAGCAAATAAAACAAGCAATGGTTTAAACATTGCAAAAATTATACAAGCTACTTATCTTGTAATAAATAACAATTAACATTTATTAATAACAATTATTTTATGTAACAACCGATTTATCTCCGTAGTATATTCAACACAAAAAACTATTTTTAAAGAAAGTAAAAAATTGGCAAGTATGCTCTGCATTTGATTGTAAATATATTGTTTACCTGCAAGTATAATAAAACTTTCTACTAAATGATTTAAATCAATATATCTGATTTCCAATAAAAGTCAATGTTTATTTCTAGACTTTTTAATGCCTCAGACAAAGACACGACAGCCCCCTCTCAGAGATCAATAGAATTGAACCTGGCCGACTCAATATAGGAAAGGAATCCGCGAGTTCCAAAAAGAATCGCAGACGTCTTTGCAACATTGAGCCTCAAGGACGCAGACGAGTCCCAGTCCGAGACGGCTCGGGCCGCGGCTGTTACGTGTCTGGCTCCTGCCTCAAGGTTATTCCTAGAAAAACTATGGTAAACATGGAGGTCATCAGCATACAGAATATGTCATCCACCCATAGAGTCAGGGCAAGACCAAGGTCATTAATGCAAAGACAGAACAGCAATGGTCCTGAAACAGAACCCTAAGGAACACCAAGTGTGGTAGTGAATCAAAAAGATTTTATTACCCTATCAGAGCTGACAAGTTGCTCTCTCTCTCATACAGGTATGCTCATATCCATATTAACGCCCCTCGCGAGAAGCCCAGTCGCTTCTCATTATATCTTATTTTATCCATAACAGTGTGACGCCCGCCGATGCGGGCAACGCGCCGCAGCACGAGTGCTCGCCCCACCAGGCGCCCGGCCCGCGCGGCAGGGAAGTCCCCGCAGTGCCTCGATAACGAGCCTCGGCGCTCCGCCGCCAGAGGGCGAGCAGCAACCCACAGATAAGATAGGCCGACCAAGTAGCCATAAGAGGCCCAGCAGAGCCTGACCACCACTCTTCCCCACCACTACGAGAAGGCATATGGGACAACACTGACAAGTGCCCAACTGCCAACTATTTTGCCGGCCGCTCCCCGGCTCCTTCGCCCCCCTCCAACCCACATCCCATGCAAGCAGTCGACGTCGCCGGCTGGTCAATCATCTGGTCCGGAAAGTGTTTTTCATTTAGCCAATGGCACCACATGAGCCTTCTTCTCCATCTTAGGAAATCGTCCACTTTCAAGCGAGCTGTTGTACAGGTGTACTAAAAACAGTCCTATAATCGGAAGAGCCTTCTCAACTATACTATGCGGAATGCGATCCTCACCAACTGCCTGCAATGTGAACTTAAATATTGACAGTACAATATCATTAATATTTATGTCTTTAAACCGAAAAATACCATCAGTAGCAGAGTTGAGCATGGCATGTATCTGATTGTCACCGATGGTATTTGACACAGACTCCCGCGCAAAGTGAGTGTTAAGCTCATCCGGCATGAACGCATGTAAAGACTCACTTGCTCGTGGTAGCAAACCTAGGTTCCGCAACTCACGCCAAATTGTGCTGGAATTTTGAACTTCAAACAGGTGATTATGAACGTATTCAGTCCTCGCGTGATCAATTTTCTCTTGTACGTGTTTGCGGAGATCGAGGTAGTTCTCAAGAAATTGCCTTCGTCCTGTTCGTCTTTACCGTCTGTACAGTGCCCCACTCTTACGCTGCAGGCCTCGAAGCGCAACTCCAATCCAAGGAAGGCGAATTTTATTTAATTTCATTATTCCCTTGGGGGCGACTTCATCTATTGTCATCATTAAATTGTAGTTGAACTTCGCGACTGCTGACTGAACGTCAAAATCCTACGTCAGTGACGGCCCCCCAAACACAATCCAGCAACAACTGTACAATCCTAACACTATTAATACTCTTATAATCCCTATATCTGAAATAGCAACAGATAGAATCGGGGACAGGTACCCCTATTGTAACATTGATTATGTTGTGCTTACTATGAAAAGAGCAGGTGTATTAGCAGCAGAGATCATAGCATCATTGCCCTCCACAAGAATGACATCAATCCAGGGGCGAAATGTGGGTGCTATATGCATAGGACCGTGTTGAATAATCTGCTAAGACAGCTTAACCGTGAGTCTACGAAGAAACGCAGCATCATCACTGACAGTGCAGAGATCAGCATTGAGATTACCGAGAATGATTCTATGACTGTAATCCGGCAATAATCGTCGTAATTCATCCAAAAATTTAGAATTCCTCGTAAATAAAACTTGAGAAGGCCTATATACGACACAATTTATTATAGGCTCAGAGGCACGATATTGCACAGAGCAGATGAAGTACTCGAGCACCCCTGGCCTTCCAGGCCCCTCAGTGTTTGAGGTAGATAGTATGGTATGGTAGTATAGTACACTTACTCGGAATTACCATGCGCAACGCTGTCATGGAGCATGCTGTAGGACAATGCATCTAACATTTGCCGCATTTCACCAGCGATCTAACACTTCGCCTCACCTGCGCATAAACGCAGTAGGTCACGCGTTTCATAAGTGCGAATAGAGCTGCAGATGAATATAGATAGATTGGTGGGCCGGTACCAACGTAAAGTGGTGTGTGTCCACGCGTTTCCACTGATGAGGCACATATAAGCACTACACAGTCACTTACCTGTGTCTAAGCTCCGTTTCATACAGTACTGGTGAAAACTCAGGACAGAATCCCTCCCAACTTCACAATACGGGATAACCGCTGGATCGTGAACTCCATCTAATTTTGTAACATTTTAAATAAAAGACCAAACGTGAGGAAACTCCTCGACTTCACCTTTGCTATTGCTCTCCAGCGTAGACAACAATGGAGGATATATATTTGTCGGCAACGAAAGTTGGAGTGTGATCGATCGGTCACGTGCAAGAAAGTATTGTACCTAACCTCAAATTTTAGTGTACAGTAGTTTACTTCAAGGTAAATAAAAAATTTTTTATTAGTTCGAAGAATGTACTTTGCAGATACGCTAATAGACTTCTTATTGAGACTTATGATAACAGAGCTTTGTTCAATGCAATATACTGGTTTCCAAACATTTAAAATGATAATTTTGAACTTGAGGATAAAGAATATTCTAACGGACCGACAAAAGATAATGTATTGGAAGAAATATTCGATCAGGATCAACGTCAACCGTTAGAAGCACTTGAAAAAACATTACAAGTAAATGAATAGACATAAAAAGTATTATGAAACGAATTGTTTCAAATTATTTAAAGTGTTAGGAATGATCTCGAAGCAATAATATTGGATATCCGATGAATTGAAGCCAAGAGAATTCGAACGGCATTTTATCATGTGTAGACTACTGCTTTAACAGCAAGAAGCAAAAGGTCTGGCGATGAAAAGTGGGTTCAATACGATAATCTAATGCATAGAAAATTGGGAGATCATCCCAAATATTCATCAACATCTTTTACATAACCGAATATCTATTGATCGATGCTTCTTTTCTGCATCTGTCATGTCAGCAGGCTGTGATTTATTATGAGTTACTCAAACCAAAGGGACTATCATCACATACTGCTATTGACTTCAATTGATGCATTTGAGTCGAGCCCTTAACGAAATAACCGTAACCGATAAGTGATTTTGTTACACGATAACGTTCAGCTTCAAGTTGCAAAATCTGTGAAAATCTACCTGGTAACCATCAAGTGTCCCTGAGGTTAGCACCGGGATGATAATATTAATAAAAAAATAAATAATAATATTTAAATGCAAATATGTATGTACGAACCTTCGAGTAAAAAATATATGGGGTTAATATAAAAAAATTAACATTCCTTTTATGTCATTATTATCAATCATTATGATTTATTCTTTGTATCACTTGTTTTGATATGATGACCTTTTCCTTAATTTTTTTAATGCAGTAATCGGGGTCATCATATATATTTTCTTAATAAGTCTAAAGTGTTGTCCTAGTCAGATAGATTTGAGATGCATAAAATAAATTCAATGACAGTAAAGTTTCAGCCATTATATTATATTATATCATGAGAAAACTGTACGTGATTATTAATTGTATAATGTTAAAAACATTGTCATGGTTTAGAAATATAAAAACACTTGTGTATTTATTAAAACATATCAAATCAATCAAACCTTAAAAAAATACACTAGTGCTAGAAGTTAACTTATAAATTTAATTATTGTTTAGCTATTTATATAATATAACAATAGACTCTTAATAGTATGGGTATGCCTATTATTATACTATGGGTATCTAGTAATATTACAGTTTTGATTTACTTACTTCTCCAAGTATCGAGTTCATGTTCCTCTAATTCTTCCATAGTAATCGATGGACTAGTATAGTACATTTGTAAAATTTTTATAAAGTCTGTGATAGTTAACATACCAACAAATTGTTGTTGATCACTGTCCCAAAGTGGAGCAGCTCGAACACCTATGTAATTATTTTCACGTAAAAAATATTCAATCATAAGTTTTAAATATTACTATTAACACACACGTGCGCGCGAGTGCGCATTTTATTACATATAAATTTTATTACATATCTGTATATGTGGGGTTGTGTGTGTGTGTGTATCAATCTTGGCATCTACACTTGTTTACATCGCCATAACTACTACTTTTCTAGTTATCCCTTATATGACCACGCGGTATTCGCTTAAAATTACAACTCGCATGCACACAAAAGGCGCGCAATTCAAATATTCTAAGAAAACAATTTATTATTTTATTACATATATATACACACCACCCTATAGTCTTCAATTAGGACAAATACCTTATATAGATTAAGCGAAATTCATTGATTAATATTTGTTGCCATAGAAGGTTTTACTCCTTTCACTATTTTGCGATTTTAACATAGTATAGTATATCTTTTTGGCTGTTATATATTTATATATATTTATATTTATTTCTATATATTTATATATTTTTCTAAATAAAATTTTAAATATAACTTAAAAATTTACTTCTATAACAATTTTTATTTAAATAATTTGCTATATTTAATTCGGCAATTTGAGTTTTAAATATAGACAACAATAAATTTATAAATAGTGATTCCAAATACCAATAAAAATAGGTTCAGAATGAAACTACTTTAGAAAACTTATGAATCACATACCGCACCGAGACGTTCAATAGCACGCACGCACACATACACGAATTGTACTTTTAGGAAAACACTGATACTTAATACGCAGCCTCTGAACGGTCTCATACGCAAAAGATAAACAGAGACTCGTCGGGGGCCGTGTTAACTCCGCCAGCCTTTTAGCTCTGCTCTGCGAGCCGCGCCACAAGGCAAGCAAAAATGCGATGACGGCAGTGACCAACATTAATAAATACATGCAGATTTCGAGACGCAAGCGTCCAGCGTAAAATCATTAAATACAGCTTTTCAAAAAAGCAGCATATTTGATAAAAATGACATTGTACTCAGCCTCTGGAAGCGTTCCAAGCAAGGAAAAATCATTCTTCAATTTCTAATTCGCCATCAAATAGTTTCGAGGGCTGATTAAACCATGCGAGCTTCGAACACTAGTTGTAAATTTAAGTAAATTGAACTTTGATATATTGGGTTGGATTACCAACCAAGTTCCATCTATTTTTATTTATGATATTTCAATGATGCATTTAATATTTAGATGATTTTAACATCAATGTATTTTAAAAACGTCTTGTTTAAAATACCGGTAAACCAAAGATTAATTACATTGCCAGCGTGTGTACACACCCATACACAAAAATACATACTCTCACTCTATTAAAAAGAAGAATAAATGGGTGACCTAACAAAGGTGAATATTAATGTAAGCGTACATCACAGAACTTTTAACATGCCATCAGCTTCCTCCAAACTGATGCATTTGGTGTTAAGAGGTCTGCAAAATACGGAGTTGTTAGTATGCTTGGAGTTCGTAATCTCTTTTACAGGCTCAGAACTTCTAAGTTGTTTTTCTTAGCTATGTAATTAGCATCAAGAAGTTGTGACGTGGTGCTTCCATCTCAAGGTCAACGAGCCTCGGAGGCGCCCGGTGCACCAGCCACTCTTCGGTTGCGCCCGCCTGCTTGTCGCGCAGATTCGAGGTCGCCTCGGAGGAGACCCGGCCGGGCTAGCCCCAAGCGGCTAGCCTCGCAGCGGTCGACGCGGTGGGGATGGAGGACTGGGGACAGAGGGAGGGAGGAGTTAATAATCAACTCGGGGCTTTTGGCGAAATTTGTTGTTTATTCGCGCCCGGGCGCTAACTCCCGTCAGGCGTCCCCGGGTGATGTTGGGTGCCGGCTCTGGAGAAGGTGCTTTATGGTCATGAGCGCACTCGAGGGCCACGAGCTGCCAATATTTGCACGTCCGCGCACGGAGGGCCTGGGGCTTTCGATGGATCGCGAGCTCTGAGATAACGACGGATCGAGAGCACTGGCAATCGGCGCTAATTATTCGCGCCAAAACCGGCGGTTAATTAGCGCGCGCGCTGCGCTGATGGAGTCTTAAGCACCTGTTTACCAACATGATGCTTTGTTACAGGTGACACAAGGCCTCCATTACAGCCCCCCCCCCCAAACCCGACATCTTCCTACAAATGTCGCATTTACCTCCCCGACCCCTCGGGCATTGTGCGCACACCACTCTCGAAACGCCGACGCCAGGCTGCCAACCACGCCACTACTTCTTTTTGCAGCTCAATCCGTACCTCCGGGCTCGAGACCGAAGCCTCGATGTCCCGGAGCATGCTGCCGGAAGACCCTTCGCTGGTGGCCGCTTCATTAGAACTCTCCAACCCTCCGGACGGGACATCGCTCTCGGAGACTCCCTCGGGGCATCCGACTACCGATTTGGGCTCCTTACGCCCCCCGGGTTTCGCGAGTCCCACCTAAAATGAACCCGCTGGTCGTCTTAACGACGGGACCTCGCATACCGTCCTGAGCGCCCACCCGAGCGGTCTTTTCCGCCTGCTGCCACAACGATCGTGGATGATTTCATTTGCACTGCGTTTCCGAGCGGACAGGCTCTGGCTCGCGGCGGCCAAACCCGAGGGGCTTTTGAAGCCACCCTCCCGACCGGTGGGTCCGGTCGACAGCGTCCCAACCCTCACAGGCGAAGGCAGTAGCATCGCACGTGTGGATTGGGGCATTCACCCTTGCGATGCCCCATCCGCCAGCATCGAAAGCATGCTCCCAAGGGCGCATCCACCTCGGGATCCCTTACGCCCCCTGGGAAACTTCGAAGAAACCTCCGGCACTGGCTCTCGGTTGAAGACGCTTTCGCGTGCTCCCGCCGAGGACCTCGGTCCCTACCTACCGTGCGGGTGCTACCAGGCCGGGTTTCCCTGGCCTTTGGCGCCCCTAGCGCCTCCGGGATAAGGGCCAAAGGCTTTCTCGTGAAAGCGGAGAGCGTAAGGTGGACGGGGTGGCCCACAACGCCTCTACCTCCTTTGGCTCCGGAGGCGGGGGTGGGAGATTCGATCCCTCGATCGCCCATGCCTCGTCGGAGTCGGTGGGCTATATGCAGGCAGCCTGCACCATCGCTGGGACCGCGCTACTGAGGTCCATGAGGTCATCCTCCTTCGTCAATAGCCGAGGACATTAGTGGAGAAAGCGCTAGATCCCCCCCCCCCGCTTTTAACTCCCCGAGCCAAATCCAGGCTGACCCTATTCTCGCTTTATACCCCATCGCGAGTCCCTGTCAGAGGTAGCACGTACCTCTTGAGATACTGTACGTGCACCTTATTAATTTTTCGACCCGAGTCCTCCGAGTCCGAGGACCACTGTCTCGCCCAGTACCTGCTACCTGGTCCTCTCCCGCACTCCAGGCTTCTCCTTTCCTCAGGATCTTAACCAACGCAACCTTTAGTTCCGCTTCCAGGGGAATGAATTGGGAATACCATCCGACTATTCTCAAAAAGTTTCTGAGATCCTTAATATTGCGGGAGGCGGGGTATTGTAGAATTCAATGATCGAGGACGAATCGAAACCGGATCTTCCTCTGAGCCCTTGGCGCGAAGAGGCTCTTCTTCACTCTGGCCCATCGATCTTCGCTCCCCCATTTTGCATGCAGGGAATAGGGACCGACTCTACCGCCCTGCATTGGGGTTTATTAGGCACTACCTTACCTGTGTGCAATGGGGCACGTCGTGAAAGTCACGCCCGGACGATCACAACCGGCGCATTGTATCAACAACCCCCTCTGCGGGACTCAGCGATATGTCCCGCTTGACCTCACAGAAATCATGCTGTCGATGGACATTGTCTCGCTCTGTGCCCAAATCCCTTGCACATATAACACTGGTCCTTGAGGGAATTCCCACCCCTAGGATCACGACTACCCCCAGCGGAAGCGTACATACCCCGACGGCCTCACTGTAACGGGTTAAGAGCCTGCCCCAGGATCGGTCCCTCTCGCCCGGGGTGAACGTCACGATTGGGCTCCTCCACTTCCCGAGCGTTGCCGGAAGAAACACGGGCCCGGCCGGAAGTGACCCCCCCCCACCGTATGGCAAGGCCGGCTCTTCCCATTCGAGGTATGGCGTAGCTGGGTATCCTCGCGGACCACGGCCAGTACTTGGGCCCCGAGGTCCGTGGAGACAGGACGGAGCGCAGAGAGAAGGCGAAACGCAGCTACTCCTACACCTACGTGGGAACCTGGCCCTCGGTGCCTTCGTCCGATTACGGTTAGCGACTGCATCGGAGGTCCTCGGGGTCGGCTATGGTGGGCCATCCACATATTTCTCCTTCCTATTGGGCTTGCCCGCCCTAGACCCTAGATTGCCGTACTTTGCTTCATAGCGATCATTCATCGCTAGAGCACTCTCTTGGGCTTTTCCCCAGCGCAAGAGGTCCTCTATGCTTTGGATCTTTTGGTGAACTTGACTAATCCGGTAATCTGAGTACCGGCCTGGGAACAGAACCGGCTAATGAACTGGCCCAAACTTTCAGTTTTCCCTTGCAGCATGTTCTGCAGTTCACTTCGCCGGTCCCCCTACAGAACCAAGGGGCAGTATCGATCTTCAAACTCGACCTCGAACGTCGCCTAGTCAACGAAATTCTTCTCCAGGAGCCCATACCATTTTCGGGCTCCTTTAAAAAGGACGGAGAACAGGGCGGAAAGTAGGCACCGTTTGGTGTAATCGTATATTTTACTAAGATGCGTAGGCCTGTAAGAAAGGATTCAGCATCCTCCTTCTCCTTTCCCGAAAAGGTGAGCGATGCGTCTCGTAGGGCCTTTGCGCAGCGTGCGGTATCTCGCGACGCCGGGTATGATCCGGGCCCTTGCCGCCTACCGCTACCTGTGGCCGTAGTCGCGTGGATCAGGTGGGAGGATGTCCCTCGTAGGACGGAACCCGCGGGCCGTTCCCTTTCCCCACTCAAATCCCGTGACCGCCGCCTCCGCAACCTAGGTATAGGTTGCGGAGGGATTGCTGCCTCCACCACAATTCCAGGCTTTAGCGGGGGAAGCAAATCGGATGAATCCGACTCTGTTTCAACTCCGGAGCCTCGATAGGTGGAGGTCGGGTAGAAGCCCGAAGGTCGCCACGAAGGAGCCGTATGATGCTCGTGAGAAACACTTTCTCTATCTTCTTGTCGAGCCCCGGTTTTACCGTGTGCGGTTGCGAGCCGCGCACCACCAACTGCCCGTTCGAGCTCACGCACTTGAGGCAGCAGCCCCGACAGGGCATGATGCATGCCGGATAGCCGTGTCCGAGGCCCCGGTACCGGCCCTTGTGCCTCTACACCGGAGAGATAAAAAATCCCTTCGTGGAGGTTCAAACCTGGGCCATATTGCAGCAAAAACCTGGAGTCACGTTATCTATTGCAGGGACAGTACATGGCCTGGCAGGAACGAGGGGAATGCGGGCACTCCTTCGGGTGCCCATGACTCAACCGTCCCCCTCTGTTGAAGAGCCTTCCTCCAGGCTCTCCTCTTGAGCAGGTTCTTTCGATGGGTCCTCTCTCAGCTCGACTCCCTTTGACAATTAGGGGCGTTTACCCCACAGGTCATCGCAAAGTAGCGGCACATTGTGGGGACCCGCCCTAGGTTCGTCATCATAACCGGGGTACCACGGAACGCTCAATTCCGGCCTGACCGAGCGAAGCTCCGCTCGCGCATCCAGGCGCTCCTCGCCAATACCCTCTCCCATCAAGGTACGATCTGCGGCCCTTGGCTTCGCCCCTCGAGGCTCTTTGCCTTTGACTCGCTGGCCCTTGGATGGAACGTCCATTTTCCGGGCCGGCTTGTCAAAGTCTAGCATCCTCCTTACAGACAGAATCTGCTTTTCCCCCTTCTAATAAAAACCCCTCCCCTAACACCAACGGTAACGATCGCCGCAGGTATCGTAGACGGAGTGATGACGGGGAAGGACCCCCCCCCCGTATTTAATAAATCAACAGCTGGAAACATAAATATAAAAAATATGATATAATATAATATATACTTTCCCCCTGGAGAGAGAGAGAGAGAGAGAGAGAGAGAGAGAGAGCCGAACCCCATTCCCACTTCCCCCTAACACCCTGCGACCGATAGCTCGCTAGATCGCGGTGGATAGGAAAATAGCAAGTTTTCGGGCGCAATCCCGCGCGATACGCGAGGCTGAATCTCGGGGAAATATAGACTCACCGTGGCCTACCCCCTTATCCTACATTCCGCCCTCCCTCTAGGGCGTTACGTGACTGTAAGTGAATTCCCTCCTAACTACCTTACTATCCTCTTTTCCCCATTAAGCCCGAGCCCTTCGTTCTCGTAAGATCGTTGTTTTAAGAAAGGCTATTAGTCTGCTATGAGACGAACAATTTTTATTAAAATAAAAAACAAAACACTGACCAAATGGTTTAAATTCCATTTGGTGACATTAACCAATACGCGAATTTATAAACTTTAACGGTAAACACACGCTATCGCTCGACCTCTTCCCCATCACCGGCATTCCGGGGCGGCCGACATGACTTTATCCCACGTAGCCCTTTCTACGGAGATCCTACACAAACTTCGGGCCCATTCCCTCAACATAACATTAACAAATAATAAAATCTACAAGGTGAGCTCTTGCGTGTCCCCAAGACACGTTATTCGGCACTCCCTTCCTTTAACCTGACTGACCTCCGCTCCCCACTCTACCAGTCCGGTTTAGTTGCACTCCAACCACACTGGGAGCACGCGCGTACCTCCATACACTTCGAAAGGACGAATAAACCAGACTCGCACGCCCAAGGGCAAGGATGCAATATAACACCGCAGGTCCTAAACGACCTACGATTGATCTTAGACGTGTCTCTCAACACGGTCAAAAGACCGCTGGCCAGGGACATCAGCTTTCCTCCTACTGTTGTGCAAAACAGTAGGCCTAGAAAAGCAAAGAGAAGGAAAAGAAACTTTTCTGCTTACCGAGGGGGCCACACGAGGGGCCCAAAGCTTCTGCAAAAAGGAGAAAAAAATGAGAGAAAAATAAGATAAGAGAGAAAGAAAAAAAATTAAATTAACCCCCTTGCATGATCTTAAAACAGTACTAAACTCAGAATTCAATAAAATATTGAAATGGCCTTCAATATTCCATTGCCATACAAAAAAGTTTATGCTTTATATAATTAAATTAAAATATTTTATTTAATTCCAAATCCAATTCAATCCAGAATTTTATAAATGAAACCAATTCAATTCAATAAAACAAAGCAACAACAAAAAATTATACCTCAATAATATATAATAATAAATTAAATTTAGATATTTCAATATTAATATTACATTACAATAATAAAACATTTAGATATGTAAATGATTATAATTTAATAGTAATTAAATAATTTTTTAGACTGAGAAAACCGGGAAATAAATAAATAAATCAACAAGCCGATTTAATTTACTGAAAAAAAATTATACGAAGTAAGAAAAAATAAAATTTTCTCTCTGCTCCTCTCCTCTCTTATCTCATCTCAAAAGAGAAGAAATAAAAAATTATATGGCGCTTAGTGCCACGAGAGCTCCTTGCCATCACATTCTGGTGTGAGGGAGAGGGGGGGGGGGCTTGGGCAGTCGACCGCATCATCGGTGGGGAGGCATCACCCATCCGCCGCGGCATTCCGAGACCGACTGAGCTCGCCGTCTCGGTTTCTTGCCGGCCTCGCCCGCCTCGCTCCTCTGTTCCGCCGGCATGGACGACCGTGCACGCAACAGCCTGGGATCGAGTGAAAACTCGAGCATCTCGCTGCCGCATCGCTCTCCTCACTCGGTCGGCGCGCCCTGCTCCGCGCTCCCTCGGGCACGCCTTCTCCCACGGCCTAGCTGCCGCTCTCCCGGGTGCGCGCCTTCTTGCGCGGACTAGCCGCCGCTTTCACCCAGGACTCTCTCTCTCTCCGCGCGAGTTCATCCCCTCCCGCCGGGCGCCAGCTGTCTCTCTCTCGAGCGCTAGCCTCGCTGCGCGCATCCCTGGGGCTGCGCTTAGGCTTTAGGCGCGGTATCGGATGCCCGCGTCATCGCCCTCGTGGGCGCCTCTATCACACGGTCAAAAGACCGCCGAGCAGGCGCACACTGGCGGATTCCGTTGCGAGCGTCCGCCGGGTGATTAGCGCATGCGCGCCGTGCTAATGTAACCTCAAACACCTGTTTACGAACACGCCGCTGTGTTACAGGTGACCCGAGGCCTCCGTCACAAAGTCCAGCCTAAACTCAAGACTATCCATGACCAGTGCTACAAAAAATATTTGTTAATACTTGGCTTTATCCAGATGTTATCGTCGACTTATAAAATATTTTTCAAAATAGACTAAACCCTTGAATGAACTTGCAACAAAAAAATCATACGTGTAACGGACAGGATTTTATCCAATACATCAACACAAGTGAAATGAGGTTCCCGAAATGAGATTTGTTTCCAAAAAGAAAAAAATACAGTATAATCTACAGAAGTGTAGAATGAATAGATCAACTCGCGAAGGTAATGGCAGTAAATTGGAAAATTGGTATGTGGACATATTAAAAACAATGCTCATTTAAAACATTCTTTTAGAAGATGAGACAGTAGCTCTATTAAATAATTACATTGCTGAGGCTAAACTCAGGGGGAGCTAGGAAAGGAGCGGACTGGCTGAATAAAACTATTCTCCAACAAGGTTTCTTTTTTTTCACGCGGTCGAGCACTTCGGCGCTATTTCCTCGGACTTCAAGGCGCAGGGAAACGCGACACTTCGCGAATAAGCGATGGCAACCGCGCGACGGACGGTCGGTTAGGCAGGTTAAGGATGCCGCAGGTTTGCCTCCACGAAAACCTGGTTCGCTTCCCCCTTTATGCTCGTGAGGCGGCGTCGCCACAAGCGAGGTATCGGGTCAAGCAAGATATCTCGCTGCCCTGGGAAGGTCCACGGTTTTCCCCTTATGCGTCAGGCGTAGGATTCGCCTTGAGCGGGGTAATGGCCCTTTTTTCCGGTATAGCAGAATGCTAGAGGCGAGGGTTCGGCGTACCTAGACTCGGAAAGGGGGTTGAGTGCTTCGATAGCTAATCGTGGCCCGCGAGTTGGGTCGGGGTGCCAAATCGAGCCCGGATCAACAGCGACTGACGCACTCGTCAACGGCGGCCGACCGATTACCTCCTAAGGAGACGCTGCTGGGGAGGGGATATTCTTTGTCCCGCTCGACGAGCCCAACGTCGGCCGTGACTACTCCGCTTGCCCCTCATGCCGATACGGGAGAAAAGACGATCGCGCTTCCAAGGTTACGCAGATCTAACGTACCGCGCGTACATCTATCGCACCGCACGTACCTTTCTTCGTACCGCGCGTACATCAACATGATACTACTATTAATATTGCTTTTATTTTTCAAAGTTATATTAATGTATCAGCTATTCCCATAACTGCTCCGATATAAAAATATTAAAGTCACCAGAAACCCTAACTCTGTTTTCTGTTTATAGACTATAAAAATAACAGAAAAAATGTATGTATATAAAGAAATCACATATCATATAAGGTATGCCAAACATGACCTCATCTGTGAATAGCTATCTAAAATGTGACGTTGTAGAAGACTTTTGATCAACATATTTTTTTATAATTTAATATACTGATCCTAAAAAGGCGAACTACACGAGAATATCACTCTGAAGAGGGTGAAACTTCTCTTAGTTCGACCTCTTAAATACACGAGGTGTGTTCAAGAAGTAACGAGAATTTTCAAATTTCACGGGTTTGGAGAGTCCGCCTGTATAAAAATTTTTTTTATTATATTGGTACACATGCCCCTGAAGTACAATAAAATTTTCAGCAATATTCATTGCTTACTTTTTAAGTGGCAGCCGCTAACGTTAGATGTGTTTTTTCGAGCTCAGCGATTTTCGTTTGTGAAAAAAATGGATCAAAGAATATGTATTCAATTTTGCATAAAAAATGAAATAAAATGTAGTGAAGTTTGTAAAATGTTAACAAAGGCATATGGTGAGTCTGCTATGAGTAAAGCAAGGATTCACGAGTGGTATAAGCGTTTCCAAGATAACCGCGAAAAGGTTGAATATGACGAACGACCTGGACGCCCAAGCACATCAACAATCGATGAAAACGTGAAAAAAGTGAAAGAAATGGTTATAAACGATCGCCGAATCACAATCAGAGAAGTCGCTGATGATATTGGCACATCAGTTGGCTCATGCCATGAAATTTTTTCGGATGTTTTGGGTATGAAACGTGTGGCAGCAAAATTCGTTCCAAAATTGTTGAATTTTGAACAAAAACAGCAGCGAATGGAAGTTGCTCAGGAGTCGCTTAATGAAGTTAATAACGATGTAGAACTACTAAAACGTGTTATAACAGGTGACGAAACATGGGTATACGGTTATGACGTCGAAACTAAGGCTCAATCGTTTCAGTGGAGGCATTCTGGATCGCCAAGACCGAAAAAGGCTCGACAAGTGCGGTCGAATGTGAAGGTTATGCTCACTGTATTCTTCGATTTTAATGGCCTAGTGCATCATGAATTCTTGCCACAAGGTCAAACAATCAATAAGGCGTACTACCTACAAGTTCAACGCCGTTTGCCTGGAGCAATCCGAAAAAAACGCCCGGATTTGTGGCAAAACAATTCATGGCTTTTGCTCCACGATAATGCACTTGCTCACACTTCATTGCTTGTTCGTGAATTTTTGGTCAAAAACAAAACTGTAACGATGCCTCAGCCTCCATATTCGCCAGATATGGCTCCATGTGACTTTTTTCTATTTCCAAAAATAAAGAGAACATTAAAAGGCCGTCGTTTTGTAAGCATAGATGACATTAAAAGCGAATCGCTAAAAAAGCTAAAAGCTATTACAAAGATCGAGTTTCAAAAGTGTTTCGAGGATTGGAAAAAGCGTTGGCAGAAGTATATTATATCTGAGGGGAATTACTTTGAAGGGGACAAAATAGATATTCATGAATAAATAAATATTTTTGTCAACAAAAATTCTCGTTATTTTTTTAACACACCTCGTACATGTAGTGTATGATTAAATTTACTTATCTTTTAACAGTAATAGATTCAATCTCATAGATCGAGCCGTGGCCGATCTAAATTCTTTTCTACTAAGGGGACTTGGTTCGGAGCATGCTTACCAGAAACGGAGAAATAGATGGAGGCTTGTGCCAGCCGAGACTCTGCTCTACAAAATGCGATAATAGTGCAGTCAGTTGAGCTAGCGGCCCTGTGAGAAGATCGCTTACTGCTCGTGAGTGAGACCGAATTGCTAAGAGCATATATATCGTTACTAAAGTTTATCATTAAGTTGATAAGCTGACCACCGATAAGTTATAAGTTAATGAGTGCGTGTAATTGCAACAAAGTTGAGGACAGATCGTTGGGGCTGCGAGAACTTTCCGGGAGCTGGTGAGATGAAGTCGCTGAATGTAACAATAATTCTAGACAAAATAAAACCAAAAGCAACAATAGTCTAAACCTCAAGTAATACAACAGCAACAATAGAAATAATACAACCAACTCCTATAATCTTGACAACAAAAATAAAAATAAGAACAACAATAAAAACTAAAATAAAAATAACGTTAGGAATACCTTAGTGATCTAGAGCTTGATATTTCCAGACATTCTTTTGGTGATAATCAGAACGATAGGGGGTGGTATCGACAGTGGGTTCTGAGGTCAAGCTCGTCATCACGGAGGTGATCGACTGTGATGGCACAGGATACTCCCTCGATACTCTCTAGGGTTGGGCGGAAGGCAGTGATGCAGGCCACAATGCCGGATGCAGCATAGAGGGGGTCGGAAGACTGGGAGTGCTCTGTATAGAATCGTACCTCTGAGCTGACATTAGTTTGTATTGTGTACAGGCTCCCTCATGTCTCATTCACAAGAAACTCAAATTTTTGTATGAAATGCTGCGATTAACTCCGGATGACAGTGACAAGAAGGCTTCACTGACTGGGAAGAGGCTGTGTTTGTTCGCAAACTCGTAGCACAGCTATCTTTGCAAGTCGTCCAGTACCTTCTTACGCACATTACACCTACATTTCGTACCTGGATTGAAGAAGATTGGAAGAAAATGATATGGTGATTCTGCCGCTATAGCGCCTGCTCCTTTTCACAACAGGTACAATATAATCGATGTTACACAAGAGATACCTATCTATGAATCTATCTGTTATTGTTTTGAATACAGAAATAATAAATGCATCGATGGTAATATGCTGGTACAGATCGAGCTGTTAAACGGGGCCGTTGTCGGCGGATTTGTGGCAAAACAATTCATGGCTTTTGCACCACGATAATGTACCTGCTCACTTCATTGCTTGTTCGTGAACTGTTGGTCAAAAACAAAACTGTAACGATGCCTCAGCCTCCATATTCGCCAGATATGGCTCCATGTGACTTTTTTCTATTTCCAAAAATAAAGAGAACATTAAAAGGCCGTCGTTTTGCAAGCATAGATGACATTAAAAGCGAATCGCTAAAAGAGCTAAAAGCTATTACAAAGATCGAGTTTCAAAAGTGTTTCGAGGATTGGAAAAAGCATTGGCAGAAGTGTATTATATCCAAGGGGGATTACTTTGAAGGGGACAGAATAGATATTCATGAATAAATAAATATTTTTGTCATAAAACAAAAATTCTCGTTATTTTTTGAACACACCTCCTATATTCGTAATCTTAGTCACAGAGGCTATAGCATGAGCTCTACTGCCCTCTTTTCATCTAATAAAAAATGTACCGCGCCGATGCCAGACGTGTTTAAAGCCAAGATTACGTGCAGTGTTCTTTCTACTATTGTTATTATTGTTTCTATTGTCATATTCAGTCTCATCAGCTCCCGTGCTCCCAACAATCACCCGCAGCTCCAACGACTCATTTTAATCAATATCATCATCACACGCGCGCGTTGACTTACAATCTAACTTATTTTTTAGTTGCATGAAATTAGTATTTATAATATTTACAAATTCGTTTTTATTATTAGACAACTCGGTGAACAGGTGATCGACTTTATCATTAGTTTTGTTTGCAACGTTCTTTAAAGATTCGATCCCACTTGCGAGCAGTGAGCAATCCTCGCGCGGAGCTATCAACTTAGCTGACTGCACTATAATGATGTTTTCTAGCGCAGAGACCCGATCGGCGCAAGCCTTCAACAAAATCGGCCCCTGCCGATCTTTTTTACCAAAGGAGGTAGAGAGAGAGGTGGGAGAGTAGGATATTACAGTGTATAACTCGTGACGGAGGCCTTAGGTCACCTGTAACACGGCGACGTGTTGATAAACAGATGCTCGAGGCTCCTATCCGAAAAGCGCCGATCGCCGGGTGATCGACCGTGCGATCAGATTCCGCGCCGACCGGAGCGCTCTTGGTCGTGGATTTTTCGGAGCCATCATTATTTATTTTCTGAATAATGAGGAAATGGAAAAACTTACTAAATAGAATCAATTGAAACCTTTAATGTTTCTAGAGCATTGTCGGAAACTGAAATCTAGCAATCTTCAAACACCGTCACCCGAAATCATGAAAAGGCCGTTTGTTGATAAAAGGATGCTTGTTGAATACATAATCTTAACCATCAAAATTTGACTTTATATATAGGAAAAATATTTTAGAAAAAATCGAATAAGCATTCATTCGTATTGGTATTAGTTATTGGCTTCTAAAGTATTTGCAGAACTTTTGTTTCGACTGTAAGTTTCCCGCCAAGAAAAACTTGATTATCGGTCTGAATCTTTTTCTTATTTTCTTGCCAAAAAAGTGCGGTAAATATTTGAAAACTGAGCATCACCAAGGCCGCGGAAATTGGAGAATTACAGGTGTAGATCCATAAAAAACAACTAGCTTCAGTCGGAATTTCAGACGAGCACAATTTTCATAAAAATAAAAGTCGTCCATAAAACCGAGAGAATCGATTAGTGTTCGGCTTCGAAAGGGTTAGCATCAATGATTGTGTAGTTAATAAATCTCCATCAATATAGGAAATAAAGACAATAAATAAACAAAATGCATAAATATGCGAGCAATCGTGTCAATCTTAGATTGTTCAAGTACATCAACCAATGACTCTCAACAGTGGAAAACAGATCTTTTTCTAATATCACTAGAATATCCAGCAGGAAGTATCTTAATAACCAAGATCGTAGGACTAAGTTAAATATACCTTAATAAGATCAATAACTTAGAATACTTCATTGTGATCGACGCAAAATTGAAATATCAACAGATAATGTATGAACCATACAGAGTCCACGGAAATCAATAGATTTACAATAATATTAATTACAGATACAATAAAAATAAATACTAAAATACTCGGAGGACTCAACTGACTTTCAAATTCATACTATGGCTATCAAAATAATTAACATTTCTGAGTTGCAGGATGCTAATTCATTGTCAAGAAAATCAGATGCTTAAAATTTACAAGAGCCAGCTCAACAAGGTGTGTCCGCGGATTTTAGTAAAATGAAAAAAAGGAATATCGGTCAATGATTTGATACTTGTTTTTGAAACAGAAATCGTGCACTAAAATTAAACAATACTTAGATGCTGTGTATGGTGACTCTTCTCCTTCATTGATGACTCTCAAAAATTGGTTTAATGAGTTCCAGCATGGTCACACGTCTATTTTTGATGAGTCACGACGAGGTATCTCAAAATCGGTTACAAATTGCAGAAAAAATGGCCCTACTTGACAAATAAAACACTGATCTTCCACCGTAATAATGCACCAGCTTACATCTCCGTCATCGCCACAGTTATATTGTTCGAATTGAACTATGAATATGATATCCCATCCACCGACTTCTCTTCGTACGTATTTTTATTTCCAAACTTGGAAAAGTCACTTACCAGACAGAAATTTCAGTCGAATGATGATGCCATGGTTGGTACCGAGATCTGCTTTACACACCTTAAAAAATGTGTTTTTTAGATGGGTTAACAAATTGAAGTATCACTGAGTCAAGTGTATTGAAATAAAATGCGACTATAATAAAAATATATCGCTATTTCTCTAAACCATTTGTTTTTCTCTTATTATTATTAGGTTGAGCACTTATCGAACCTCCGTCGTATATTACAGTTAAATATTGACTTAACAATAATGCTAGGATTAAGGTATTCGAGAAATAAAACGTTATTAAATAATTGAAAGATCTAAGAGAAGAGCACGCAATTTTTCATTCATTGAGAAGTTGAAAAAAATTTTTATTCCAATTAATTCTGCGTTTTTATTAACTTTTTCTAAAATCTACTAAATTAATTTGCTTATTAATTACTAGCATTATAATTATCATTACTAAGTATGTAATACTCATTCCTGTAACGTTGCTCTTATACTTAAAAAATTTTCTAACAAGAAAAGGAATATATATTATTTTAAAAACAATATACGAGGGTGGTTTTAAAAGTCCACGTAAAGTCAGAGAGAGGACACTCATTAGCCAGATTGGTTTATTTCTTCGTATTTGTGTTCGCTTGAATTGAAGTCGAAAAATTTCTATAACATGGCCGAAAAAGAATTTGGTTAATTGATTAAACACTAATTTATAAAAAGCAAATCACCTCAAGAAAATAAAAGCGCCGCGGCCCGCGCGCGCTAATTACCGTGGTGCACCGAATTTCGCGGATTTCGTTGTTCCCCACCGAACTTAGACTCAATACATGACTCTCGAAATAAAATATATACATTCAGTATAGAATAAACAAACGATGTTAACACAAAGTTCAAGTGTTTCTAACACATTATAAAGATATTTTTTCGACTTACTTTCCAAAGTAGGCTGTTGAACGATTCATTAGATTTTTGTCTGTCTAACAAATTTCTCCATTTAGTTCTTCACGTTCTGGGTTTCCTCATTTAATTTTATTTCATTATTTACTACTACAATCATACTGGCGTTTGCTTAATTACTAGCTGATTCAAATATAGTTTTTTTCATATTCCAAAAAAACTTAGAAACACTAGTGATGTTGTCCATCACACAAAATATTTTGAAATCATCGAGTGTATTGCCAAATAATCAGGAAGCGAGCAACGCTCTTTGATTTAAATCATATTTAGGACCTTATATTTCAAATGTTTTAAATTTGTAAATAGAAAACGCAGGCCATGGCAAATAATCTAGGAGAGAGGTCAATTAGGCGCACAGTCGACCCTCGATTCTTGCCCCAGGTTTGGATGAGTAAAAGCGTTCTCTCTTTTAGTGCTTCTACTATTTCGTTGTGTTCCTAAGCAAGTACATGTACTCTTATCACACATAGCAGGTACTTCTAGATTGTTACAAGTGATACTTAATAATATTGTACAGAAAGTGATATGGATCGAATTCATATGGAACGCAGTATCAACTGTTCAGGAACGGGAGGAAGGGGAGCACTTGAACAATAGCTCTTGAATTATTCCTATTTTATTTGTACAATGTTGCGTATGTGTTGCTGGCTCGCCTATAAGTGTCGAGAGGCGAGCTCCCCCCGTCGCACCCGGTCTCGGCGCTGTCTCGCGCCCGCGCGCGAGGTGGCTCGAGGTAGGCTGCATGCGCCTCGCGGATCGCGGGAAGCTGGCCGACGTCGCCAAAAAGCTTACGAGGCCACGGGGCGCGTCCGCCACCGCGCACTCCGCTCCCTCAGGGCAGGATAGCTACGAGGACACAGGCCCGCCCCCGCGGACCTGCTCACACCGGTCCGGTCGGTTGCTCCCCGCGTCCCTTTACCCCGGATCACCTCGGGCCACTCGCGCGCGGGGTTCCGTCGCTTACCCTCGCGCTCCACACCCTCGTCCCGCGGCTCTTTTCTTACTGCCCAATAGAGCCTCCCGCCTCCCAGATCATTCTCCCCCCGATCGCCGATTGTCTTGTCCCTCCCCACCCCGTCTGCCGATCTTTCCGCGCTCTGGCGTTGATCCGGCATACTTGCGCACTAAGCAGGTGGCTCCCTTCCCGCCCCGTCAAAACAAGTGACGGTCGTCGTTCCTCGGCGCTTTGAGGTTACATCATGAGGCGGGAAGGTTGTCAGTGGACGCATACAATTTCTCGTGGGTGTCTAGTTCGCAAATCAACAATAAAAAGGAAAATATAATATGTAGCAGTCAATACAAATTTATACAACCAAAATCACAATGAATGAATCGAATGAAAATAAAATAATTTAATTTAATTTAAATTTTGCGCTTAAGAGACGGACGTCGAAAAAATGTCAATATCTCGATCACGAAGGTTTTCCGTAAGCACTCTTCTAAAAATACATTGTATTTCTAATTTTCGATAGGAGGTTATTTCACAGATGCACGCCTTGAATACGGAAAGATTTCCTTTCAATCTCAGTTTACAATCATGGGACCACAAGCTCTATGCAGTATCACATCCCTTAACAAGATGTTTGAGTATATTGTATGAAAAGAAATTATCAAATAAATATAAGAAATATTTCTTTCGACTGCCCAAACCTATTCAACCCGTTCTATGTCTGTAGAGAGTGATATTTTCATCCCACGAGGTACCCACACGTATCGCACACATGAATTGAGTGATTGTGCAACCTTAGCCTCAGCCAGAGAGACGTATCTAAATACCAGCATAATGCATGGGGCTTCAATGGTATACTGGCACAAAGAAAGAGAAAGAGATAGATATGTGACGCGTCGCTATCCTGCACCTGTGTCCTTTCCTCGTTGGTCTGTAGGACGGCTCTTGTCCTCGATTTCTCTATGCCGTCGTTACCGGGTGGCTAATCCCGTCACAGGTTTTAGCCACCACGCGACTTTAGGACTTCCCGTTCCTTATTTACTCGCGAATAGTCGCATTAGTCGAAAATCTGTGAACACGGCGGAGCAATCCTGGGCGCTTGCAGTTATAGAGATATGAAAAGAAGGGAAAAGAGCGACAAAATAATATACGCGCGAAAATTTAAATATTAAATGAAAATTTATTATAATTGAATATAATAATACGCTCGATAATATTTATTACGCGCGCAACCTAACACACACACTCTCTCTCTCTCTCTCATACTTACACTCGTGTAACGGGCTATTCGCACGCTACAATTACAATAATAAATGCTACTTACTGTAGCAGTGGTGACTCTCAACTTGGCGGGAAAATAATCGACCGCTCAGCTGATATCGCAAGCTCAATCAGCTATGGCCTCCTCAACGAAAACAGAAATTTCGCCTCGCCTACAACGAGTAACTAATTCTTATGCACTGCCATGCACTCAAAGCACACCAACCAACTCTATCTTAATATCTCGCATTCTCTCTCACTCACTATTTCACTTTCCTTTACTATAAAAATCCGCGACGCGCTCCTGCTCTCTATAAGTCTCGGGTCCTTCCGCGTTGCGAGACACCCCGATGACTTTGTGCGATCGAGCAAGGATTGAGAGCCGATCGTGCACCTAATTGCCCTCCCTCCGTAATTAGAAGCCGCGGCCGCGCGCGCTAATTGCCGCGTCACGCCGAAATTCTCGCCTTTCGTTTAGTACAGCGGTGACCATGACGAAATACTCGTTGCAAAATTTAAGTTACATTACGTACGAAATTCCATTTGGTAAGTGAATTCGGATAACTAAATGGAAATCGCGTAAATTACCGATTTTTAATCCTGAAATTATAAATATCTTATATAGACATTTGACACTATTGTTTTTTAGAAATTGTCTGAAGAATAAAAAAAAATTTTTGAAAAAAAAAAATCAAACGTTTTTATTTTACTGTAAATTAGTTATTTATATATATATATATACTTTTTGGATTTGTTACTTATTTTATATATTTTTTAAAAAATGACAGTTATATTCGTATTCAGTATGCTAAAGCACATTTTATATTTTCGAACTGGACTATTTTGACGATTTTTATGGCCAAGAAAGCTATTATTAAGCTGGAAAAACGAATTCTTATAACTTAGCTTGAGAGGATTTGCTTTCAAAAGGAACCACTGGCGTCAATTTTTTTACCACCGTCTTCAAATTCCGCTTTTGAGATATCAGTAGCTCGAAGACACTTTACTCAACTGATTTGAAATGATAAGGGACGAGCAGATATAATTCTCTCTTTTGCGAGATATAATTCTGAGCGATGCGAATGTGACAGAGATACGTCAATGAGGTAGAGAGTCGTGTCCCACGAGAAAAAGAATGGGCATAATTGGTAGATTAGAGTCAGAGTAAGCTAAATTGCAGATAGATATAGAAGAAATTGAAAAGTTGATAGCTGTGGGAAAATCGATAGAAAGTAAGTATGTCAGTCGTCGGCAAGAAGTATATGCAGAAGTAACCCAAATATGTGAGAGTCATAATCATCCAAAGTTGGATGACCTGAGACGATGAGCCGGCTATGGGTACGATAATGCATACCAACTTAACAAACCTGTCCATCTGCAGATTTGTCGTCTACCGTTAACTATTAAAAGTATTTTCAACTTTGACTCCTAAGGATCTACTTAAAGAATGAATCGCTTAAATGTATTTATCCGAATTATTACCACGTGATGATTTACTCAATAGCTTAGTTTATAAATAATAGATCCAAATTTCGGGTTTCTCTATCTTTGCGCTGAATATTTCGTGCAAAGACAATCATGCAAAAAGTGTCAAGTCAACACATTATTTAATAAGGGATTGTCCAAAATTTAATATTTATTTTCCGAAAAACTAGAGATACTATCCATATTCGATATAGTTGTATCTGTCATTCATTTATCTCACTCTTTATATGAGTTTACTTGTAAATAAATATATCGATAACCTGTCTTACTACTCAAATGGTTATACGATTGCCTTTCGTTCTGTTGAATGTATTTTAATATCATATCGACGACTGAGGGTGAGAACTAACTCGGTAACCGGGTAGAAAACCATCTAACTCGGCGGATTACTGGTACACGGGCGTCAGTCACAAGCTCGCGGGGGCAGACCTGTGTCCTTGTGGTCAGATTGCCCTGCAGGGCAAAGTGTGCGAGGACGGATGCATTCCTGTAGCCTCGTGACAGTTTTGGTTAGGGTACTTAGACCTCCTCGATACGCAATATAGTTGAAAGCGCTTGTAGCCCATACCCGGACCGCGGAGCATGCAGGCGCCACGGTCAGCGCGATGGTGGAGTTCAGCACTCGGTGTACTTCCGATTGAAAAATAATATTGTAAACTGCTGAGTAAACAGTAATCATACAGATATATATAATTTAAGAAACGCCTCCGCTACTTTCTTTTCCCGCCCAGTCCTGAATAGTTCGAATCGAAAAAATTATAATATAAAAAAATTAATTCTTCAGTAGTTTTTTGTTAAATATAAATATTATACTTTAAGGAATAAGCCTACGAAAAAGAACTTGTCCCTCAAAAATACCTTGCTAGTATTTTACACTAATTAATGCTCATCCTCTAGATTTAAGAGAGAATACTTTCAAAATAAATTTATCTATCCACCTTCGACTAAAAAAAGCAGCATCTTTATCATTAGTTTCCAAAATAAGGATGAAAAGTTATACAATCTATAGCAAGTCCATAAAGTTTATAAACATTACTACTATGTTATTGATTCGATTTTTATACTTACCATTATAAACAAGAGCAAAAAATGCTTTCTTGACAAGCAAATGTGTGTCAAAGACTACCAGTTTGGCACTTGTCGGTATAAGATCATAACATTTATGAAATTTAAAAAATTTAATGAATATCTGAGACTCATCTTCTTCTGAAACATTTTCAATTGCATTAAAATATTGTCAATAATTTAAAAAAATATTAATATGAATGTAGTATTAGAAGTATTTCAACTTGAATTTAATCACTGAAATAACATATTTATTTCATATTTATGTACATTATTTACCTATCAATGTAAACAATAAACTAACACCGTACTTGATATTAAATTTAATAACATACAAGATTGCAATCTCAAAAGCTCCAGAATTACTTATAGAATAAAATTTAACAATTCGTTTAAAAGAAATCTACAGAAAATCTAACATTTTCAAAAATTTCTAAATCAGAGTTTAATGATCATACAGACAGACAAACAGATCTCATTTAACTAAATTTTTTATTGTATATTCCAATGAATGTGATAATTAGTTATAGTTGGGATTCCAAAGTAAGTGCCCTCACTTACTATCCGATCAAGCGGGCCCGCGCCGACTGGGCTCCCTGTCCTGTAAATCTGAGAGATAGATAAACAGATAGATAGTTGATCTATTTGTAAAATTTTACAAAATTATTGCACAGCATCATTAGTCAGTTATATAAAAAATTATGACAAATTATCACAGTGTCGTCAATATCACAGATGAAGCGCAGTTACAATAATAAATAAATAAATGTACATAAATCAATAAATCACATTTTTCTAATTATCTATCAGTCGAATCACAATCGTACACACATATACACAATGAGTAAATCTAAGTATTTACAGTGAATGAAGATGAGATTTAATCATACAGTCATGTACTCATAATACATACATTAAAACAGAAAACATAATTTCTCTCTATTAATGTCTCTCCCTCAGATGCTCAATCACCCTGAAGCGACAAAGGGAGGACGCATTTCTAATGCAGGATGGCAGATTGTTCCACAGACGAGCACCTTGTACAGAAAATGATCTGATTCCCGTGTCGGTGCCCATCCATGGAACACAAAGTTCTCGAGAGTCAGCCCTAACCGGCTAATCGGAAACGTTGAAAGAGAATAGATCAGCGAGGTACTCCGGCTTATGCATCTGTAAGATCTTGTAGATCTGAAAGTAAATAAAATATTCCCTCCAGCTGTCCACTCTCATCCAACCCAATTGACGCCTAAAGGGGGTGATATGATCGTCCCACTTAGCGCCCGTCATATACCGTACGCGAAAATTCTGTGAGCGTTGTAGCCTTGCCCTTAGCGCCTGGGACGCATCTAAGTAAATAATGGAACAATAATTAAAATGAGGAAAAACTAGAGAGCGTGCCAGCTTCGCCCGAAGAGCCTCCGTGGTGTACTGACGGCAAAAGCGTAAGCTATATAACACCTGGTTGATTCTTTTACAAGCTAACTCGATATGCGGCTTCCAGGTTAGACCCGCGTCTAGTACAACACCAAGACTCTTTACCGTTCCGGACAAAGGCACAAGCACCCCCTCTTCGAGTTCAATAGAATTAAACCCTGTAGACTCAATGTCAAAAAGAAACCTGCGTGATCCAAAAAGAATTGCAGATGTCTCTCCCACATTGAGCCTCAAGGATGCAGATGAAGTCCAGCCCAAGACAACCCGTGTAGCAGCCACCACGTGTCTAACTCCAGCATTCACGTTATCCCGAGAAAAACTAAGATAAACCAGGAGGTCATCAGCGTATAAAATATGTCTTACACCCATGGAGTTAAGAGCAAGCCCCAAGTCGTTAATGTAAAGACAGAAAAGTAAAGGTCCCAAAACGAAACCTTGAGGGACACCAAGCGTGGTAGAGAGCCAGGAAGATGTATTTGTCCTATCAGCTGTAACAAGCTGCTCTATTTCAGAGAAATGAGCCCAAATCCACGTCAGCACCCCCGCGAGAAGCCCATTCGTTTCATAAATTCTAAAAGTCGAGTAGGACAAATAGGGTCGAACGCTTTGCTAAAGTTAAATAATAACAGTAGTGTCACCTGTTTTTGTCAATAGCTATTCGTACGTCTTCCGTTAGTCTTAGCAAGGCAGTTTCAGTAGAACTGTTACGTCTATATCCAGTTTGGAGTGGGTCAAGGATGTTGTGTGACACCAAGTGCTCCATAAGCTGGTCATATACAATTCTTTCAAGAACTTTTGAAAGAAAGCACAGCAGAGAAATTGGCCAAAAATTATCTGGTCCAGAAGGTGTTCTAGATTTGGCCAATGGCACTGCACGAACCTTCTTCTAAACCTCTGAGAAGCTGTGGCTATCAAGCAGGTGATTATATAGACGCACTAAAAAAGGACCAATAATCGGAAGAGCCTTAACAACTACACTATGCGGGATGCCATCCTTACCAGTTGGTGGCAGTTGCCTCAGATGAAAACTTAGACATTGATAAAATAATATCATTAACACTTATACTTTTAAAACGGAACCCATCATCTGCAGCAGAGACAAGCACAGCATCTTTCCATCTGTCAGCAATGGTGTTAGACATGAAAACTTTCGCAAAGTGAGTATTAAGCTCATCCGGCGTAAGCCCGTGCAAAGACCCACTTGCTTGCGGTAGCAAGCCTAGATTCCGCAATAATAAAGAAAGACCAGTGAACGTACCAGTTTGGCACGAGGAGCCTTTATGGTGTACTGACGGAAGAAACATAAACTATATAAAACTTGGTTTATTCTGTTACAGATCAATTCAACATGTTGTCTCCAGGTAAGACCTGCATCTAGTACAATACTATGGCTTTGTACAGTCTAAGACAAAGACACAACTTCCCCCTCTCAGAGTTCAATAGAATTAAACCCAGCCGACTCAATGGTATCCGTAGAAAAGCTGTGGTAAACCTGGAAGTCATGGGTATATAGAATATGTCTTACACCCATAGAGTCCAGGGCAAGACCAAGATTATTAATGTAAAGGCAAAACAGCAATGGTCCTGACACAGAACCCTAAGGGACACTAAGCGTGGTGGAGAGCCAAGATTTTATTGTTCTATTCGAGATGACAAGTCGCTCTCTCCCAGACACGTATGCCCATATCTACATTAGCACCCCTCGCAAGAAGCCCATTCGTATCATATAGTTCAATAAACGAGTGGGACATATAGTGTCGAACGCCTTGCTAAGGTCAACCAGTAATAGTAACGTCACCTGTCTTTTATCTATAGCATTGCGTACGTCTTCAGTCAATCTCAGCAGAGCAGTCTCAGTCTAAATGTGCCGTCGATACTCAGTTTGGAGTGGGTCGAGGAAGTTATGAGACCCCAAATACTTCATAAACTGGTCATAAACAATTCTCTCAAGCACTTTTGAAAGAAAGCAAAGTAGTGAAATAGGCCAAAAATCATCTGGTCCAGAAGGTACATAACCTATTACCGGAAGAGCCTTAACGACTACACTATGCGGAATGCCATCCTCACCAACTGCCTGCGATGTGAGCTTAGATATTGACAGTACAAATTTTTTAATATTTATATCTTTAAACCGAAAAATACCATCAGCAGCAGAGTTGAGCACGGCATGTATCCGATTTTCGTCAATGGCATTTGACACAGACACCCACGCAAAGTGAGTGTTAAGCATGAACCCATACAAAGACCCACTTGCTCGCGGTAGCAAACCTAGGTTCCGCAACTCACGCCAAATTGTGCTGGAATTTTGAACTTCGAACAGATGATTATGAACGTATTCAGTTCTCGCGTGATCAATTTTCTCTTGTACGTGTTTGCGGAGATCGAGGTAGTTCTCAAGGAATTGCCTTCGTCCTGTTCGTCTGTTCCGTCTGTATAACCCCCACACACGCCACAGGTTACGAAACTCAACCCCAATCCAAGGAAGGCGATTTTTATTTAATTTTATAATTTTCTCTGGGGCGAGTATATCTATCGCCATCATTAAATTGTAGTTGAGCCTCGCAATTTCTAACACAACGTCAAAATCCTCCAGCAACCTATAGATTCTGGGACAGGTACTTCTATTGTAACATTGATTATATTGTGCTTTTTATGAAAAGAAACAGATATATTGGCAACGGAGATTACCAAATCATTGACCTCCACAAGAATTACGTCAATCCAGGTCCGGAATGTGGGTGCAATATGCGCAGGACCGTGTTGGATAATCTGTAAAGACAGCTTAGTGCAACTTAGCTTCGCGACTCAGCGAAGAAACGCAGCATCATCACTGGCAGTGCAGAGATCAGCATTCAGATCACCGAGAATGATTTTATGGCTATAATCCGGCGATAATCGACGCAATTCATCCAAAAATTTAGAGTTCCTCATAAATAAAAACAAATTAATGTAGGCTCAGACGTACGATACTGCACACAGCAGATCAAATACTTGAGCATCCCTGGCCTTCCAAGCTCCTCAGTGTTTGAGGTAGAGAGTACACTTACTCGGTATTGCTTGTCAACATAAAGCACGACTCCCTCACTATTGATATTGCGATTTTGCCGAACCACAGAAAATCCATCAATCTAGAACCCAACCAGGTTTCCGCTACACAGGTCATGTGGTAGGTAGGATGATCATGTAGATGCTGACGGAGTCCCTTAATGTGAGCACCCCTAGCACCTCTAAGAGAGTTCACATTCATGAAGCCCTTATCCTTATTGTTAAGGACTGCCTCGCCTCCAAGACCAGATTAGCAGCTTCCATTGTTCTACAACCTAATTGATGGGATTGACGGCGTTCGTACCCCGAGCTGTACCGCGGAAACTAGTTTATCAGGTATAAAGAAGGGGAGCACAGAATTTATGACGTCAAGCGCGACATCAGAGGACAAGACCCCCGTGCTAGCACAGTCAACCACTTCCGTGACAACGAACTCAATTGTGAATATGTCCGGGAATCACGAGAGCCAATCGTTAAGATGAACATTTCTATTGTTATTTCTATTGTTTTTGTTATGTTTTCTGTTGTCTTTATTGCTATTATTATTTATTAATTTAATATTGCTTATTTTAGTGGCTGTAATGGTTTTGGATTCGGTGTCAAAATTTTGAGTTAAACTATTATTGATGACATAAGCTCCCGAGCTCTCAGTAGTAGTCCACAGCCTCGTCGATACGTCCTCCTCTAAATTTAAGGCCCACTTTAAATCATCTTTGTCCATTCGGATAAATTTAGAACTATCTATATTTACATTATTTACACTACTCTTTATTAACACTACTTTAATCTAGAGAAGCCACGCAGTTAATGCTCCGGTTGCATGGAGCTTGCAGGAGTCCTCGTGCCTCTGTAAAATATATAAACTGTCCACCAAATATTAATATTGCTAAATGCAATTTGAGTAGGGAGTTAGTTAGTGAATGCCTGTTTTACTTACCGAGAGAGAGAGAACATAAATCGTGTGAAAAACGCGTTACTTTTCCTGTCTACCCTCTGCAATTCAGCCGAATGGGACCAAGCAGCTTGTCGTCCACACCGCGGTGCTAAGTCCGTCGAACGCTCGGTTGTCTGTGCGCTTATCATCGCCTGTAAGAGCGCATGCGGAGAACGGGAACAGGTTCCAGTCGGCTAGCCTCTACAATCAGCACGGTCTGCAAGATGAGTCACACAACATCATCGTCTTCGTTATCACTCGACTCTTCTTTGCAGGTCCTTTTAAACTCTTCAAACACGATTGGACATCTCCGTATCCACGATCGACTTGTTTTGTAATTGTTAGGAAAAAAGGTTGAAAAAATGATTATAACACAAGAATGTATTTCTCTCGTATTTACTTTCTTCACTATTATAAGCCACAGGCAACCTTCTTTTACTAGCGTTCGAGAGAATCTGCCTCAAGACTTACGACTCTGTTTCTCCTTCTCAATGTATCTTCCGCACACATACAACACATGAGCTGTGTATGTGAAGTGTACGAGGTGTGTTAAAAAGTAACGAGAATTTTTTAATTTCGCGGGTTTGGAGAGTCCGCCTGTATAAAAATTTTTTTTATTATATTGGTACACATGCACCTGAAGTACGATAAAATTTTCAGCAGTATTCATTGCTTACTTTTTAAGTGGCAGCCGCTAACGTAGACGTGTTTTTTTAAGCTCGGCGATTTTCGTTTATTAAAAAAAATGGATCAAAGAATACGTATTCAATTTTGCGTAAAAAATGAAATAAAGTGTAGTGAAGTTTGTAAAATGTTAACAAAAGCATATGGTGAGTCTGCTATGACTAAAGCAAGGATTTGCGAGTGGTATAAGCGTTTCCAAGATAACCGCGAAAATGTTGAAGATGACGAACGACCCGGACGCCCAAGCACATCAACAACCGATGAAAACGTGATAATTTAATGGCATAGTGCATCATGAATTCTTGCCACAAGGTCAAACAATTAATAATGAGTACTACCTACAAGTTCAACGCCGTTTGTCTGAAGCAATCCGAAAAAAACGCCCGGATTTGTGGCAAAACAATTCATGGCTTTTGCTCCACGATAATGCACTTGCTCACACTTCATTGCTTGTTCGTGAATTTTTGGTCAAAAACAAAACTGTAACGATGCCTCAGCCTCCATATTCGCCAGATATGGCTCCATGTGACTTTTTTCTATTTCCAAAAATAAAGAGAACATTAAAAGGCCGTCGTTTTGTAAGCATAGATGACATTAAAAGCGAATCGCTAAAAAAGCTAAAAGCTATTACAAAGATCGAGTTTCAAAAGTGTTTCGAGGATTGGAAAAAGCGTTGGCAGAAGTATATTATATCTGAGGGGAATTACTTTGAAGGGGACAAAATAGATATTCATGAATAAATAAATATTTTTGTCAACAAAAATTCTCGTTATTTTTTTAACACACCTCGTACATGTAGTGTATGATTAAATTTACTTATCTTTTAACAGTAATAGATTCAATCTCATAGATCGAGCCGTGGCCGATCTAAATTCTTTTCTACTAAGGGGACTTGGTTCGGAGCATGCTTACCAGAAACGGAGAAATAGATGGAGGCTTGTGCCAGCCGAGACTCTGCTCTACAAAATGCGATAATAGTGCAGTCAGTTGAGCTAGCGGCCCTGTGAGAAGATCGCTTACTGCTCGTGAGTGAGACCGAATTGCTAAGAGCATATATATCGTTACTAAAGTTTATCATTAAGTTGATAACCTGACCACCGATAAGTTATAAGTTAATGAGTGCGTGTAATTGCAACAAAGTTGAGGACAGATCGTTGGGGCTGCGAGAACTTTCCGGGAGCTGGTGAGATGAAGTCGCTGAATGTAACAATAATTCTAGACAAAATAAAACCAAAAGCAACAATAGTCTAAACCTCAAGTAATACAACAGCAACAATAGAAATAATACAACCAACTCCTATAATCTTGACAACAAAAATAAAAATAAGAACAACAATAAAAACTAAAATAAAAATAACGTTAGGAATACCTTAGTGATCTAGAGCTTGATATTTCCAGACATTCTTTTGGTGATAATCAGAACGATAGGGGGTGGTATCGACAGTGGGTTCTGAGGTCAAGCTCGTCATCACGGAGGTGATCGACTGTGCTGGCACAGGATACTCCCTCGATACTCTCTAGGGTTGGGCGGAAGGCAGTGATGCAGGCCACAATGCCGGATGCAGCATAGAGGGGGTCGGAAGACTGGGAGTGCTCTGTATAGAATCGTACCTCTGAGCTGACATTAGTTTGTATTGTGTACAGGCTCCCTCATGTCTCATTCACAAGAAACTCAAATTTTTGTATGAAATGCTGCGATTAACTCCGGATGACAGTGACAAGAAGGCTTCACTGACTGGGAAGAGGCTGTGTTTGTTCGCAAACTCGTAGCACAGCTATCTTTGCAAGTCGTCCAGTACCTTCTTACGCACATTACACCTACATTTCGTACCTGGATTGAAGAAGATTGGAAGAAAATGATATGGTGATTCTGCCGCTATAGCGCCTGCTCCTTTTCACAACAGGTACAATATAATCGATGTTACACAAGAGATACCTATCTATGAATCTATCTGTTATTGTTTTGAATACAGAAATAATAAATGCATCGATGGTAATATGCTGGTACAGATCGAGCTGTTAAACGGGGCCGTTGTCGGCGGATGATTTTAATCTTAAGTCGGCGGTCGTGAAGCTTAATTCCAATCTAATGGAGGCAATTAATGTACATACATCGGTAAAGGTAATAAACCTAAATAAGAAACGACAGCCCAAGATTGGAATTGAGCTTCGCAACTTGAAGAGCAAAAGTAGTAACTATATAAACGGTACAGAAAGACTGGACAACGACAATTCCTTGAGGGATTTCTCGATCTCCGCAAACGCGTTCAGGAGAGAGTGGAACGGGCGAGGACAGAATACATTCACAATCGTCTATTCGACCCTCAAAACTCCAGCAGAATCTGGAGCAAGTTGCGGAATTTAGGACTGCTGAACGAGCGACTGGACCGTTGTATGGGCTCACACAGGATGTTTCCGTATTTGATGGATAGATGCTGTGCTCAGGTTTGCCGCAAATGATGGATTTCATTTTAAGAGTATTGGTATTAATCATATAATTTTATCTATGTTAAAGTTTTCATTTGAAGCACTGGGTGGGGATTGCATTCCGCATAGTATAGTTGTGAAGGCCCTTCCGATTATTGATCTTTTATTAATGTGCCTCTACTATCACTCGCTAGATAGCGAAGCTGAGCGAACCTTTTTTATTTTATTGTGATATGGGGATTTATTAGTAGCTGTTTGTAGAACCTTGCGGTAAGGATATCGGCACTCCCGCCGACAGGAGTGGATTGTGGAAATAAGCATATAAATACAAAGGGCGAATTTTATCGATGTTCCTCAGAAGAGGAACGGATGAGTTACCTAACCAATACCTTGCAAGCAAGACGAATTGGGAGAAAAATCAGCGAGTAGGGAAAACGGAAAGTTTTTCCGCATTGTCGTGCAAATTCCCAAGAGAAGGAAAAGAAGCGACTTCTCGTAAATAACTAATATTCTTAAATTGTATTAAATATAGTAACATATAGCGCCTTAGTATATCCTTAGAATTATTATTTGTATTATTATTTCAAAAATCAAGTACAATGATACTTGGTTGATATAATATTATATATTATTAAATATTTATAATTATATGGTTATTATTACAAATTTTCCTAACCCAATCCGCTCTCGGCGGCGAGTGGCGTCCCGACCACGTTGTCCGACCACGCGTGGGGATCCGTCGTTGGTTATCGCGCTCGATCACCACTTGCGCAACCGTCGTCGGACCTCCGTTACTGACTAGGACCGGAGCGGTAGAATAACTATTCGGTTCGATGCAACGCGTCCCGTCCGCGACCAAACACTCCACGTGCATACGCGGGAGGTGTTCCTCCTAAGACCACTCACCGGTGACGACTCTGATATAGCTCCGTTCGCTAGGTTATAGAGCGGCGTTGGCTGAGGCCCCCCGTAGGCTGTTAACGGTGGCGTTGATAGCGTCGCACCTCAGCACTTCAGCGATGGCTGATCTTTGCTTCTGGGAAGGGGCAACCTGGAGAACGTCTCCCGTCGGCCCTGAAGCGGTATCGGTTGTTACACGTTAATCCCGGGAACGACGGGCGGACTTATTGAAGCAGCGATAGTTGCGTCGTTTGTCGCTGGATTTCGAGGGAGTGAGCGAGGTCGCAGGTAGCCTCCGCTCATTCTGGTCGGTGACCCAAGTTCTCACTAGCGGCCGGATGTGGGCACTACGAGATCCTTCTGCTTAGCTCTTTTGATGGCTTCTTCACTGTACTCACGTGCACTGCACTGCGCGTCTTCTCCATCATGACTGACAAAACGTCTCGATCGTCCACAAGGCTGTCGACTCTACTTCGCCTGACGAGTAACTATTCTTGTAACTGCACGCGACGACTCTCCAACTATTCTTTGCGACTGCTTGCATCGTCGGCCAAATCGAATCTCTCGCTTGCAACTGCACGCGACGACCACCAAAATTTCTCGCGGCGCGCTGAGGCTAAGGGGCGCGGGCCCTCTCAGACCTTCTCGCGGCAATGGCGAGATGAGCCCATGAGGCGTGTGCCCTGCTGAAGTCCCTCAGCTCCGCGTTGTATACTGGCCTGTAGGACAACTCCTGTCCTCGACTGTTCCCCGTCGCCATCTCCTCCGCTTCATCTCCTTCGACGCTTATCGGATGCTGCGTCGGTTGGACCGAGTATGGAATGCCGCATCGTGCTGGTACAGCTTGGCTCCTCTATGCTGCGGCGCGGCAACGGTGGTGTTTGACTCTATCCGGTGCCTTATCAAGATGGCCGCGGCGGCTCTCCACCGTACGTGTCGTCGTTTAGCAGAGCACGGTCGACGGAGTCAGCAGGAGATCCTACTTTGAGGGTGGCCCATGTGGGGGGGGGGGCATAGCCGGTGCTACGGTGGCCCTTCTAGGCCACTGCTGTGGCCTGCCAAATTAGCCTGCCTCGGTCTTCAACGCTAGGAGGTCAGCACTTACACATTCTTTCCCATCTCTCTTATACTCATGCTCGCGCTTACAAGTGACATCGTCACATACTATTAAGTTATAGTTATACTTGATTATATATTGTTATGTAATAATATTTTTAGTATGAAAATAATGTTACTCATCTACATTATTTCGTTAGTATTAATGAATTTAGTTACATAAAACTTGATATAAGGTTGGCAAATATCTCCCTTCCACTTTTTTACTCTGTATTCAATGCTTTATAAAAAGTGTTACAGTAATCGGATTTATCAAATACGCTCCGTTTTTTTCGATAATCTATTTCCATCTAGACGGCAACTTCATAATACCCCGCTCTTAGAAGTCCCCTCCTTATTTGCGAAGAACTCAGACAGCTATTTTTCACAAGCCTTTTTTGAGTTCAACTTTACACCACCAAGGGCGTTCGCCATGGAAAGGAACAAGTCATAATCACTTGGCGTTATGTCCGGGCTATATGGTGAATGCGATAAAACCTCCTATCCAAGCTCCCGTAGCTTCTGACAAGTCATCAACGAAGTGTTATAAGCGTCAATTAAGCATCTGACCATATGGCTTTGTCACTGTTTGGTACGATTGACCGGCCTTCGACCACGACCGTTTTCACTTGATATTGTCGTATGTGATCCATTTTTCGTTGCCAGTCACCATCCGCTTCAAAAATGGGTCGATTTTGTTCCGTTTCAGCAGCATATCGCAGGCGTTGATTCGGTCTAGGTCTTTTGCGTCAAATTATGCGGCATCCAAACATCAAGCTTTTTTGTGTATTCAGCTTCTGCAGATGGTTTAAAATGGTTTGGTGACTAATTCCCATCTCCTGGACGATGTCACGAGATGCCATATGCCGGTCTAACTCGATTTTTCCATGATTTGATCGGTATTCATTGTCACAGGTCTTCCGACGGCTGGCTTATTCATGGTGTCATTTTCACCAAAACACTATTAATCTCATGGAACGTTTCTCTACGCGATTTACCTTTTACGAAGGAAAACTTTAAAATAGCCTGAATTTCGGCTTTAGTGAACTCCATGTTTACGTGTCTATAACTGTTGAATGCAAAAAAAAAAAAAAACTAAAAAGGCAAAACTAAGCAGGCATAGTGGTATTTTGTAGATTATGTCACGATCTTTGAAATGATGTACAATATTGCCAGATACGAGTTCTGTAGCACTTTGTACATAGCCGCGAAATTCAAAAGACAAAAAGGCAGAAGGGAGATATTTGCCAACCTAATATAAGTAGGATTGTTTATTTATGTTGGTTATTTAATAATGTAGATTATTAAATTAGAGCCTGAGACGGAGTCAACCGACTTCTTCAAATTCTGGAGAAGGCCCACACCTCTCACAAAGAGACAATCGCCGAGATACAACCATGAGGGAAAAAACAGACCTGGGAGCCACAGCCATTTAGATACTCCAATCCTGAGAAGACCTGTGTCCTCCGCAAAATCGAAGGAGGTAACTGCGAGGAGGACAGAGCGTAGAAGAGCAAGCTTATCCAAGCCATTAAATGATAATATTTGCTGTGTTTAACTATACCTTATGTGAGGAATACGTCCCTTACATTCTTCAATGGAGATTGTGAGAAGACCAATACTTTTTGAGAGGCAAAAGACAAGTGCATAGAAAAAAGAGATACACAGAAGAATACCTGCTTTCGGTACTATACACCGTACTATTAAAAAAAGTATGGGAGTGGTACGAAGATCTGGAGGATACGCTTGTAATCTAATCAATTTTTGAGACCACTTTCAAGGTCAGATTTTGCAGATGAATCTTGGATTTAGATCGCCGTTGTAAGGTCGAAGATATAAGGCACGGTTAGAAAGAAACTATTGGTCGAAAACCGTTTTAGATCTAAGGTAAATCGTTTGCAAGAGCTCTTATCACTACACTATCATGTGCATATGGTTTCCGAACGTATCAGTTCGAGATATATGCGTTCCTGTTACACAAAGAAATCTGCACTTTAGACGAAATGGTGCAATGGGATGAGGTGAAAGAAAATGATGATTCAAAGGAAAAATCAACAAACAATTAACTACCACTCAAAGCAAGAAAACCTCGTGGGAGACCGAGCGGGGTGAACGTAATGAGGTTTATAATAAATTCTTTTACATATGGTGCCTGCTTCATCAATAAGATACCATTGCAAATTGTAAAAAGGGGAATGTTACCTTCTTGGAATATTACCTTGAAAGGCCTTCTTGGCACCATTTTCCATGTGGCACAAATGAGTTCATGCCTATTGCCCTTATGTGTTTATGCATACGAGATCCTTATTATTTAAATCCTGTTTTCCCTTTCCACTATTTTTGTACGTTATTACGCACTCACACGCAGACACACATTCATACACATCTACCCACTCACCCCGCCCCCACACACACTTTTTATACTGTCTTCCTCCTGATTTTGGTACTTTGTTTCTAATAATTCTGCCTATTTTTTACTATAATCTGCCTTTACTTCCTCCAGCAAATTCTTCAGCCGGCTGCCCATAAGTGCCCCCAAAGCTCTTTGTATTTATGTCATATCCTTTGCTATACCTGTCCAGTTTTGACTCTTCTCGTTTAGGTTTATTAATCTACTTCTCAGCCGTTGTGCCCATGCGTCTGATTTCGTGCATTAGTCCTCTAAATTCTGTACACTTACTGAAAAATGCCTCCCTTTCCAATCCGCTTGGGGCGGTCACTCTCGCTTTCCATGCTCGTTGTCCTTTCACTTCGCCCTGCTTTTGGGCAAGACGGAATGGCGCCGCTTTTTCGACTTTTTTCCGGGCCCAGACCTAGTGAGGTCTTTCGGCAAAAATTTCTCTTGTTAATTTCCCTGCCTTGTCTTCTACTTCTAATCGAGGGCCTTTCCCCGATCTGTGTAGCCCGTTTTCTTTTTCTCTTTCTCCCATTATTTTATAATATTGTTTCTTTTGTTGTATTTATTGTTGGTACGCATATGAACATTTTCAGCTGTATATATAAGCGACTTAATATATTTTTTGCTTTATTATTATATCCATACATTCGGTATTTATTACTATAATCAAGAGTAATGAGGAGGGGCTGTAAAAAGAAAGTCACATTTCTTTCCTCATTCTCTCTTAATTCTAACGCTCGCAATCCTCACATATTTGAGGAAGCTGCAGGTCCTGTTGGTGCGCAGGTTCTCTACAGTTTAGCGCTGTTTCCATGATGCCTCTCCATTATCTAAATGTATGTGTGACGACGGACGGAAAACGCGGCTGATACACCGGGAGTGGCATGCTACATTGGATGCAAAATTCCAATGTAGCCTGGTTTTCAAAACCTTCTCCAGTCCGTATCCGTATCCGCGGAAATCTTACTCGTAGATCCGCTCTATCTCTTCAGCGGTGGCTTCGCTTCTGCGAGCCTTCCTGACTTGTTGTCCTAAGGGCTCTGGGTGCTACTTCGTATCCTTATGATGCTTGGATGGATGGCGTCATAGGCACCTGTAATTTTCTTGATTGTCGGCGGAATTCGGATGACCGCTTACAAAGTAATCTTTCTAGCAGCTGCTCCTTGAATAAGCATCCCAGGTGGCTGTATGCGACCATCCTTAGGTCGCATCGCAGCACGTCCCTGATGCGTTCAGTGGCTGCTTAGTATCTGCATCTCTTGGTTCACTTCTAATCATCCCGGCTAATACGTCGAATTCGTAGTCTATTAGTGTGCTTTACCTTTCCGGATCCCTGTGATATTTTTATGTTTTGGTTTTCTCTCAAAATGTCAATGATTTTGTACGGCCTTTCGTACTGATCTTCCAGTTTATATGCTTTACTGCCTTTTAATATACATATGTTTAATAACTGATCTGGTAGTGCTGTTCATTTGTATTACGGTTGTAAAACCTCTTAGATTTCATCTTGGATTCTATTAGATTTCTTTACACTGTAGCTTGCATTTGATGCACTCGGACACTGAGCGACGTAATCATTATATCGCGCTACTTTAGTGAATATTAATTCATGTGGTGAACTGGAGCGCTTTGTGTAGCATTTTGTTATAACAAAAAATGGCTAATTCCAAGCATTAGTTCCATTTATTGTGATCGGATGAGCTTTCTACAATATTTAATAGTTTATAGTGCGATCTTTCAAGTAAGAGGTTGGATTTTGAAGGATACGCTCTTGTACGAATCTTTTCGATTCTAAATTTTTTTGCAACTCTTTGCATCACGCTGGTTATGAAGTTAGTCCCTTGGTATGTTCTAGTATCATAGGGCCTCTATAAATACATACAAATCACTTAACAAAAGCATCTTTCACAGATTCTGCAGTCGCATCTTTCAAAGGAACTGCCAAGCAAAATTTTGAAAAATTTCACTGTATAGTTAATAATTGTTATAACCACTTAAAGTCGTAGGAAATCGTCTCACTATATCGAGACTGTTTTTCTCTATTAGTGCTTGGGCAGTGCCTTTGTCTTGTTTTATATTACTCCAATAATACTTTTGTTTTAGGCGTCGATATACTTTTGTTACCTTCTTATATCCTCCTATTGCAGAATCCTGCACTTCTATTTTTTTCTGCGGTTTTCTTCGGCTATATATTTAACGACAAACAATAATTTTTATGGTAATTCATTTTATTTTTTTCTCTAGTCTAATTGAGCGTATTTGTTTATCAATAATTATTTCTTTCAAGGCGTGAAAACATACTTTTAAGTTATTTAATACCTCCGTAATACTTTTTTCTCGCGGGCTCCGGGTAACAAGCGCGAAGTGTAATTGCATCTTGTAACTGCTTTTTCTCCTTTGTTACGGGAGAAAGGACTTCAAACACGGCAGACGCTGGCCGACTCGGAAACGTCGCTCAATAAAAGATACGCCTTGATTTCCGACTCTTTCTCTACAAATCTCGTACACCAGTTTACCATACCTAAAAACGTTCGTAGCTCTTGCACGTTTTTAGATACCGGATACTTCAGGACTGGCTGAATTCTCTCGGGATCCGGTCTGAGTCAGTTAGCATCCAGTCGGTAGAAAGCAAATGCTAGAACAACAAAACTCACACTTCTTCCTATTAACCTCTAGACCTGTCTCAACAATCTTATTCAACACATACTCGACCCACTTCAAGTGTTCATCAAAGGTTTTTGTCACCACAATCAGATCATCCACATAATCAAAAACGTGAGGCTCAACCTCTGGAACAAATAATGATCCAATAAGTCGGCAAAACGCCATTGGTGTCTTAGATAATCCGAAAGGAAGTCGCACAAACTGTCACTGTACTGAACCAGGCATAGCAAAGGCAATATACTGTCTACTAATTTTGCTTAAAAGCATCTTAAAATAAACCTTTTTGAGGTAGATCTTCGAGATAAACGGGCTTTGCGTAACACACCGAATATTGAATCCATGTTCGATAACGGATAATTATCACATATGGTTGCTTTGTTTACATCTCTGTAGTCAACGCAGAAGCGATAACTACCTTCGTCTCCTTACACAATGGCATACGCATTACACCACTCACTACGCTTTATAATGCCCTTTTCTTCTATTATTCGAACTTCTTCTTGGGTAAGCTCAAGGACGCTCGAAGATATACGTCGAGGTGTGTGTCAGACTGGCCGAGCACACTGTACATCTATGTGATGTTCGATGAGGGTCATATAGCCATGAATAATGCCAGGTTGAGGAAGAGTTTTCTCAACTAGAACTCTTACTTTTTCCTCTTAGACTTACTCTTCTTGGTCGAGTTGACCGGCGCCGCGGTCTCCACCTTCGTACTAACAGGCTCGACTCTCCTCTCCCACTTTTTGGCACCTACGGTGCACAACAATCGCTTTCCGAACTCGACTACGGTTTGACTATTAGGGACATTCAAATCCATCAAATATCGCCGATAAGCTGACCTGCTCTGCTCGAAAAACTCAAAAACTATGAAATAATCGATTAATGAACGACTAGCATTCACTAATGATTCACACAACAAAAAACTCTTAGAAACACTCGGTAGTCTAGACACACGCTTCGCACTCGAAGTTCGTAGGAGACACACTGACCTCACTGTAATTTCCACAATTACAGATGCCAATTTCGATATAAAATAAATCATAGTAGAGCGCATCACCTGGTATATAAATCTCCCTTCCTCCGTCAAGGCCGAATAAAAGAGATGATACTTTTCGCGTTATCACGACGGGATACCCGTCGCACGTTGAATATTAGCGGCTTGTGATCTGTGACTAGAATGAATTTTGATATTAGGTAAGGGCTAAATTGCTTCCCTGATTACATAATTGCAGCGAGTGGGTGTCATACCGCGACGGGATGTCGGACAGTACCCTGAAATCATATGCGATTAGTCGATCTTTGTCTATTGGCTCGATATTACGATGTGATGCCTCCTATTGCCGTTCCAATTGCTCGCATGTTACTATAATAACCTGTGCAAAATCAGGAAATTGTAATACTGGGCGGCGCCTTTTGTTCCGTTATTCCAGAAAAAACATTTTACTATATCTGAGAAACTTTCGATGAATTGTCGATGATATCCTGCCAATCTCAAAAATTTTTCGCAGATTTTTCAAATTTTGAGGTTGTGCAAATTTGTGTACTGCTTCAAGTTTAGCGGGATCGAGCTTAACTCCATCTTTTCTTAAATAATGCTTAATAATTATCCTAAACATTTTACTTCTATCTGTAAGAATTCGCATTTATCGGGCTGTAATTTAACATTTGGTTCTCTGAATATCTCGAAAATTTTTCGACTTTTCTATTATGTTCTTGAAAAGTTTTTCCATAAACTACCCCAACGTCTAAATAAATAAACATTTCTTCTAAAGATATAATCGACCATTTGTTGCAAAGTTGCGGGACTATTCGACATACTCATTGGTAATCTTTTAAATTGATAAAATCCGCAGGAGGATGCAAACCTACTTTTATATCTATTGACTTCATGCAAGGGAATCGGAAAGGCCCGTGCTGTATCCCTCTTTTTTGCGCCCCTTTACCGTTTTGCTAACTACAATCTGGCAATAAGGTGTCATCGTAACTTAAAATCGTAAGTGTTAACTCCCTAATGCTTTCCGTAGAGTTCTGTACATTATTCATTTCCCCTCTATTGCTTGCAGTACGCCTAGTTTCCATATGTCCCTTTATGTCGCTCTCTTAGCCCCCTTTTGCACGATCTTTTGCCTACAAGTGTCCTGATTATTCCCCAAATACCTTTTTTCCTCTGTAAATTCTTTTTTTACTCCACTAACTTCTCCCTTCTTAAATTTCTTCCCGCCGTTGCCTTTCTGTTTAGGGCATATTTCCCCTTTGTCCACCTTCGTTCAACTCTCCCGAATGTGTGATTTCTGTTTCCACAATTAAAAGATGCGGGACTTCGTAGTGTTTCTCGGTCTCCTAGTTTATTTGTCTCTCTTCAGAATTTTCTTCAGAACTTTCTTCTGAAGTGCAATTATGCACGAAATTCTCTAATAGAATGATATATTATCTTATTTCTAAATGATTATTTCCATAATTTATTCTTGCCTTGTTTTTATGAAAGAAGTCAGTTCCCAATTACCTGGCCTCTTCTATAGAAAATTCATTTTCTACCAGGTTAAATTCTACTTCGGTGTCGAAAAGATTGAACTTAACTTTTTCTACAGCATATACCACCATCGGCATGATTCCTTTTAGCATAATGACGTGGGATGGATCTGTAATCTCTACCTCATTTATATGCGTTTTTCTAAAAAGGTTGACCGATGCTCCACTCAAACTTTTCCGGTCACCTTAGTCCCCGTGAAAAAACAAAATTCACAAAACGCAGTCCATTAACATCCCTTAATAATAATCCCTTTCTAAGTCGGCTCTAAACTCGACTTCATTAGCGTTGCGTTCTTCTCGTACAGCAGTCTTGAATACTTCACTTTCGATTTCCTTATCTGTTAAAGTAACTGATTCGCTATTTTTGTTTGATTTTAGCTAAATATCCGCTCTATTTGTAATATGTTCCAGAGGTCCCAAGGTTTTTTCTCAAAATTCTGTCGCTTTTACCATTCTGAAGGTTTGACCTTTTACGCTATTTAAGGTCTCTCCGAATCGGATCCTTGTTAGGTGAGCAAATTCTTCATGTATGTGTGTGTCTCGTGACACCCGTCGATGAATTGATTAAACATTTATAGTTCATATATTAGGCATTTATAGTTCATAATAATAATAATACATAAACCCCCGTGAAGACTATGTATAATAGATACTACGTACCTAGATCTGTTAATGAAACTCTTTCCAGGAATGGATCTACAGCAGGCAACTGCAATAAAAGAATGTTTAAGGTTTTGTAAATCAGTTTTAAATAAAAGCAAGATTTAAATCATCAGCAATGGATTTTTGATTCAACTCCGTTTATTTTTGGAGCTAATAGATCGTGAAATTAATTGAGAGTTAAATAATTAAATAATTAATAGAGTACATTAGAATCCATTAGAAAAAGTATGTAAAAAGTATGCAGCATTTCAAATTTCTGACCTGCCTGGGATGGTTACAAAAAAATGTTGTGGTAAAAAATGGAGGGGAAGGTGTTTAAATGTACATAATTTCTTTTCCTCTCTAAAATCGATTAGGTTGTATTCGACCGCTTATTTGTCTACTTGTACCATTTTTCATTTATCAATAGTCAAGCTGTGTGAACTATCAATGAACTCAAAATATACTGCCACATCGGCTTTTAATTTCTTTCCGATGATTTACACTTATTTTTTATTTTTTTCTTGAACACATTTTCAATAATTTATTGTTTCCAAATTAGCAGAAAATTAAAAAGCTAAGATCGTGTATGCCTATTACACTGTGTACCTACTTAAAATCGAATCTGTATGGAAAACTGACTTGAAAATAATTTATAAACTATTTATTCTTGGATTAATAATGCGCAATAATGCTCTTGAGTACAGAATGAATCGAGGACAGTTTGTGGATAAAATTGTATTATTTTCATTATTCGCGCGTATGTGTGTATGATATATAGAATAGGCGGTTAGGTGGCATATTATTTTGATTATTTTTCTATTATAATCGGATCTCCAGTAATTGCCAAATCACGGAAAGATTGGTGTGTCTCTAGCGAGCCTCGTATATGTTTCATATGTTGTCATCAAGAAAGTTTATACAGTTCTTATTTGCACATATTCCCTCGGGTTAGTTGCGAGTTCTTTAGGAGTTAAATTTAAGTTCTTTATTGTATTTAAATTGGTTAGTGCTTATTATCCTCACGCAAATCCAACGGGATAGAGATATCAAGAAACAAGGACCTTCGCATTTACCTCCAGGGAGCACGATAATTGAGATAAAAAGCTGCCCAAAATCTTGTATTCAAACATATGTACAACGCCACTGTCGGACGTACTCCCAATAAATTACTTTCAGGAGACCTCGCAAATTGCGAGATTGGTAAATGGAGCTCTCAAAGCCCCCTATACTTTGGGAAACGCTCATGACAGTTCTTCAAGCACGTCCGAAAAAATATTACAGAACATACGTTAGCACTAACGATACCGTTGATCTCGCCTACCTTCGGATTCAACCGCTATTTAACGTTCCGAAGCGATTTCCTGCAGGATTTGCGTGCCAAATTGGAAAAGCTCCGGGCACAAGGGCTACTGTAAATAATCCAACACATGCAAATGATATGTATACAATCAACCGAAGTCAACTAATACTGATATTGCAATCGATACGAATTAACTGAATATTGATCTAGATACACAGTAGTCAGCGGTAGACCAGTGGTGAAGAGGCCGTAATCACTATTACGCGAACTACTGCTGACGATCAGGAGATTCATCAAATCGAGCAACCAAACAAAAGAACCCGAAGTCGCTATCAGAAGCATCCAACTGGATATCACACACTCCGCAGCAAGCTTCCTCTCAAGCAACTAACTGGCTGCTCTACAAGGGTATCGGAGGCATTGACACATCCCAACCACCCCTAGCGGCCACGGACCCAATGTCAGCAGACAACGAGAGAAGTGACAAGTAGGATGTCACAAATACAAGAGAGTTGAAAAGAATACCCACACCAGCAATCAGAAGACGGCCATCCCCAAAAGCCATCAGAGAGGTACCACACGACGTTCGAATTCGCGCTATGACCTTCGAGCCTCCAGGTAATTGTTACTGTACACTATAGGCCCCTACATATAAACGTCTTGATTCACCCTTTTCAGCCTGTGTGGCCCTCGGTTTCTTCCCTATCATTGCTTTTTTAAATGTATTTTGAGATAATTTATAAAAATAACAAAAATTTGAAATTTATTTCATTTTAAATTAAATAAAAAATAGAAGAAATAAAGAGTTTGAATTCATTTAAAGCAAACCTACATCCTGATTGCATATTAAATATTTACATTTTAAGCCCTAGAATAAAATTCAATGGAACAAAATTCATTGATCAGTTGAAGAGCAAGTCAATGTTAAACCTAAAATTTTTAAAAATTTATAATTTTAAGCTAAATAATTTTACAGATTTCTAATTGTTCCCTTTAACTACAAACTTAAATATCTTTTATCAAAAAAATATTTTAGAATTATATTTATTATATATTTTTTATTACAACAATATTTGTTATAATTTTTTATCATTAGAACAAGGATAAGTACAAACCTCCTTAAAAAATAATACTGACTTCCGGTTTTTTCATTTAATTGCAAGCTATTTTTTTAGCTATTTCAACTGCAGACCAAGGATAAATAAAAATACCTTTTAAGTAAAGAACAAATACTGTACTTACTCCACGAGCATCCCTAAAAAGTATGGCAGCATGTGTTGGATCTAAATATGCATCTGAAGCTCGGTTTATAGTTGTTGTTGTTCCAAGTGATAAACGTCTTGCTGTTGAATCTAATGAATTTCTTCTTGAAGAACCTACAATAAGTTTGTATTAATACTAGAATGCAATATTTTTTTATTTGTGTAATTTAATCCTGGATTAAAATTATTAAATACAAGGTATATAGAGTGTATATACAGGGTGTTTAAAAGGTAATGAAATATAAAAAAAATGTCTAGCTTACAATATTTTTATAAATACTGAAGGTCACTCTTGTAGTGAAATTCAAGAAGGAATCCAATGGTAACCTAAATGTGGCAATCGAAAAGAGCGGCAAATTTTACATTAAAACATCTCTGATCACAGATCAAGAATGACTCTAAAATTTATTTAAAGGTCGTTTAAAGTTAATGGCGGTATCAAGTTATTTAAGGTTTTTATTATTTTTATTTATCACTTCTTCAGTAACTTTTTCAGGAATCCAATTATGACCTTGACATGATCCTTACGGATAAATTATCCGTACATTTCTTTTACATTTAAGATTACACAGAAACAATGAATTGGACGTGGTAAAATATGTTCTCTTTGAATTGCTTCATTAACGTTAGTCTCCAACATCCAAATTTTTAATCTAAACCCACAAAACACAAACCCTTCTTGAAGTAGATTTCTTTCAAAATTGTGGTAGAAACTTTACGTTAAAAAATTTTCAGATTATGAATTTTAATTTTTTTAAACATTCTTTTATCTGAGTTGTAGTTTTTTTAAAAAAGATATCTATTCTTATGATGAGAGGCTGAGGTTAAGAGGAAAGATCAGAAAGGGCAGTAACGCATATTTTTAATAATTGTGGTCATGTTAGAGAACTACCTAGAGCAGGCAGACCAAGGTTAGTAATAGAGGAATAGTTAGTAATAATAGTCAGTAATAGTCATTAGATCATTCGCTAAAAATCCGTATGATTCATCCGCAGTTGCCCAAGACACGACGTAAGTAAATGTGTGTTGCTTCTTCATTTCTGCGGTGCTTCTCTTCTTGCCACCAACCAAGACAAATCTACCGGTCATACAAAGTTGCGGCAACGCATTTCTTTGCAAAAACACTATAGCGCCTTGATATGGCTAAAAAATCACAAGGATCTAGAAGAAAAGCTAATGCAGTGAACCCTTTAGATGCAATAGTAGTATTTTGAAATTGTTCACATTAAAATAAAGTCTTAATATGTGTCAAGAATTAACGACATGCAGCGGAGCCCTCATAAATCTGTCAAGCAAATAATGAATGATGACATGTTCTATAATTTTTCTCGCACTTTTGTTTTGTTCAAATGAGAGATTTCCAAGTTCTTTTTGATAGGCCATTGCCTATCAGGGTACGTCAATATGCATCTCCGAAAGACGTTGAAAGAATTTCGCTAGTTCAATAATTAGGTCATTCTATGATTCCCAGATAAAAGAAGTTGAACAAACAAACAGAAGTCTAAAGATAATGATCGACATGTTTATCAAAATCGATCATTGGCAACGAAAGAAGTACCTAACGACTCTAGGCACACGATTAATGATGACAGCCTTACATAGGAGTAAGCGGCCAAATGATTATAGATATGTTGTTAATATAAAGTTTTAAATATTTATCAATTAAAAGTATTATTATACAAGAAATTCGCATATTTTTCTCAAAGCAAAACATTGGCTGTGATTCACGATCAATGAGTGCGCAAACTATGAATGTTTTTCAGCTTTATGTAATAATGTTTTTTGTTCATAACTAACTCAGAATTACTTATACCGAAAAAATAGGCTAAAAAAGGCTCGAAAAAGGCTTTTAATTTTTACCCTTGACGAAATTATACGATGTCCACAGTTTAGAGCTCTCTTTTTTGCTTATCAGATACAAACACCTTCAAGAAACAATATGAAGTTGAGATAAAAATAAAAACTATTTTGACTTTTGTGACATTTCCTAAGTTTACTTGGTATGGATATTTAGGGTACGTATTATCGAGTGCCCAAGCCAATGATTATATACATTTAGATCGCATCCGAATTTTTTAACGCGTTTATGGTTATTTCAACTTAATTAAGTGAAACATATCTTTTTGATGAAATCACAAGTAATTTTAAATTTCTTTTCAATAATTTCTATATTTTGTAGACGATCGAAAGGAGTGAGGGCGATAATAAATTTGTGGTTTAACCACAAATTTATAAAGATAGTGAATTATGGTTTGTCGGTTGCAGGTTTCCATCAACCACTCCATGTGTACTCGCCGTTCGTTACCCGAGTTGCACCGCCGAGACCAGATCTTCAGGTACGAAGGAGGGTGCCACCGAAGTAATGACGAGATATAGATTATTATATTTGAGATGACGTGTTAATGACGAGGGCGAGATTCCCATGCTATGCACAGTCGACCATCCCCGTGATGACGATTTTAACCCCATCACCGACTGCCGAAACCTCCCTCATATCTCCCTCATACCTCCCTCAGTTACTTCTGTTGGTATCGTTTGTGGTATTATAGCTTTGAACTTTATATCTTTATTATACCTTTTCCAGGCAGTAGTCCGCTATCCCGACGATGCTTTCTCCACTAAATTTAACACCCGCGTGTACTCATTATATAACTTCAAATTTATCATGTCAGAACGATTTATAACATTAATTTCTAACATACTTAATTTTAGTTTATTGTCGGATATCTCGGTGGTCAGTCCGCCGACTTTCTCATCAATTCTTTTCACCAATTCTTTCATTAACTTTCTTAATTCTGAAATCTCATAGGTGAATAGCGAACGATCCCCACGCAGGGCTGCAGCTGACTGCGCTTTGTAGATGTTCTTCAGCTCAGAGACCCGACTCAGAGCCACTATCGATTCTTCAGTTGCAGGGTGGCCTGAGCCCACACACCTTGCTCGAAAAGAGTTAAGATAGGTCACCGCTCGATCAATGTGATCGAATTGATTACAGTAAAGGTCGATTGTGGACACCGAAAAGTCCAATCGCGTCTTAAGTGCTTCAGACATGATCTGTAAGGTCATGATGATTGCGTAGACGGGAGAGCGCATGATGAAGAGGCCGCTTCGCCCCATTCCGTTAACTTCTCTCTCTCTCTCTCTCTCTCTCTCTCCCTCTCTCTCTCTCTCTCTCTCTCTCTCTCTCTCTCTTGTGTACGTTATATAATGAGTGCCAAGTAAGATGATTATATCATCCCCTTCAGGATACGATTGGGTTGGGTGGGAATAGACGGTTGGAAGGAATATTTTATATACCTGCAGATCTACAAGATCTTACAGCTGCGTAAGCTGGAGTACTTGGCCGATCTGTTCTCTCCTGATGCATCTGATCGACCGGTCAGGGGTGAATCTAGAGAGATATCCGTTCCTCGGATTTGCACCGAGACGGGAATTAGATCTTTCTCTGTTCAAGGCGCTCATCTGTGAAATGGACTGCCATCCTGTATTAGAAATGCGCCCTATCTTTCTCGCTTCAATGGGCTAGTGATGAAGCATTTGAGGGGTCGGTACATTACAATAGACTTTTCTGGTCAGTCATCCTCTTAATATTGTTTTAATTTAGAGGTTTGATGCGCATTGACAACTTAAGGCTACCGGTGTCGGAGCTACGCTGTTTATCAAAACATTGGATTTGTTTACAGGCATTGAACTGTAAATGTCTTCGCTCAGTAGCGCTGAGGCGCCACTGTCAACGTGTGAGTGTCAAGCATAAGGACTTCTACAGTTTCGCATTTCGCTATACTCGTGAAGTCCCATTTCCCTTTCAGTGATAGCGAATTCACTACGAGAAAATTTAATAAGAAGTGTAAGACGTTATAGAATCTATTGCAATTAGCAAATTTTATTATACGGTTACTAAAAATTGATGTCTGTTTTGTATTTTTTATAAATATGTAATATTAATATCTACTTGCATACGATTAAATAAATGGAAATACAATCAATAAGATTCATACGCTGTGTGTTCTCGCATTGCTGGCGAGTATAGTAATTTTTCTTAAACTTTCTCGCTCAGTACAGGTGCTACACATCGCTGGTTGTGTGGCCCCAAAGCAGATGCATCGTCGTGTACTGCCCCATTGCACATTACGAAGTGGGCGCATTATGAACTGCAGTGTCGGTGCATAAGCAGCACCACATCTTCCCACTTCAATACATAATATAATTATAGTAAATTCTTCTTTATATTAAGAATTGTCTGCAAGTTTAGTTAAACTAACGAAACTTTTATGTCTTTAGTGAAAATCAAACCGTAACAAATTGGTTCCGGTATGAAGCTAGGAGTTTCGTACTGCTAAATTAATATTCATTCCATATTAATTGTTGAACCAATAATAAATTAACATTTATTTCATTTTTGGTACAAACTATATTAAAAGCATTTTTCCATTACATAATTTTCTTCTGGTGATATAATAAAATTATAATTTGAGTAAAAATTATATACAAAAAACGAAATTATAAATTATAAAAATATAAGTCCTTTTTAAAGAAGTGAAAAAAGTATTTCGTTTACTTCTAATAACTAAAAAAACTATTCAACAATCTGCAGTAGTACAACCAGAAGTAAGAATATCTAAATCCTTAATATTTATTGACCTTAATACAGATACATTTTATGACTCTGGCACAGAAACAGTATTAGATCATAACGATTAAACCATTACTAAAATTATAGATAGATAACGTAAAAAACCTTATACAAATTAAACCTACAAATAAAAAGAAAATGGTTAATGAAAATCTACAAAATTATTTACAAAAGATATTGACGCAACTTTTTTATACTTCTGGCGGAAAAATATACCCGTTTTAGCATATATTGATAAATTGAGAAAAATAAAGAACATTCTTACTAAAATTGATGAACCGAATTTAACTTATATTTTAAAAGAACGATTACAAAGATAGCCTACAAAATTGTAATTAATTGAGACACTAATAATATTAACGATTTAATTATTGCAATTAGAAAATTGTATCCACTAATTAATAATATTTATTATTTTTACAATTCGCAAACAAGAATAATATTACGAATTAAAGAATTAAAAAGAAATGAAAATGGTATAAATGATGTATAGAAGATAAATGCTTTCACAACAATAGAAATAGAAAATAAAAATAATGGTAAACTAGAACCGGATTTTCAAAATTAATTAATATTACTAAAGAAACCCCGAAAAAGTTTTAACGTGTCAAATTTGCAGCAACTTTAGTTATGAAGCATTGTTTTGCCAAGCAGCATCTAACGGTTACTGTAACATTTTCGAATATTTATGACGAATAATGCAAAATATTGTCTTGATGTTGTTTATCAAAAATGAAATAATAGAGCTAGATATACGAAAAAAAGTTGTAGTTTAAATTTAAAAAATATTTTTCGTTCCTACTCAATTATTATTAAAATAATCATATTCCTGACCATGGCAAACAAGCTTAAAAATTCTTTACTCAATGCAAAAAACAGCAATTAAAATATCAAATTTTAAATTCAAATGGTCATAAGCAAAATTCTGTACAAAATAAAAAAAAATCCTAAGAATTCTTTTAACAAAAAAAATTTTTGAGTAAAAATAATTTTTAAAATAATAATTAATTTAAAAATAGAACGAAACATCCACTATAGTTTCTGTAAAAAACCTGGACATAAAATTGAATCTTGTGATGAATTAGATAGTACATAGATAAAACATAGTTCAGACAATTCTTTTAAAAACATATATATGACAGGACACGATCGAAATCTTCTTGGATCGTGCGCGCAGAAAGAAACTGAATAAAAAATGCTTGACTTTTTTAAATCATAAAAGCTACTTACGTATGTCATTTATTTCAATAATCTATTCGAATTCGATACAATTCCAACTCCATTTCAAATATTCTGAAGTTAAATTGTTAATTGATACTGATGCATAAGTAATCATTGCAAAATACAATGTTCCTTTATGCAAATTAAACTCTCAAAAAAGATTTTATTATATGATTTTATTTTATTTTATTCATAATTATCGAAAACGTGAATAAACCTATAAAATATTAGGATCTATTTTGTTACCGATGAATAACATCAATTTTGAGTTTCACATTGTATGTTCAGAATTTAATACCCACTATGATGAAATATTAGAAATTTATTGACTAACAGGTGATAAAGTACTTTTAGATAAAGGTTATTTAGAAAAAAATAATTCTAAACTTTAGTACAAATAATATAGCTCATAATAGTACCAATGAAAATATAAAAACTAATAAATATATATTATCATTAAATGACATTGACAAAACATTACACAAGAATGAAACGATTGTTTTAATAAATCATGATTATGAATTTGCTGATAAATTAAGTACTTTATTGGATAAAACTTCTTCAAAGATTATAGGCATAGATATAAAATATAAGATTATTTTAATAATTATAGATTTCCTTCTTTAGATATTGATGATGTCCAGAATAACATTAACCTTTCAGAAAAATTTGATGTTTTTAACAATTATGAAGTTCTACATTTACATATAAATAAACATAAAAACAAAATAAGTACATATATATATATATATATATATATATATATATATATATATATATATAAGTACATATATATAGAAGGGACCCGTGATAACTAACAAGCGCCCCCCTCCCGGATCTTTTTGAGAACTTTACCCCAATCTAAGGTCTATTGTGCCGATAGATGCTTAGCACAGGGGCAGCTGGGTTGCAAACAACCTTCGAGACACCGGGTCGCATCCCGTTGTATGAAGACCTTCCCCGGTAGAGCGGACAATGCCGGAGGAATCGTTATTTTCGCATTATTCATGGAAACAAAATTGAGATAACCACAGAAATAACTAGCGAGCTGGATGGTGGAGGTGGATGAAGGCTGGAACTTAGGAGCGTCTTTTGAAACTCCGGAGTCAAAGACCCAGTCGGGGCCGGCTAGTACCGAGAGGAATCAAAGATCCTACATTAGGCACGGACTTGAACGAAAGCCTAAGTGGAGCCTAGAAACGGAAACTACGGAAGCAGAAATCGCTTGAGGAGGAGAGATCAGTATCTATCCTGGGAACAGGCTGGAAGCAGAGCAAAGCGGCGAGGGGATGGGAACTTGGAACCTATCCTTGACACCGACCCTGTGAATGCCCGTCCGGAAATTGATAAAATGTTAACTTCCTGAAGCCTGGACTCTTCAGAGCAGGGGCAAAATAAATTTAAAAATTCAAGGTTGAGCAGGTTCCAAAGCTTGGATCCTTTGCTAATTAAAAATAGATTGGTAGCTGGCTTTCACTCACTCCTGGGTGATTGGTTCGTTGGGCACTCTCGTGAGTTTCACGGACCAAAAATATGTCACGGGGTGGCATAAGGGTGTAATTCACAGCTTACCAGTGTAAAGTTTTCACCAGACATTGGAGTAGACCCTTAATCGCTTCTTCTAGGATATTCTTGTCTGAGATTATTTTTTACCATTCCAAAAGCACCTCAGCAGTTATAGCTTGTAGCATGGTATAGACGCAGTAGCATTGTATAGCCTTAGCTCAAGAACTTTGGTTGTGCAAGTAACGTATTAATGGATTTAATGTGTACGGTAAACTGTTTATAGGATCAAATGATGGAAATATAATAGCTTGTATCTTTATAAAAGGTATTAATAAATTTTTGTTACAGGAACTGTCTTACAGAGACTGTACAATCACAAGAATTCGAGGACAAGAAGCACTGTATGAGGACACTATCGATCTCATAGGTCTACCTGCCCTACGGCAAAGACGTTCCCACCCTGTGTATGAATAAGATAGTCAAATATAGCAGACGCAACAATCTTAGGCTAATTATCGGGTGCAATTCTAAATCACACCACGACGCATGAGGTAGCACTGATATCAACGCCAGAAATGAAGCTTTACTAGAGTTCATTACTGGAGGTTAACCAAATGCTATCAATCAGCGAGTCAACCTTTATCACAGCAAACAAAAGGGAAGTCTTAGTCCTCACCTTGGCTTCAATAAGTGTCAAAGAAGTTGTCCGTGGAAGGGGTTACCAGGCAGTACACTCTGGTGGAATGGAAATCTGGAGGCCTTTTGAAACAAGGCTCGAAAGGCTTTTAATAGAACGAAAAAGAGAAAGGCCTGAAGGCGGGAAGTAGTAAAAAAGTGGTCTCAATAACTACAAAAAGGAGATACTGAATTAAAGAAGGCAACATGCCAGAGTTTCTGTACGGGCATAAAAATCTTAGCACACCAAAGAAAACGATAATTTTTCCATACTCGTAAAAGGACCATATGAACAGATCTAAGAAAAGGGTACAACGTACAATGGAACTGAAATACATTATTATTGGGATAATTTTAAGGTTGATATCAAAAAATTAAAAATGACCATGATTATCAATGAAGTAAATGAAAAAAAATTAAAACAGCTTAATTAAAACAGTATTAGCTATTCAAGACTTTTATTTAAATTTCTTATAGCTGTTGCATTAAAAAATTAAACAGCGGAATCAGTCGTTGACGAATTTGTAAAAAAAGTTATTTGTATTTTTAGTAGTTGGAAATTTTACAAGTAAATTATTAAAACCGAACATCATCCTTTATGTGAATATTTAAATAATTTTTGCAATAAAAAAGTTGATAGGGATAAATAATTGGAATTAGTACAATTTAATTATGATATAAGTATACGAGTATATTCGAGTCATAATATTCGTCATGAATTATTTTTTACTTTTTCTCCAAGATTATCTTGTATTAAAACGCTTAAAAATTATGAAAAACTTACAACATTCGATAAATATTCAGAATATTTAGTGAATATTGAAGAAATTTAAAATTCTGTAATTTTCAATGAGGAATCTTATGTTTGGTTATTAAAAAACCTCAAACTAACAAATTAGATACAAGTTAATATAGAACCTTCTACAATTACAAAGTTACTGTTAAATAATAATATGGAAATAGAAATGAATAACAAAATTAAGAATAATAATACGAAGTTTTTTAAACCCCTGTTTCCTATTTTGTTAACAATTTTTGTTTCCTACTTGGTTAACAATTTTCTTAAGAAATAAAAAGAAATAAGTAAATTGTATAAATTTTGATTGAAATTTTGTTTCTATTTTGATCTGTTTAATATTTTAATAATAAATTTTGAAAAAAAATTGTATACTAATCAAAATAATACTCAATATATGAAATATATAATAATGTATATTGTAATAATATGTAAAAATTAAACAGATAATTTATTATCAAGTTAAAATAATATATTATTATATAATATAATATTTTATTATTTAACTAAAATCAGGGAGTCGGTAGGAAATAAAATATACATAATTTTAGCAAAAAGTTAAAGATTTATTTTTATTTTATACTTTTTCGTAATAACCATTTTTCTGTATTGGATTATTCATTGGATCAATACTTAAAATTCCTTTACTTCTATATGTTTTAAGGTAAAAACAGTTTATTCATTTTAATATATGTTTAGGCTAACTTGCTAGTCTTGGAAACAATCATACAAAATGTTGTCGTCGTGCCAATGATTCATTGATTTATTACATTTTTCAATTTAACTTCCGGTACATTCTATTTTTATTCAACTGAAGAATGAAAAATGAATTAACATTTAGATTTGAAATACATAAATTCTATCATTGCTTCTACTTACAAAAACTTGATAGCTCTAAAATTGTTTGGTCATGGTGACAGAATAGGTTTATTTCAAATAAATTAAAAAATTTCAACCTGAACTCGTTGAGTTTTTGTGTCTGCAGAATTTCCGGTGCTATTTTTGGACTTGCATCGATTAAATCTGAAAAACAAGTATTTAAAAAATTTTCTTTAAAATAGATTATAAATTAGTACAATAAATAAATTAAAAATTTTAACACTATATTTACGTTGACAAAAATGCTTCTTATGAACATTTTTTTCTTCTTTTACTTTAATAAATAGAATTGATTATTCTGGAACTGATGAAAGTCTTACATGCTTTTATCACTTTTTTTATATTAATATTTTTTTGATGTGGCTAATTATGATTGTTATACTAACCATAAAGCTGTAACGTTCTGTTTGTTTTAGAAGAGATTTCATTTCAAGAAATCAATTTTAAATCTATTAATCATTATTTTATTTCAAACACTAAATGACATTAAAAAATTGCATAATTAAATTGCATTTTCCTGAGGAACAACTTTACCGAATATTACAACATTTTCATTATTAGGTTCAGAAGAATGTGATTTTCATAACAGTATTTTCATAATAGTAAATTCAATCAAGCCAAGTATAAACTTATCATAAGTTAAAGAATTTGTCATTGTGGATTATTTGGACTTGGAATCTTTTACCTCCCGACAACGCGGAACAAAACTATATCTATGAAATTAGTCAAGAAATTTGTTAAATATCCATACTTCTAGAATTTTTAATTATGATAATCAACACACAAATGTTAGTTAACATGTAAGATCCACTACTTCAGAAGCAATTGATTTTGTTAGATGAGCATAAAGTAATTAATGTTCAGAATAATCTTATGCAGTAATGTTGATGATGCCAAGTTGTGCACCATGGAATAAAGTTTTTGTTCAAGGCCCATTTAAAATCACTTTAATTCCTACCATAGTTCAACTTAACTTAATTAATGATAAATTTAAGTTCAATACTAATACAGTTTGTGAATTCTGTAATAAAACTTGTATTGAGTTACAATTAAGTAACTCATTTTGGAAAATTCTTAACAATTGAAACTGTTATGAAAATAATTATGATATTTTATATTCTGGTTAAGCGGAGAAAATTAATAGCAATGATAATAATAAAAAACTTTAATTTTAAATTACGCAATGTAACTATTAAAAACTAAGCATGCAAAATTATTTGTCTATGAAAATAATGAAAGTAATCCCTCATTACTCTCTCTCTTAATGTCTTTGTTTATAATATAATGAAGAAACCAGGATAAAAGTTGTAAAAGTTAAAGAAGTAGTACATTTAATACAATACACTATACGAGATACTAAAATTTTCCATTTTCAAAAGAGTTTCAACGAATTATCAGTTTCATCAAATAATAATTTATAATTTGTAGTACCAATTACTCATATTTTTAAGAAAAAATGTACTGTAATAAATTATTATTTAATAGTTTCAACTTATTACAAAATAGGGATGTTGTGGATTCGGCCAAGGAGAGTAAGGGGATGCCGGTAAAATTGTTATAACTAATTCATTTTACACCTTTCTTCGCACACAATTCGAAGACAATGGTTGGCACTGATCACAAGAGGTTTCATAATGTCTCACGCGATGCCTGCTCCTTTCAGGCTAAGCTTCGGCGGGTTAGTGACAGCGCAGTCGCGCTTCTCGCTTCATGCCAGTGACAAGGTGTCCGCCTCGCGATCCCGGATCGGCTTAGGCGCCACGCAGACTCGCACATTCCGCGCGCCCCGTGCCCAGACCTGTACCCGCACCGCGGCTTAGAAATTTGGCTCCAGGCCACGGGGAGGACCTCGTCCTTTCCTGCGCACAGTTCTCCCTCGAGGGAATGAGTAGCCCGCTTCGGAGAAGGCTCTCCCACGGCGCTGCTAGCTGCCGGTCGGACAAGGAGTCGTCCCCGCTCCCCCGCTCCGCTAGAGGGAACACTGGGTCCTCGCACAACCCTTGCCTCCTTGTCTGCTTACGAGCGCGCGCAAACGCGCGAGCTTCGAAATCGCCACACGTCCTCGCGTGCGGTTCCTTTTGAACTCCCTTCCGAAATCTCCCTCGGACTCTTCCTCTTCCTTGACTTACTTATTAGTAGTTTTGAATACTAATAATCAAAGGAAAATACTCGATAGAAAGGATATTGTATGTTCAGTAGGAAAGGAGGTGACGGTGAAAACAGCAATAATGATTTCGTTTGTTGATTAAATGTTTAATAACAACAATAACTAAATAACAATAAACAAAACAATAGTACAGTAGTACGGAAATAACAAAGAATCTTCGTAACAGAGTATACGTCTAGCTCGTCGAAAGGTTGGTTTATAAGTCCTCGGCAGACGCTCGGGTCATCTCCCCCCGCCAGACGGCTCCGAAATTCCTACTTACACTTATATTTGTTGTACTATGTACGCGCTCTCCTCGCACTTGCCGCGGGGCCCAAACAGCCGCAGGTGACCTCCCCGGCCCCCCTGTGCTGAGATCTACATTTCTCGAGCCATAGCTCGCGTGAGATCGAAGCGCCTCGGACTATACCAGATAGTCCGAGCGTCGGATATACAGCCGCAGTCCTACCAAGTAGGCCCGCGCTGGGCGACAAGAGGAAGAGGCGCGTACCTTTCGCGAACGGAAAATTCCGGAGCCTGCCTGTCGGGTTCAATGAACCGGCGCCTGTCGCGCGCGCTTTTCCGCAAATCATAACACACGGGCCTTCTGCCCTTCGCCTCTGCTCTTCGCATAGAGCGCACAGTAAAATCAAACAAAGAAAATTTGCGCGGGCTTTTTCTTAGCATTTTCGCCGATATGCGGTGACGTATCCACGCCAGATCCTTTTGTCCGCAACAATGTAGAACTTCAAGAGGTTGAAATAATTCTTGCTGTTCTAGTTATAAAAAATATTAATTAAGTTTTACTTCATCGACCCAATTCCCTTTGTCATAATTAGCTTATAAAATTAAAGCTTTAAAAATAAGATGTTGTACCGGGCTCGTCTCCTTGTCCGCAGAAATCCTTTTCGTATATTCTGTTTGTTTCAACAGCGCGGGCTGCATTTAACAGCACGGGCTGCCTGAGGGACAACCGGGATCCGCAGGAGTTACAGCGGAGAATAGCGATGCGATTGAAGAGGACCGTAGCGACCGGCAAGCTCGTCGGATCGCCGGTTAAGAAGAGGCCCCGACTCACGAAGAACCGAGCCGCAGGCTGCACGCCGCAGCACGCTGAGGCCACCTCGACCGTCCGCTCACCCTCGCCCGCTGGAGGCGGGTATCGGAGAAGGCGCCGCCAACAACCAGGCCTCCGAAGCCGGCCGCCGGGGATCTACGGGACCACGAGCCCAACGAGACGGCCTCTCGTGCCGATCAAGACGGTCCGGCGAGACCACGGCCCGGAACCAACGAGGACGCCCGCGGATGGCCGGACAAGTCCGGACAACAGCCAGCGGCCAAGGACATCGTGCCGGAAAGCAGGACCATCTACGCGGCGCCACCGAGTCACAGGGAGAACGCCACTTGGGTGCCGCCGGAGCAACGAGCGCAAGGTGGGCCGAACGACGCTCGACCTCATACTGGACGCGGGAGGAGGACGCCCCGTCAACGCGACCTCTCGGCGCCAACGTCCGGCCAGCAGGGGCCGCAGACAGCAGGACTACCTACGGCCCAGAGACGAAGCGACGACGGAGTGGGCTTGCAGCCCCCCCCCACGGTCCCGCGCCGCCACGACCGCCGCGGAGCGCGCGGCCTGCACCTGTCATCAGCAGCCTCCGGAGACCAGCCAGCACCGTCATCTATATGAATGAGGAGGGGCCAGCGGACGACCGACTCAGCCAGTGGTCAGCGAGGTCGCAGGTACGCGATTGGGTGGACAGCTTGCCGAGGAGACAGACCGAGCGAGCGCGTAACATGCGCGGCGACATGCGGGGCAGGGGGATCGCGTGTCGAACCCGACCGTGTACGAGATGACCAGCCTGATCTTCGGCGCAAAGTCGTCACCGTGCAGCGCGATTTTCGTTAAAAATCGAAATGCGGAGGCCTTCCTCCCCGAGAAAGCCGACGCCGCGTGCGCGGTCATCAGGAACTCGTACATGGACGACTTCCTAGTGAGCCGACCGACAGTGCGGGAGGCCGCGGAATTGATCCGGAGCGTCGCGGAGATAAATGCCGCCGCGGGTTTTGAGATGCACCAGTGGGCCAGTTATGAAGCGAGGGCGCTAGGAGGCATCTTGGAACGCGAACCACCGAGCTCGAAGTGCTCCCTGTGCGGCCGCAGCGACGAGCGCGTGCTAGGTCTATTCTGGAGCACCGGCGGGGACACCCTGGGGTTCAACGTCAGCCTGGCCCGAGTGCCGGCGCCGGTGCTCACGGGTGAGCGCGCACCTACGAAGCGGGAGTATCTGGGGACGATAATGTCCGTCTTCGACCCTCTCGGCCTCATCGCGCCTATCACCATAAGGGGTCACATCGTCATGCAAGACGTGTGGCGTAGCGGCGTCGACTGGGACGCGAAACTGAAGAGTGAAGAGCGCGCGGCGGCTTACGACTGGCTCGAACGCGTACGCAGAGTCTCCGGACTCCAGATCCCGCGGTGCTTCTCGCCGCCGTTATCGGGTCGCGCGCAGCTCCAACTGCACATGTTCTGCGACGCGAGCACGAAGGCGTACGCGGCGGCGGTGTACGCCCGGTTCGGCAGCTCGGACGTGCCGGCGCACGTCGCGTTGTTGATCGCTAAAGCGAGAGTCGTGCCCGTGAAAGCCCTCACCGTCCCTAAACTCGAGCTGCAGGCGGCGCTCATAGGAACGCGGCTACTGCAGACGGTAGAAAAGGAGATTGATTTCCACGTGGGGAAGCGCTTTCTATGGAGCGATTCTACTACCGTCCTGCAGTGGTTAGAGTCAGAGCCCAGGAGGTGCGAAGTCTTTGCGACCTACCGAACAGGGGAGATAAGGCGGGCTAGGCGCCCTCGGAATGGCGGTGGGTCCCGTCGGCACAGAACCCGACGGATATAGCGACCAGAGGGGACTGCACGGAGCTCGGCGAGCGGGACGCCTGGTTCGCGGGACCGGCTTTCCTACACCTGTCCGAAGAAGCTTGGCCAGCCGCGCCGGCGCCAGAAACCCGCGAACACGCATCGGCGGACGACGCGTCGGTACGCGCGGACGTGATTTGTGTGTCGGGCGGCGCGGGCGGGGGGTACGTTCCGGCCACCGTTCGATACTGCGGCTGGCCCGGCATGCTGGCCCTCGCGCGAAGACTCAGGAGACCGTTTGATCGATTCCGGGGCCGGGCGCGAGGCATCACTAACGAAACGACGGCGCGGGCGGAAAGCTATTGGTTCCGCGTTTTCCAGCGGGAACGCTTCGGCCCGGAACTACGGGCACTTGAAGGGGCGCAGCTCGTGAGCAGGCAGAGTCGTATCGCCAGGTATCGGCCTTACCTCGACGACCATGGGATCATGCGGGTGGGGGGTCGCGCTTCCCGACTACGAACCGCGGAATTCGAGAATGAACCCATCCTCTTCGACGGCAAACACCCGGGCGTGCGTAAGCTCGTAGTGCACTACCACCTCCAGCACCACCATGCGAACCACAATACCGTCCTCAACGAGATGAGGCAGAGGTAGAGACTCGGGTGCGCGCTCCGAGGCGTAGTACGGAACTGCCTCGGCTGCAGGCTCCGTCGAGGGCAGCCGCAAAATCCGCGTATGGCCGATTTACCAGCGGGCCGGCTGGCGTATAAGCAGAGACCGTTCACGCACTGCGGACTCGACTATTTCGGGCCGATCATCGTCAAAGTCGGGCGACGACGCGAGGAGCGTTGGTACGCCCTATTCACGTGCCTTACAACTCGCGCGGTCCACTTGGAAAGCGCGCCCAATCTCACGGCGGGCAGCGCGATCATGGCACTCCGCCGAATGTCGAGCCGTAGGGGGACGCCCTCGTTCATTTACAGCGACAACGGGACGAACCTACGCGGCGCGAACCAGGAGCTGCGCGGCGCCATTCGCCGCGCCATTCGACCTTGCACGAGGGGGAATCAAGGGATGAACAGGAGAGCTTCGCCGCAGCGAAGGGGATCAAGTGGGTATTCAACCCCCCGGATGCGGCTTTTATGGGAGGCGCTTGGGAGAGGCTCGTGAGGTCCGTGAAAACGGCTCTCTCCGCAGTGCTGCGAACCGACGCCCTGACCGACGAGGTGCTGGCCGCGGTTCTGGCGGAGGCCGAACACTCCGTCAATTCGCGCCCGCTGACGCACGTGTCACTCGATCCTCTCGACGGCGAAGCGCTGACCCCGAACCATTTCCTGATCGGGACATCCTCGGGGCAGATCAAGTTGGGTACCTACGAGGCCCGCGTATTCCGCCCGGCGGAGCAGTGGCGAGCGGCCCAGGCGCTCGCGGACTCCTTTTGGAGGCGGTGGCTCCGCGAATACGCCCCCACCTTACTACAACGGCCGAAATGGCTCGAACCAGAGAAGCCGCTAGCCGTAGGGGACATCGTCCTTATTGTCGACACGCAGGCAGCGCGGAACACGTGGCGGAGGGGCACTGTCGTAGCGGTATACCTCGGAGTGGACGGGCAAGTGAGGGTCGCGAGAGTGCGCACACCGTACGGGAAGCTTGTTCGACCGGCACGCAAGCTCGTCGTCTTGTTCGCGGCGAATACTGCGCAAGCATAGACGGGGCCTGCGCAGGGGGGGGAGGAATTGTTGCGAACTCGACGCCCGCGAGGAATGGTATGGGACCGCTGACAACCTTCCCACCTCACGATGTAACCTCAGAGCGCCGAGGAACGACGACCGTCACTTGTTTTGACGGGGCGGGAAGGGAGTCACCTGATTAGAGCGCAAGTATGCCGGGTCAACGCCCGAGCGCGGGAAGATCGGCAAGATCGGGAAGATCGGTAAGCGACGGAACCCCGCGCGCGAGTGGCCCGAGGTGATCCGGGGTAAAGGGACGCGGGGAGCAACTGACCGGACCGGTGTGAGCAGGTCCGCGGGGGCGGGCCTGTGTCCTCGTAGCTATCCTGCCCTGAGGGAGCGGAGTGCGCGGTGGCGGACGCGCCCCGTGGCCTCGTAAGCTTTTTGGCGACGTCGGCCAGCTTCCCGCGATCCGCGAGGCCCATGTAGCCTACCTCGAGCCACCTCGCGTGCGGGCGAGGAAACGCCAAGACCGGGCGCGACGGGGGGAGCTCACCGCTCGGCGCCGAGCGGACGAGCTCGGCACTTATAAGCGAGCCAGCGACACGTACGCACCGAGTCAAACTGCTCCGCGACTCAGCAACGATTGTCACGGCGATAGTATAAATACCTACGCATTGTATAACAAGAAAATAAAACATAATAACTCAAGAGCTGTTGTTAAAGTGCTCCCCTTCCTCCCGTTCCTCAACATTATTATTTACGTGATTATAATAAAAAAGTACATGGCAAAAATGTACATTTAAGGTGAAAACACTTACATAGAAATAATATTACAATGTAATGTACAAAGAATCTATGCATAAAAACTGACAACAGATTTATCTGTTCCATTAGTTGCTTATACTTGAGCTATACGTTTTTGATACATCTCTATAGATTTTCTTGTCTTTAGAAATTTTGAGAAATGTATTTTTTTTTAGCACGCTCTTTTGGTTTGATTTTCCGAAAACTATTAATTTCAGTTGTAATAGTTTATATATATAGCATATTATCTGCAATGAAGTTTTGCAAAAATAGAATTGTGGATGTCAGATAAATTAAAAATATTCTGCAATGGAATCAAAGGTTCAATATTACAAGGTTCTTGAGTCATATTTCCTGTTTACATAAGTGTTTAAATATTAGGTATACAATACTCTTCAGAAAACATAACTGTTTTAATGTTATTAAAGAATAAATGTTTTGTGATGCCATTGTGTTTTCTAATGCTAATGTTAGAAAACTATAATTTGTGAATCATAAAAATATCAAATTAAAAAGTAAAATTATAAAATACATTCTACATGCGTATTAACTATTACTTAATTAAATTTTTATATATGAAATTTATATTTACTTACCAATATCGTACCTATTTCTCCTCCAGTCGGTATTTTATGTCAATAAAAATGAATTCCCTATTAATTTTTGTAAGTATTAAGCTGTTAAAATCAAGAAGTTACATATCTAACAATAAATAAATGAGAATTTGAACTTAACCATGAATTCAATATATTACTTCAAAACAATACTATTTAAAATGTACTTCTGCTGTGGTATTTTATCGATTCATTCTCTTATGCCAATTCTGCTCATCTTCTGGTAGCGTACTCCAAAAGCAATGTAAACTTATGTCTAGGTGAACATTTGTACCATTAACGACATTACTTGTAATTTTAGTACCCAATATTAGCCCACTTTTGACAATACTGAGTTATGATTCCCTAAAGATTTAGCTTTGTTTCTGTGAATCCAAATCATGCGGTTTTTTATTAGTTATATTATTGGGTGGCAGATCTGAGAATTTAAGTGAATGCCGTAGTATATATATGTGTATTCTTCCTAATATAAAATCTGTTCCTTAAATAATTTCTAAATACTATGAATTTCATTCTGAAATAAATTGCTAAATGTTCTATTTTTATATGGCCAGGGAGCTGTGGATCCAATTAATTTGAAACTACATTCCTGTTTTACTAAAAATTATTGAATAACATCACAATTATCAGTTGACACCGTGTGTATTCATTAGTAGTGCCACCATGACTAAATGTCATACTAACACTTCTTCTTTTATAGCTTTTTTATAAAATAATAACTAACTTTATAAGTAAATTTTGGTGATGACCCCCTAGCCACATAAAAATTGAACATTTAGCCATTTATTTCATAAAGAAATTTGCTGAAGTTTATAAATTATTTAAGGAACCATTCTAAGATTAGGAGATTTACTACACATGTAATCTGGCATCCACTTAATGTCTGACAAGACTGTTTGTAAACATAGCCTAAGTATATATACATAGATTTTGTATACTCACCATAAGTCTGATAGAGCACACACATTCCATCAACATTTTGAATACGACTGCCCAAATTGCAAAACAAGAACCGAAAGAAAAATTAGTTGATTTCAAAAAGTGCAAAGTGTACAACTATTTGATTTGAGACCACAAAAACACAAAGTACAATACAGATTGTCTTTATATATCTACACAAAATATTAAGAAATTGCATAAAATCAATAAACAACATAGGTGGATAATACTGATAGATTTAAATGAAGTTCATTGGATTATACTAATTTCAAATTTTTATACTTCAAACCATGTTGAAACTTAACAATTATTGTAGGTAAAACTTTGCAAATGTATCCTTCGATTTATAAATAATAATTTTATCATAATATTTTAGTTTGCTGTACATATTAATGTTTTACTTTGACTTTTTCAGAAATAATGGTTTTATAAAACTTAGTGATACAGATCTAAATAAAAATTAATATTTCCATACATCTGCTCATGATACACCTGAATATAAAAAGATTATTCAAACACTAATGAATTGAATAATAAAATTGAATAATTTCTTCTATACGAAATATTTAATTTAAAGTGATATTTTTGCACAAATTAGTATTGTATTTGTAAGAGTCTACTTATAACAGAATTATATTATTTAAACAAAGATACATTTTTTGGTTAAAATTAGATAAATCAACAGGCTAGTAATATTAAGCAAATATAATTCTTAAGATAATTCTTATACAACATAATTAAGCTTTTTTTTTATTCAATTACTACTTTAACTAAAATATTTCCAAAACCTTATTTTTACATGTAAATTGAACAAAATTTATTTTGAATACAATTTTCAAACTGTGTAAAATTAATTAATAATTATGAAACAAATATTAACAAATAATATTTAATTGTATGTTAATTGATCAAAATCTATACTTTGAACAATAAATCAACTAATACTTGTATTTGACATGTTATATTAAAAAAATCTGATAGTTTTAACTATCAAAGCTAGTTTATCAAAAAATATAGTTTCTTTCAAATTACTGATTTAATAGTGTACTATATATATATGCATTAATATTTATAAATGTGTTTTAAATTATAAGATATTATATTGAAATTTATATCAGTATATACAAAAATTTCATAAGTAAAAAAGGTTTTTTGAATTTCTATTTTACGATACTATATTAAATCCATCGATACAAATTAAATTATAGCAATTTTTAGATATAAAAAGAAAGACAATGACAAATTCAGAGTGCCACCTTTATAAAAATTCATATGATAACTTTATGGTCTGAACTTCAAAAACATGAACACATTATCAATTTCTTTTGTGAATACAATTTAATTTTGACACTATTAGCGATACCTTTGTGAAGGATGCTTTCATATATACGATAAGTAGTCTCACAGTCAGAATCAAAGTGAATGGGTGATTTGATCACAGTTTGTCCATCTAAACTTTGGCTTCGAGAGCGAAACTCCTCAGGTAGTCTTGTATTCTCTTGACACTCACTCTGCCGTCTTACATGTCCAAGTCTCTTGCCAAACTGATGAATCATTTGATTTAAACTGTAGGTCTCAAAATCGTGACGATTTTGAGTAATTCTGTAACTTGTATTTCATAGTCTTGAATAATTTCAATACAATAATCTACTTATTAAATTTGATTTTCATTTTACATCAAATACCCACTTTTATTTTCTTTTAATTTTTCAAATATGATAAACATCTACTAACTCAGTTGCTTCACTAATGTGAAAAAACACCTTCAAATAATAGTATTTGACTGATACTAATTAAGAGACTTAGAAAAATAATAGTTAAGTGTCGCGAATAACAAACTTGATTTACAAATTAGTTTTTTTATTGTCTTAAATTTGATTCTGAACTTTCAATTTTTTGTTATTAAATAGAAAAATTTTACAAAGAGTTGCAGAAAATATTTTACACCCGTTATCGAATTAATAACACAATTTTCTCATTTGTGACTTCTCACTGAAATTGTAAAACTATGCAATACTTATTCGCAATCCAATTTGCAGCTGAACTCAGTTGAATGCTGAAGTTTTCGGCTTATTTATTTTCAAAATACCAATCACTTCTACGTGTACGCACTAGGTTCACAAGCCCGAAACTTTAAAGGTTGCGTACGTTTGTACAGGTCTGCATTGTACAATCCATTGAATTCTTACCCTTACACAAAACGTTGCGCATTCAGGCTAAATATGGCGCGATAGTTTGAACGGGTCTCGACAACGTAGCATCCAATCAACTAGCTCTTTATGCATGCAGAATGCACATATGATTATAATAGGTATTTCACGCGTGCAGCTCAGGCAGCCTGGCGAACAGGTGTATAACATACGTTAAATACACATAAAAAGCAAGAAATTTTAATACAAAAAAGATACTCTATGATATTCAGAACAAAAAAAATTATATGAAATATAAAAATGTAATCAACTTTATTTAATATAAAAAATATTTATTCAATATTTTACATATTCAAATTTATATATATATATATATATACACATATATATATATATAGATTATATTTTTATATAATATAATAATGATACGTAATTAGTAATATAATTACATATTTCATAGTAATTTCTTCAAATATTAGTTTTTAATTTTTCTTTAGTTCTAGAGGGTAATCAGGGTTGTAAGGTTTTCGTTAGTTACATTGCAAAGTTAATATGCATTGGTCGAGGTTAGTACGCAAATGGGTTATCTTATTTTTTTTAATATGCTTAATTTTAATTTACTCGATTAATTCCACTCGTACGAGACTTGAAGTTATTGAACATGCACAGACTCTCCTCCATGACGATTTACAAGTATGATGAACATTTAGTCCGAACTGCTATTAATAACTATTCTCTTTCTAACAAATATTTATAAATTCATTCCAGTATCCTCCGAAAGAAATCTATGCACTTCATGCAACCCAAAAGTTAAATAGGGCAGATAATAACTCTTAGCAAGGTAATTTCAGTAAAGCTATTTTATCTATCACAAGTCTACAAAGTTTCGAAAATGTTATGAGACGCTAAGCACGCAATGAGTTGATTATACACGATTTTCTTGAGAACTTTTAAAAGAAAGCATAGGAGTGTAATTGGTCGAAATTTATTTCTCCCGGGTGTTTCAGATTTGCACTTTTTACACTCACGTCCAAATTTTCGAGAAACTATTACTTCCAAGGAAGTACCAATTACCAGAAGGTCTTTTACAGCTATACTATGCGGGACGCTATTCAACCCAAATGCTGGGTACGAAAAGTCAAGAATGACATCGAGCAATCGCGTTTGTCCTGTCAGCGTCATTATTTCTAGAGAGAGCTTAAAGTAAGATGATTTGAGTTTTTATAATTACTGAAAATTTAAAAATATTTTACAAAATATTTCACATTGAGTCAAAAAATTATCTCATACACAATAAATTCATTTAAACTTTATGTCCAATTTTTTGTTTCTTTATTATTTTCTTTATTAACAATAAAAATGATAATTACATTTTATATAACGTGTAATACGCATTAATGCATACATTTATATAATGAATACAAGAGTAATATAATATAAAAATATATTATGGAATGGGAGGCGCCAATCACCTTCAAGGGCCGGCAAAACGGGCGGACTCGGTCCGGACGGGGTCGTGACAGGTTGGTGTACCCGCGGCCACGGGTCGGGCGCCCGAGGGAAAGATAGGGCGCATGCAAAGGCAGAGACATGTCGCGAAGTGGATGACGGCCCCCACGATACACTGGGGCCATAAGAGTGCTGGTAAGGGCTCTCGCGACCCCTCATATGCCTCTGTGGATGGCTGCGCCGTACCATGTTGAAGGAGCGCTGCGTGCCAGGCGGAATTGTACATTCGGGCGGGGATTGTCCGGAATCCTCGGAGCTTGCACAGTAAAGATAGGGCGGCTGGAGTCGATGCATTCTTACGTCAGTCATATAATTCTTCCCTGCTCAAATTCAAGGACGTCCTCGTTGTTGACAATTTTGGTGGATAACCGTTTCTTTTTCTTGTATTTATTTATTAAACAAATCGACGTATTAGTAAAAAAATAATACAACCGTAATTGAACTTATAAAGGTAAAGAATTCGATTTTAAATGGTTGATATTGCCGTAGACAGTGTAGGTATAGTTAGCATTTTCAATGACTAAAAATTTAATCGATGGCCCTTAATGATTAAAGGCTTTATTAGAACTGATTATTCTATTTCACAAAGATAGTCATCGGTTGTATGTCCTTGGATTTTTATGCTCCTCCCTTGAATTCGATGGGTCCCTTGTACTATTCTCTCGTTGGTATCATATTTGAATGTTATGGGGTAATTACTCGACACAAGTGTCGACTTTTCCGACAGTTTGTATGTTAATATCATAGGAGAAGTCACCGCAATAATGATCGAGTTGGCTACTTCCGTCATAATTTGACTACATAAATAATTTTTTTCTTGAATCAATTAACACTTATTTGCAAATAATTTAATCAATGTCTCAATTAATCTCCAAGATGTGATAGTGATCTCTGTCTGATTACTATTATCGATTACAGGAAATCTTTGAATGAGGAAAAACTCGATAGAATTTATGATCGGGATTTTTAGAGTATAGATAATGTAGTTATAGGATAATGTGATTAATCCCTCAGCGGAACGAAGTGCTAATAATTCACGATAGTTTAACATAAGTTCTTGGCGAGAGTAATTTTTTACCAAATGCGTAATGAATTTCTAATATTTATTCACCTTTTAATATTTTTAATCAAATAATTGCCGTCAGAAATTAAATGATCACTTGATTTTACGTAATAAATTAAAAAATGTTGTTCTTCTATCATAAGAGTTATAACCATTTCGAAAAAACTAAGATTCGTATGTTCGTATTTTAAGGCTGTTGATATATTGAATAGATTCTTTTTAATTATTGCTATATCATTATTTATATCGCTACTAATTTTGTTTAGAATACTTATGGAATTATTTAAAGTAACGATGTTCTCCTGTTGCTGATGATCAAGTAAATTTAAGTAATTGCTTATTCCTTTTAAATCGTTTGCGTCCGGATTTCTAAAACCATATTTGATTATAGTTCCTAATTCATCGAAGAAACCTCTTTTCATTTTTCTATCTTGTGGTATTATTTATTGTAAATCTTATTTTATTTCTCTACATAATATTCCTGTCTTTTGCCATAAATTATATTCATTTAATTAATGCTAAATGACAATATTGTATAACTAGTTAAAATCTGATTGTAAGTGTTGTCAAATTTATATGAACATGCAGATAGAACATGATGATATTGAGTAATTCTTCTCATTACCTGTGAATAAACATAATGTGTCCTAGTTTGATCAATTTCCTCGCCTCTAGCAGAATCAGCTCCGTTTTCTTCAGCTTCCTACAACAAGGGGATTTTTCTTAGTCGTTTAGCACTTCGTGAATTATAACGACTCGGTTGACCATATATATAGCACTCTAGTGATGGGTCTTTTTGTTTTTCTACAAGTAATTTTTGCTAACGAGGTGCCGTTTTATCATGTTGTTGTTGGTGAGTTTTGACATAAACTTCTTTATTTACTAAATTTTTATCTGATTTTTCAGGTAAGTTCTGTGGTTCTATCTGTTTTTTTTATATAGTTCATCATAGTAAGGATATGTTTTCATAAGCATAAGGTCATGTTTTCAGCATCTAATATTTCGTCGAGCTCGTCGGATGTACGGAGTGCGACGTCAAATGTTTCTGTTATCATAGAGAGCGAGTCGTCGTTCTCTTCTTAAATGTTAATCTCTATTCTGCTTAAAGAGTCAGCTACATAGTTTTCTTTACGCTTTTGTATCTAATTTCGTATTCATATTCTTCAGCTTTTATTTTCCATCTAATTAATCGAGCATTGGGTGTTTTCAGAGAGCCGAATTAAGTAAGCGGTTTATGGTTCATTTTGATAATAAATTTTTTCGATAAATATATGGTCGAATATGTTTACAGGATTCTACAATAGGCAATTAATATTTTTCGATTGTTGAATTATTCTTTTCTACATCTATGATATAAGATGGTTTTCTTGGGAATTTAGCTCCAACGCCAAATTTCGAAGTATCTGAGGATATAATAATTGTTTTAGAAAAATTGGGATACGCTAATACAGGTGTATTCGTGATTATTTCTTTTAGTTTTTTAAATGCTTTAACATATAGTTTAGTTATTTTTGCATAATATTTTATAAATATTAATTAAATAATTTTTCTATAGTAACTGTTTAATCCTAAAAATGATTTTATTGCCTTTTGCGTTCTCAGAATTGGATATTTTATTATAGCTTCGATTCCTTCCGGTGTTATAATGTGACCTAAGAAAGGGTACTTCTTTCTTTAAAAATTCACTTTTATCTGCTTGTCCCTTTAAATCTAAGTCCTCAATTCAAGTAAATGCTCCTGTAGTGATTTTGAAAATATTACAATGTCATCCATATAAATGAAGCAAAACTTAAGTAAATAGTTCCTTAAAATGTTATCCATTATTCGTTGAAATGTAGCCGGGGCATTTTTTAAACTAAATAGTATACAAACATAGTCATAATCTCCGTTTTCGGCCGTAATGCTGTTTTTTTATAGATTCCTTGTTTGGTGAAAATCTCCTGCTAAGTCCAATGTGCTAAAATAGGTACATTTGCCTAAATTTTCTAAAAGTTTTTCTATTCTTAGTAACAGATATTTATCTTGAATTATTCTGGCATTTATTCGGACAGGTAACGAATAGGCTGAATTACTTGATTGAATTATATCGTCTGTAACGGGGAGATCCGGGGAGAAAATTCTCCGACCCGGCCGTGTACAATGTGAGCGACACAGTGAGATTGTGTCACTCACTTCCGCGTGCAATAGGGGAGTGCCTTATGTACTCACCCCGCGGCCGCGCAACCAACGTGGCGCGACTATCGACTGGTCGCTCAACTGATGAGCTGCTACTGCAACTCCCGCGGAGGCGGCGTGGTCCTTGAAGCCGCTCCAGTTACGAGGAATTAAGAGCGAAGTGGGAACAGGACGGTTCTCCGGGCGCCGACACAGGAAAATAAGCAACTCGAATGATAATACTTAATCTTATATTAAGTGTGGAATTTCAAATTTACAAACTTTTAATAATTCGATTCGCTGATCGTTCCTAATTCTTCGCTGGGTTACAAATTGACCGAATTCGCGTTAAATTATAATTGAATCGCGCGCCTAATTGCGATCTTGTACTGTGCATGCGCGCGCGCCACCTCGCGGTCGACTACCGAACCACGCGGTAGGATCCTACAACGGCGGAAGGTCCGCGCTACACCCGTGCGCCCGCTCTTTCCGATTGTGAGAGAGAGATTATGTTTCTCTCTCTCTCTCAGTCGCTCGCGCAACGCCGCTATTTTCAATATGAATGAGAGAGAGTTTTCTTTCTCTCTCACTCGCAGTGCACTGGCAAAAGTGTAACAGGCTTCGCAGCGACCGGCTACACGATTGCAGTATTTAGTTTTGTGTCGAAAGTGCCCTACCTGGGCACCCAAATCCCTCAGAACAACTTTCCACCTCGAGGAAGCTGGTAAAAGCTGGTTTGGGTGGGCGCCGACCTCCGTCTCTATACTCGGCGTCGGCGCAGATCCACCGGGTCTCCTGTCTCTCGGAAAAAGTTGTCTTTTTTTGGCTTCGGGATTGAGCTCTTCCTCTCGCGTCTCTCTCTCTCTCTCGTAGAGGCTCCCGGAAAACTGGCTTTTCCCGCCTTTCTCAGCCTAGTCTTACCTGTTCCAATTTTCCTACCTAACCTCTTTCTGTTGGCCTTAACGGGCCCAACACTTGAGGCCCGTTATACATTATTTAATAATTTTCGTACTGGCATTAATATTTCTTATTACATTTTCTTGTATTATTTCCTTTCAATGATCCGGATATCTGTAGTTTTTGAGATAAGTAGGATAATCGTCGTTTGTTGTTATATTATACGAAATCGAATTGGTTGCTGATAATTTCTCGTTCATTATAAAAGCAATTTTAGTACTTATGGCACAACGCTATGATTTTTACATTTTTTTGTTCGTTCATATGATCTAGTCATATTTTTACTTGCATTTATTCGTGATAGTTCATTTTTGTTGTTGTTAATCTTTCGTTGTAAATAATTTATTTCAAATTTCGAAGTATTAAATATTTGATCAAGATAATTAATATTTGTTCCTAGCTTGTGTAAATCAGATTAAACAATCATACGTTGAGTGCTAGGGCAATATTAGAAATTTAATTGGAGTATTTTCTCCAAATTCACATAAAATTTGAAAAGTAAAAGCGTGTTTCATTTGTTACTAAATTTTGAGCAAATTTGTTGCACATTTGTAAAAAATGAGACAGAAATTTAGTACCTCCTTCATAAGTTGGGATCGCGTCACGCCATATGGGTAATCTTAATGTGAATTGTTCCGTCATTCTGTTAGGTGAATTAATTTTACTTTCTTATGAAACTTTAACTCTTACTTTTTCGTTTCAATCAATCGTATGTAGGGAGGGATAGGAAATTTCAAAGACTTACTTTCTTCTTTCACGATCCTAGACGAGTCTCCGTTTACAGATGGGCTTTAAGCTTGGTAAACAATCTTAATTAACTTAATCAACTAAGATATCGGGTTGAAACACCAACTGCTTCCTTTTTAATAATTTTCTCCACAAGAATTGGACGAGAATTTAGATTTTAGCAGCCTGGCAGTATCCTGTTCGCAACGGTAGTTATGTTAATGTTATGGGTTCGATGTAAATAAACTATAGACAAAGTATATATTATATCATCAAAGATGTCATACTGCTAAAGTTCTCAGAGAGCATGCACAGCAAAGCTAGGGCGGTCGGAATCGATGCGTTCTTGGGACAGTCATATAACACGCTCGACATCATCACTTCTATATTCCCCTTCTTCATACCTGAGGATCTGATTTCGGCGGTGCAGATCAAAGAACTCACATGGACAGGTTGGTCAAAAATTGCAACCCGCAATACCATAAGTTAGGGTGCAACTTCGAACAAAGGAAGCCGCTAATCTTGTTTTACGATAATTTATGAATTCGCGAAATTTAATTTTTGCCCCTATAAAACTAAAGAAACGACCAACAAATCTAGTCAGGCATTTAAAAACTGCCTTGATGATCAATATTCAATGAATTCGTGAAATACAGACACAGAAAAACAATCGAAAATACAAACGTATACTTTGGTAAGACTGCGACTGAGAATTTCATCCTTTATTTTGAAATGTCTTGTCTTTATTCATACCGTTAATAAAAAAGGCAACTTTTGATCTACTTTTTCTTCTGATAAGTCTCTCATTCGCAAAATTCTTTTTTTTACAAAATTCTTTTATCCTAACACTAGTCAAAAGCAACAAGTTGTAATATCTCACTCTCAGTAGAGTAGATATTTTGATATCATTCAGCCATTTTTTTCAAACAGCGTGTAGAAAGAAATGAAACAGATGTTGTCCACAACATTCGTTGAAGATTGCAATAATGTTTTTCATTATTATTTATCTGTACATTTTCTCTATGTTGGTCGAAATTACAATGAAATGCATGCGAAATCGCAATGCCATCGAAAATATTTTATCTTGTAGTAAAGGGGCAACTATGCATCATACACGAATAATTCCGAAGAGGTCTTGGTAGAGGTTGTACTCAAGACAATTAGAACTGCATGGTGAGGCAGGTAGAAAACGGGACAGTTTATATTACTATTATCCTTAGGTATCGAATCACCTGTTAGCTCAGTGGCGAAAATGTAAAAAGTATATTGGTTATTAAAAAGTTTAATTTATCCTACTTATTACAGATAATAAAAAACCGATACGGCTATAATTAGTTCAACAGGCCATGAGCAGTCGAATTCCGGATCAGCTAATAATAATCCGAGTGGCTTTATTCTAAGAGATACAAGAGAATCACGGGATTTCACAAAAATATGATAAGTTCTGTAAAAAGTAGGAAAATTCATTATTGGCAGTTGTATAACCAATAATATCGGAACTTCTGATATGTTCGTCGGAGTTTTTGTATATTCATACGAGTCGGACCCTGCTTTATCAGTCAATTTTCTTATTTGCTGTCAAACTGAAACTGATTGCACGTTTTTTTACTTGACTTCTATAAATCTAAACTTGTATTCAATATACTTAATTTTTAACGGTAATTCAATTGATGTAACTATATGTTTTGCGTACCAGTCTGAATGTTATATGACATTCAATTAATAAAAATAATAATGATTTAGATCAATAATCACAAAATTATAAAAATAATTGAATTTCAATTGAAATTAATCGTTATTCTTGAGCATTTAAGGATTTGGAATAAATTAAGATAAAATAAACATAATTTATTACACAACATAATAAAAAATTACTAATTAAAATATTCATTTACAATTGTACAAATAATATATTAATTACAATAAAAGTATAAAAGTTTAATATTCTTACATACAATATAAAAGAACTAGCATCTACTTACTTGGAGTAAATTGCTGAATGAAGTATTGATTCGCAATTTTCTGAAAAAAATATAATTTTATAATTCAAAAAAATTTATATGTGAATTACAAGTATATTAAAAACTATTATATTATCATTGTTATAAGTATCGTCTCCCTTTAAATGGGTTATCTAATTAAAAGTTATTCCAATAACGAGCTCATTTTGTGAATAGTGATGATTGATTGAGATTTTAGCTTTTGTCAAGGTTATTGCTCATCATTTTCAGCTATCAAGTGGTATAGGTGGAGACGAACATTTCGTGCATATGTTGTATAACATATGAGGTCTGAGAAAATTAATGTGTACGACATATATTTTAATAAGAAATGGGATATTTATTTGTAGCGATCCTAATGGTAGTGCCCTGGTATTCATGACTTGTATGCAGCTAGTTGCAAAGTTTTAGACTCTCATCATACTCCCACATCTGAATGCAACATTATCGCATCAAGTTTATGGTAACGCTAGGTTACTTTGATTTTACCTGCTTAGAGATTCCTTTAGAGACATAGCATCTCGCCCTTCCGTCATTTCGCTGATACTTCTAATGAGTCTGCTACATATATAGCTGGCTGATGCAATGCCTGAGTTTATATCGGATGATGTCAGCCTGCTGGCCTGACCAATTTTTCCGTAGCTCCTTTTCTGTTTAATAATTCCACTGCAGGTTTTTGATCACGGTAACCAGTCACTCTGAGGGCTCTTAACTGAAGGTTTTGGCCTACATTTTTATCTGGTCACTTAATGTATATGTAATTATAATAATTAACCTTCTAAAAAAATATCTTGGACCTTGTTCCATTCGGGTAGACCTCTACATCTAGTCGTATTCACTTGCCTTGAGGATTACTCATATTTTGCATGCTGTATAGACGCCTTTATAACTATCTTGATAAACTAGCTGTCCCAGGTCGAAGTATTAGAGCAACACAGTTTATAGGAATTATGAGGTCGATTTTTGGACATTTCGAATACTTCTCTACACCTCTCGATAATAATTGGATCAGTAGCACGACTTTGATTGCATTTATGATCCTACTCTATACGGAAAAGCATTCCTCTATCCTTCCCATCGAAAATGCGAAGGATTCCAAATTTATTCAGATGAAGCGATTCTAAGTTACATAATTAATGGGTGCTTTAACTTTTTTCTGTATTGTTCACCCTTATAATATTAATCCATTTTCTGAAGTTTAACTAAAAATACTTATACCTCTTCTACATCAAGAAAAACGGGAGCGCAACTGCGACGTCTTCTGCAACGAATGTTCGAAAATTTCTAAAGCTCATAGGGTTCGGGGAGTTCAGGACTGAGGCTATCTTAATCAAATTTGCTATTAAATCTTCGTATAGGCCGCTCTCTTAATGTTTTAAGAGAATATATAATAAGCAGTTAAGAGAGTATTATAAGTAATATTTTAAATAAATGATTCATTGCGTTGATTGATCAACAATTTAATGAATAAGAAAAAAAATTAATAATTAATAATTAATAATTAAGTAAATTAATTATTTTATTATTTATTAATTATTGTGATATTTATATTATATAAGTGAAATTATCAAGAACTTATTTTATCGAGTGAGTTGGAGAGAACACTGAGACGCGTGCTCTTTAAAAACTTGGAGCACACGCGCGCACCCGCCCCCCTCCATACACACAAACACAGTGTTACGCAATTTTGAAAGAGATAATTAGTAATAGGTAGTAAAGTGCATGATCATGGTTGCCCGACCTAATTTTGATGTTCCATGTTTGACAGGGTATGATGACAATTACGACACCGAACTATTGGATTCTGCTCTGATATGCATACGCCGAAAAGCTCAGCCTGTAGATCCTCAAGGAGATGAGAGATCCCAGTAAGCAGCAACGTGGCTGCATTATCTAGGGAAGTTGATCATTCATGACGATTCGTTCGTGGATCTGCTACTTCGTGTATGCTACCGTTGTTGGTAGATAGCGCGTAATTCGGTAGATTATCCCTTATCCGTGCATAAAATGCTTAGTCACAACTGTGAGCTTTTGGGGGAAATCCTGAAGATCTATTCACGTTGTCATGAAGTGTATGCTGCATGACTGGTGAAGTAGACACACAGCAAATCCGAGACGCTCGAGAGCATTTTCAGGTAGAATGTGCGGAAAGCGTCGACAGCGATTCAGCAAAGCTCCATTACAGTCGGTATTTCCACACTCTCAGCCTCTGAGGCCACAGTCATTGTCTCAGAAAAAAAGAATCCTGGTGCGCCGTCTTAAGTATTTCCAGAGAAAGTGTTGGTAGCATCTGTACGGTCGTTTTTTCTAATTTCCTATATTTTCATATCGAAGCGAATACAAAAACGAATTTAAACTCAAAATCGCTGAAGCGTTAACCTATCACCGGCAGCATCGACTGAGTAGATTCAGACCGTCATTAAACGTTGATATATCGCTGATAAAAATTAACGCTAGAGGATTCGAGTTTTCCTGGCGATATCTTTTAAGAAGCCAACGAGAATCTCGAAAGATAGCCCTGTACAGCTAATGGAAGAGTCCAGCGCTTGACGATTCGATGGGAAACGAAGAATTTGTGGGAGTTTCTCCGATGTCTGAAGCGATTATCTTGACTCTTTTAAGAGGCCTATCGGTAAGCATCCAAATCCGCAGTAGATCGCGTAAGAGTCGAGCAGTAGGGCTTATGTGAGAGCCTGGATAATATCGGAAGTATTTTTTTTTATTTTTACAAAAATACGTTTACACTATTAAAACATTATGCTTTTTACGAGATTCTTAGCACATACATGTTATACCTAACTTGTGTAACCATTCCATGTTTCCATATTTATTTCGTTCAAAGATGCAGAAGGTATACTCGTATTAGGTTCAAATACAAAATCATTTTTAAATCAAACTGTGACTACAGTATTATATTACTTTGTAAAAAAATAGCGAGACCTTTTTCCAGATCCTAGTCTATACATCTAACACCTATACCTTTAACATGAACACGTACACATATAGATAGATAGATAGAAGTTTATTTGTACAATTTTTACAAGATTATTGCATAATAACACTTGAAAACGCAATCATTTTAAGTCAACTTAAATATAAATTATATCACATATACGTCATTATCACAGATGTAGCGCAGTATATGGCAATAAATAAATAAATATACAATTGTTACACAAAATTTTACAAATAAGTCATATTTCTCTCATAATTCATTATCTATCAGTCAGTACACACTTATACACTCTTACATACAATGAATGGGATGAATTTATATACGGTATAAAATAAAGAATAATACATACATACTCAAGATACACACATAAAACTAACTTAGGGCGAAAATCAAAGCAAGGTCAAGAGGACTACTGACTCGAGGAATTTATAGTGATTTTCTGACCCCTCAAATGCTCCATCACTAGCCCCCTGAAGCGAGAAAGAGAGGGCGCATTTGTAATACAGGATGACAGTCCGTTCCACAGATGAGCGCCTTGAACAGAAAAAGATTTAATTCTCGTCTCGGTGCGCATCCGAGGAACGGAAATTTCTTTAGGTTTACCCCTAACCGGCCGATCAGATGCATCAGAAGAGAACAAATCAGAGAGGTACTCTTACGGCTTAAGCAGCCGTAAGATCTTGTAGATCTGTAAATACATAAAAAATTCCCTCCAACAGAGAGAGAAAGAGAGAGAGAGAGAGAGAGAGAGAGAGAGAGACAGCGAGTAAAGAAACGTAAAAGAGTGCGAACACGAGAAGGCCGTGTCTCTTATGGAAATTCGGAAAAATTAGTATTCTCTCAAGGCCCAAGAAAAGAATCCATAAGTGGAGCTTGCGCCAAGTGTGATATTATAATAACACACAGATATGTGCTGTGTAGCTGCAATTTTTTACTAGTACAGTGATGAGCGCAAGGCGCCGCAGTGGTCTCGTTTGGAGAAACAATTCCGGCTTGCCTCAAATTTTCGATGGATTTGTATAATTCCAATGCCGAAATGCCCTCATAACACTGTGCAGTAACCGTGACTGCGCACACACTCCACGTAAACAGTACGCTTAATGTCAGTGGGGTGTCCAGGTAGGTTTCTGAAATAGCAATAGGGGTATAATACGTATTATGTGCGTAATATACGCGAAAAAATACCCCCATATGCTTACGAATTATTATATCTATATATACACAATATTTATATTTTTATTTAAAAATAACAGTAGCATTACAGTTTATAAAATAATTTTTTATCAAAAATTATAGATTATGACAATAATATTATAACAAATAATATAATATATAAATTTATATTACATACATGTGAATATAAAATACATTGTATTACGAAACAGGTAATACTTACAGCTAGATATCACTTACTTACTTGTAACTGAACAGATAATGCATAAAAATAAATCATGAACTTACTAGCGAATCTTATCTTTCAACTTTTTTACTTAATTTTGCTGCCACTTTCATTCTTTGTTCACGTTTCTTTCGAGGTTTCTTTTCAATTAAAAATAACTAATACTTCATCAGCATCATCTCTCATTCGCCAATTTATTTCTTAATCTTTCTTGTTCTTCATTTCTATCAGTTGTTGTCTTTCTAATTTTTCATGCTCTTATAATTCTAATTTTCTTATTTTTTTAACTTGAAGTTTACGAAATATAATACTCAGATACTCCCTCGTGATCAATATATCGACAGCTGTTTTCATCGTACGCGTCGAGATTTCACGCGTGGAAGATTGAATTAGCTACCGCGATTTCAGAGTACGAGTGGCGACGCAACGACTACAGCAGCGCTCCACGCGCACACTCCACGCGATGTTATTGGTGTGCTACTGTCAATAAGGAACCGTTTCCCTTACCGTAATCGCTATTGACCTAATTAAGACTAAAATTCATGAAAATTGACCTCTGTATGAAAATGAAAATAATTACTGCCTGTAGTTTTTGAGCCTGCAGATAAAAAGTATTCTATATAAAAGTAGTCTATATTTTTTATGTATTCCGCTATGCTGAACAGGAATATGACAGTCACTTTTTCAAAAATTATATGTACAGTAAATCAACGTTTTTTATTTAAATTCAATGTAATAAATACATACTTGAAGTTGTTGTGCCTTTTTGCATTAAAATTCGTATTTAAAATTTTTAATTTATCTTTTTTGATTGGTTTAATCATAATAAACCCTTTAGTTCTATAATTTTCTCGTTACATCCACCATCTATTAAAAATAATTACGTGCATCATGCACGACTTATTAGTGCTGTCTGACGGACAGGAGATAATGCTATCTCTCTCTTTATCTCACTATCTCTCTTTATCATGAGATAAAGAGATAAGCGTGACCACTGCACGAGATTAAGCATAATACGAAGCGTTCCCCGCCCCGTACGATATAATTGTATTAGCGGGCCATTTCAAGGCCGCTACATTCTGTCGCTCGTGATTAGATAGCAAAGTATTCATCTACGTCTGTCAAGCAATCGCGCGTACTATAAGAAGAAGTAGTAGAGCGCACGGCGTATAGTACCGCTATCCTAATGCGTAAACCGAATTTGTAATTAAATATTGCAATAAATGTAGATCAAGTGTAGCCACTTGATTTATTTAAAAAATTGATTATTTGATTGGCACGAAGGTATCGTGTTAGGCTGTACCCTCTCCCACCCCCCTTCTTAGAAATTTTCTGACGAGCAGCGGTCGAAAGAACCACGTCGCATCCAGAGGAGCAGTTTTGTTTTGTAAAACAGTACAAACGGTTATACTTGACTATATTTGTCGATCTCCTTTATTCCATGTTTTTTTTTCATTAAGCTGGTAGGCTTTTGTAGTTAAACTAAAAACAAGTATTTCTAAAAAGATGTATGACATATACATTATTATTAGATTGACCATTATTTATTAAACAAAATTTTTGAGTAAATTTTTTTGAAAAATAAGCGTCGGAGTTCGTATAAAACATCATGTGAGGGCACCTTTAAGACAAATTATAGTTTTAAAATTACTTTAACAAAATTGTAGTTTAGAAATTAAAAGTGACTTCTACTCGAGATTAGATATGTTTATTTAAATCATTTAGTAAGAAGTTTTATTATACGAACAACACATTCATTTATTCAATACAATGCACATATAATAAAACAATAACCAATTTTTACTTTTTTAAAAATATTTTAAAAAGTTAGTTCCTTGTGGTTAAAATTTTATTCAGTATTCTAGATAAATAATTTTTATGAATTTTGATATAGCCGCATGGAAATTATATTTACACTGTTGTAGCATATACAATTCAAACTGAAAGAATAATAGATACAACAGCTATGGGTTCTAAAAAATAATTCGATCATAATATAAGCCACATGGTGAGAAGAATCCACCGAAAATAAAGGTTATTTCAGTAGTAGAACATTTTCTAATACTAGAACCTTTTGATCTGCTTCTTAGCTAGTAAATTTATGGTGATGACGATACCACTTACATTTTTGGTACTGATCACGTCAACTTACTATACTAGATGTAGCATACTTATACTTTAGATGGTTGATTTCAGATTCTAGGTCGGTGAACAGCCGTTCTAAGTTTTGAGATTTTACATACTAAGTACTAACATGTAGAGTGATGCGAGTAGTACCTAAAATATAAGTTCTAGTACATATATTATAGATGGCGCGCAATCTGGTTTACCGATGCTGTGATTGTGTATATCGAGGTTCTACACTTTCTTTTTCGGTGAACTCTTCTCTCCGTGCAATGTTACCAATGTAATCGAGAACAATTGATGAACAAGTTTGGACATTCGACAAAATAATGTTCTAATCTTAAAAATTATATACTTATATACATACTGATTTATGTATGATACACAATTTGAAAGAACACGGCGAAAGATGACCCTTACTTCTAACAGCTAAAATCACGAGTGTGCGCGAAAAACGAATACATGCACAAATTAGTCTCAAGAAATGATTTAATAACAAATATTATTTACACAAGATACACGCATAATATACAAAACAGACTTGAGCGGACTTCAGCACGCGAATTATATATAAGAACGTGACTTACTTGTCGTTCCTTATAGCTGCTCCAGAGACGGCTACGCAGGAGACACACTCCTTGGCTGTCTTGTGGTGCTGAAGACTATGTCAAGAAAATAATGCGTCCTCGAAATGAGGACAGCATCTCTTCACGTATTCCACTGAACGATAAAATAATAGTTGGCATCAAGATGAGCAAGCACGAATCCTGGACTAATTGTTGCACGACCGGGGAGCACACACCAACTAAACACAATAAAACAATAAGAATATATGTTAGTGAACGCCGGGCGTTCACTAATGATGCGCAAATAAAGACTTTACAAATTCACACTTTACACACTTTACACACACGAGGCTTTTTATATCTGCAAATATATCAATTTATACATCGTCGGCATTGTGTTCTAACACACAAACACACATATACAAATTTGATTTCCCTACTCTAATAATACATATAATACTATTATATAATAATACTATTATGTCCACGCACAAATTAAATTTCAAAAGGGCTACGCCCTTAACGCATACATTATTTACTCAATTTTGAAAAACTAGCGGTTGCTTCCAGTAGCATGAGCCGCTCCATCGGCGCTGCATCCCGCATGGTTTAATAGAAGAAGTACACGAGCCATTTCGTGGACTACTTCAACATCTCTAGTAGAAACTAAGGCGGGATCTTTGTTAGAACATTCTTCTGGCGTTGGAAAGATTACATCATCACCGGTCTCGGTCAACTCGCTATTGGAGACCTCCATGGTCCCCGATGTTGAGGGTGCCCTTGCGACATCCGCATCCGCGCTCTTGACGTTGATATATTTCAACAACATGGCCGGCACTGCTGAGGGTGCGCACATATTATCCGAGCTGCTTCGAAGGGACGGCTGTTTCACAGAAGATATACGTTGTAAAACATCTCATGCCTGCAGCTGAAACCTCACCACCATTTGCTACAACACTGTTCCTCGGTTCGCGATCATATATTATATGTTCGTCACAACATGGTCAATTTGAAAGGGTTAACCCTCGCCGCCGTGGGTTGCAGCAGAAGAGGCTGAAATGGGGAAGGGGTCAATTATAGCAATTGTATCCTGTTCCCAACAATAACAGCAATAATAGCTGCGATACTTTTAGCATTCTGAAACATTCCTCCTCATCGGAAAAATGATCTGTGATTCATGAGTTGCTATCTGACAGGGATTAGCTACAAGGGCTTGTATGCTCAAAAGTGTAGTGACATTACTTGCTCGTTTTATCTTCTTTTACCTTACTACCTCTACCCAACTCTGATCATGCCTGTTCTCTATTTCGCCTGCAACCGCGTCAACCAGCTTTCTTTCTCTCTCTCCCTTTCTCTCACGGTAAGTACAGACATACGTCTACTGATTGGCTCTTTACTTAAATTGCATTTAGCAAAACTAATACTTGGTGGAGAGTCTGTATATTTTACAGAGACACTAGAACTCATGTAGGCTCCATGCAACCGGAATATTAACTGTGTGGCTTTCTCAAAGAGCCAAGGAGTTCAATTTACAAATTATTTTTTTTCGTGTCTGGATGACGATTTGAGTGAGCAACACACACACAGGTAAGTGGCAGTGTAGTGCTTATATGTGCCATAGCGCTGGGAATACTTAGCGCGAAATTTCCCGCCTATTATGCGCACTGACACACATCACTATACATTGGTTGTGGCCCGCAATCCATCCACCTACATCTGCAGCATCATCTGCATTTATGGAAGGCGAGATTCTCCCGTTTCACCGTTCCGCCACTCAACCGAGTCGAGCGAAGCGGCCTGCTCCTCGCTCCGCGGGGCCAAGTCCATCAAGCGCTTTCGTCTTAGCACTCGTCATCGCCCACATGGATACTAAGCAGATCATCATGCGACAGGCGCCACTAAACAAAACAACCGCCAAAAGCTCTACTGTGATCTGTACGATGAACCTGATGCCAACACCATCACCTTCGGCACTCGACTCATCGTTTCAGGTCATACCGAAATACTAAAGGCGTGATAGGACTTCTCGGTGTGCACAATCAACGTTTTCTGCAATCCATTCGATCTCATCGATAGAGCGATGGCCGATCTTAATTCATTTCTTGCGAGGAGTCTTGGCACGGGTCTCTGAGCTGGAAAACATTAACTAAGCGCAGTCAGCCGAGCTGGCAGTCCTGCGTGAGGATCGCTCACTACTCATCATTAAAATCTCGGAATTAAAAAATTTAATGAAAGAAATGAGGGAATAATTAATAAGAAGGGCGATGGACTGGCCACCGAGATATCCGACAATATATTAAAATTAAGTGCGTTAGAAATCACTATTATATATAGTTTAAACATGATAAATTTAAAGTTACATAATAGTTCATACGGGTGTTACATTTAGTAAAGAAGGAAAGTAGACTATTGCTGATGACAATAGTAATAGTTTAATTCAAAATTCTAATACCAAAATCAATACCTGTATAAATAATAATAGTAGTTAGCTTAAAAACATTAAAACGAGCAATAGTAAACAAATCAACAATAATAATAAATACGATAGAAAACATAATAATAGAAACAGCAATAGAAATAGCAATGTTCATTTCAATAAGTCGGCTCTCGAGGTCTCAGTAGTAGGTGATGGGGTTCAACTCGTTATCACAGGGGTGGTCAATTGTGCTAGCATGGGAGTCTCCCTCTGATGTTGCATTTGACGTCATCATTTCTGTTCTGCCCCCTTCGTACCTGATGACTTGGTCTTCGCGGTGCAACTCGGGGCGCGAACAGGGAGTTCACATGGAGGTATTGGTGAAAAACCCCAAGCGGCAATTCCATCAATTAGGGTGTAACTTTGAATATGGGAAGCCCCTAATCAGTCGTTTACTGCCTTCTTCATTCAAGATGTGCACATACGGCGACATCTGATGCTAGACAATGTATTATTGTTATAAATATGTGGTTAAGCTGAGGTCAATATAATGCGTTTAAGCAGTACAAAGATACTGCGCGCGATCTCGGTTTTAAGTACGTTTGGCATCGACACGATAAATTTTTTTATTATAAGGAGAGAGGGTAGTAGGCCTCATGCTGTAAATTTTGACAAAAAGATTATTAATTAATCATGAGCATGTACTCGTTGGAAGCTTTACGTGGGGGTTCACTGTGGCCAGTGATTCTTTAAGCCGTAGCCCTTTCATTTCATCTGAGTTATCAGCAAAGTCACCTCGAGGTTGTGAGGATGGACGTTTTAGTTGTGCAATAAGGGCCGATCATATCTGACTAGATCGGATAAATTCCCCGCCTCTGGTCGGCGGGAGTTGGAGGGAGAATAATAAAGATAAGGTTGCAGGATGCAGAAAAGGTAATAAATTCCTTAAAGGGAGGTTCATGAATGTAAACTCTCTTAGACATACTAGGGGAGCTCAAATTGAGGGAATTCGTCTTCATTTGATCTTTGAGATATAACGGGTTTTGTGCAACTTATTCAGTATCGAATCCATGTTCGGTAACGGATAATTATCACTCATGGTCGCCTTGTTCACATCCCTATAGTCAACATAAAAGTGATATATGCCCTCGTTCATTCATTCACTGTCTCACGTACTCGTTCTATAGTGCCTTCTTCATACATTGTCCGAGACATAAGTCGAGGTACGTGTCTCACTGGCTGAGCTTCCTCTAAGTCGATGTGGTGTTCGATGAAAGTCGTGTAGCCATAAATGACGCTCGTGTAGCCTAAATGCTCTGACTTATTGATGCTCTTCATCTTTAATCTCAACGATACCAGCGCACTCAGCAAAAATCCTAGGTTGCACCTCCTCCGCTTCATCTCTGTAAAATTCTCACCAGTGTCCACCACAAACACGCCACATTTTGATTCCAAGCTGGACTTTGAGGCCACATTTATGCAAGAAATTCATTCCCAGGACCATCGCATGATCTATTCCCTCAATGATCCAGGGATTAGTTTTAGCTTCAATATCTATTTGAAAAAGAACCTCGAGCACGCCCAAAGTTTGTCGAGCTTTTATACTCTTATACTTCGACCGCACGAATAAGGGAAACCATAGCACCGCGATTGCTTTATCAATTTAAACGCTTACTTATAGTTTTATCCAATAGATCCGCAACTTTCCAATGAATGTTTGAAAATATTTTTAGAGATATGATATAAAATAAAGAAATGTTTATCTGTTTAAACGATGAAGTAGTTTATGGAAAAAAATTGAAGACTATAATAGAAAAGTAACAAAGTTTTTCCAGAAAATCCGAAAATCTAAATTACACCCGGATAAGTATAAATTTTTAAAGATAGATGTAAAATATTTAGGAACTTGTTTAAGGAAAAAAGGAGTTAAGCGCAATCCGGCTAAGCTTAAAGCTAAATTCTCAGAGATGAAGAAAAGTAAAGGTCAAGGCAGGGCTGCCGCTACTTATAAGAAACAGCCGAGAGACAAACATTCGATGGTCACAATAAAACTATTCATCAAAATTGAGGAAACACGTTCCCGTAAGCACCCGATCAGAAACAAAGGTGTAAAATAGAAACATCTGAAGCAGAAACGAACAGAAATTAAGTTAAACCTTAAATCTCTGGAAGTACTAGGAATACGAAAATAATTAAGTTGCCCAAATTGAATACTGTACATACATCTCGGTACTTCGGCTCAGACGAATCTAATAGGAGGATCGCCAGTGGTAACCATCATCCTTGAACCGACTACAGGGCCAGCTGTTCGACTGCGGGGAGAATGCCGCTGCACCAATCACTCGCAGTTTCCCGAATACCAGTGTAACAGTTGACAACGCATCGTCGAATTTTATTACCTCTCTCGGTTTTCCAAGTGAGGTCACCTATCACTGAATAGTAATTAATCGAATTAAATCTCTCGTTCCTTGATTTTCCTATGCATTACTTCCAAACTGGACGTAACACTAATTTACCACGATTTGTCATAAGATAAATACCTATATTTATAACATGTGCGCGTTGAGGTTTAGCTCGAGTATGCTTGAAAAAAAATATAATCAATAACTATATTTTTCGATAATATCTGATATTACCTTATACTTAAAATGACCATCTAAACATATGCATTCTGATAATATTATTATTTTACTTTAAATTATTATGTTCACCCGTGAATGACCGCTAGAAACCAGGAGGGAAAGGGTTGAACTAAGATTATATTCTTGTATGATAGATTTATTCTATTTCCTAACTTGTCAGTCTCGTAGCAAACAACTGACCCGCAAGCTCCTTGTCTTCTTATTCACCCGAGCACGCTCTATCGATCTATCGCCATCTAGCCAAACACCACAGATTTAATAATTTTATTTTTTTAATGCTCATTATATTTTAATAAGCATCTGTTTCATACTGATTTTCTTTGTAGTCGCCATATTCTTCATAGAAGTTTATTTTTAATAATCTATAAATCTTTCTATTTTTGTCAAATTCTTTAGTTCGAAATGTGTCTTTGCGCTTGAAGATGAGTTGCGTAATGTAACATTTGTTTATACCTCTTTTCGTCTCTCTGTTCAACTTGCTACTAGGATAGGAAACAGGATATAAATCATAAAGAAATATAGTCAACGAACAATGTATTGCACATTGTCGCATCCCCATTATAAGCCACATAGTTTTTTTGTACATTATTCACATGTTTTTTCAGAAATTTAGTTCTAATTGACTTATACTTATACTATTAAATATTTTTGTATTAATTTACAAAAATTATTCTAATGAAGTATGTAATTATATCTATCGTTTCCTAAATTAAATAATAATTACTGAACAATTGCGTGATACGGGTGAACTGCATATTTAAACCACCTCATTCTAGAGGAATACCACTGTTCATACTCAAAAATTACAAGCCAGTTTTTCAGCTGATATTGACCTGATATCAGCAGTTTTTTATTCGGTATTACTTACTGTTAAAACATATGTTGTAATTATCTACTGTAAACAACTCACCGTTTTTTTTTTGTCTTCAGCACCTATAGTTCCATGACTGCGATGCCGAATTAAATCTATAACTTTACTAACAGGATTTTTACTACTCTCTGAGCCGGCTCTTGGTCTAGAATATTCTTTAGTATCTTTGTCAATGTTTACTTCCAAGGAGGAACTTCCGCGCATACTTCTGTACAGGGTGTACTAGTAAAATAAAATTAAAAATAGTTAAATTTTAGTTCCAGTTCTTTTGTAATATATTTAAAAAAAGTTTTATTAAATTAAAGGTACAGCTTAATATAAAGACTACTTTCATAGAGCAAATATAGCTTTAAATAAGATAGTAATATTCTTCATCGTCTTTATGCCATGTATAATATTTATAAAAAGCGGCGTTTCTGATTGATGGACGATCAAAACCTTGGAGCACGCGCGGAGAAAGAGAGTAGGCCGCGGTTGAGGGCCGGCGCGCGCGGAAAAGGGCGGTAACGGCGCGGAGAAAGAGAGAAGGTAGAGCCGGATAGCGCGAGAGCGCGGACGAGGGAGGTAGCGCGCAAAGAGAGAAAAGCCGCAAAGAAAGGGAGACAGAGGCGCTTGGTGGTGCGAGCGCGCGGAAGGCGGAAGGAGAGGCCGAGGAGAGATGGATAGGCTTCACGCGAGATAGAGAGAGAAAGAAAACCGCGGATCCCGAAAATTTAATAACTGACTATGCGCGAAAATGGGGATTTTGGAAAGGGAAAAATCCCGTTAGTTGTCGAGGCGTTGAGAAAATTGGAAGAATTGGGGAGTTCGTTCTGAGTCTTAATCGACGAAAGAAGGAATTAAAATTAGAGAAAGTAAGGAAAGGAAAGAAGTTTGTAGAGACGAGGGATAGTAGAAAAGATACGAAGAATATTGAAAGAAAAGAAATAAAGAGCAAGAGAGAGAAGGATAGGAAAAGCCAACCGAAAACTTGGAGGAAGGAAGGATTAATATAGGAGAAAAATAAAGGTTGAGGAAAAGACGAAGGAATTGGGGAAAGTGAGGTAAGAGCTTAATATAATTTAGGGTGATGGATCTATAATTGTGAGATTAGAATTGAAATGCGGGTAGGTAGGGTCGGAAAATAGAACGGTTGTTGCCAAGGGAGTTTTTCCCGGACTTGTTGCCACGGAGAAGGAGTGGCGCCAGGATGTAGTTTTCTTTCCCGCCAAAACGAGCTGGGAAAATTCTTTGATGCCGAGGAAAAGTGACAGGGGGCTATTAAGTTAGGTGAAATAGAACCGCGAAGGATAACAAAAGAATTTAATTACATAGAAAAGTAATTCGTCGCGGAGAAATTAAAATCAAAATCAAAGAGCCCAACGTTTCCCGCTATTTTGCCGCCAAGAGGGAGCCCATGCTGTGCGGGGTGTCGCTGAAAATTTTCTAGGCTTCGCTGTGTTCCCCGAAGTTCATTTCGATTTCGAATCGTCCTAAATATTTTAGTGGTTATTGGAGTTAGAAAATATTTTGTGCGTAGCTAGGGAATAGGCCTATAGGGTTCTACGTCACAAATGTTAAGATTTATGGTGACAATGCTCTGGCGTATACGACATGTAGACACTCATTTCGACGCTTTAAGAATAATGATTTTGAACCCGAGAATAAAGTTCTTTTTGATGCACAGAAATAATTTAAAGACAAAGAATTGGAGGAATTAATCGATCAAGGCTGATGTGCTAGTTGAAATGGACAAACATAACAAGCAGATAAGTCAATTTTTTCAAAACATTGAAAAGTTTCAGGAATAATATAGAAGCAAGGACATTGGGTATTGTATGAATGATCAATATCATCCGCTAAACCAAATATCTATGTTTCAAAGCTTCTCTTTCTTGGTAGGGACACAAATAAATATGCCGGAACAAAAATTGCCAGATTCGTCGCTTCTACCATCTTTTCGGAGAGTTTCCATCCGAAATTCCCAGCTCGACCAGGAAGAAACTCAAAAGGCACCAGACCTTTATGGCCTCGAACGAACATTTCGATCGTTTAGTATTATGACAAGGGGATAAAGGCGCGGAGAGGTAAATGCACGCGAAGCCTACCTCATTGCTACCGCGATATAAACGGAGGGCCCTACTTCCTCGATGGCTCGCGAGGGCATTAATCTCATCGGGAGAAGGCCGGTAGCGTTTACGTCCCTGCGCATTCGCGACCCAGGGTCGGCGGCGCGGTGCTATATTTCGCATTTTCATAGTATACTTAATATAGTATAAGTACATTTTCCAAATTAATAAATATGAAATACAGTTCTCAAAATATCAGTGATTTAGTGCATATGTATTTGTTGCTTATTCTGTTTCGTTTTCATATGTCATTTTTAGTAAATACGCAATCAGCACCATCAAAAACAAATTCATAGAAGGCTGGAAATTGGCTGGTACCTTTTATTATCATTAACGCGTTAAAATATGGCGTGAGTCACGCTAATTAGGATGGCTTCTAATAACCCTTGGATATGCTTTCCTTGAATAAGAGAGCTCTCGCTTTACATAAATTTATCTACCAAATTTAAGCCAGACTGGGTCTCAATTTCACTAAGTATCTCTCACGGTTCTAGACTAGAACCATTTATATTCTACCTTTACATCAGTGTTCAGAATATATAAGGGTTTATTGAGTAATATCTTTGTTAAGTGTCCGACGACCTTAATAATTGATTTTTAAAACTACGTACTAAGCCCTAATATTTGAATTTACTCTTGTTATACGGGTCATAAGAAGCCTCCCGCACGAACCGGTTTTCGTTATGAGAAAATAGGTGAATCGCAAGAGGAAACGTGAAATAAACATAGGGGTTCAGTATATTTGTTACTTAATTATTTATTGTAGATAAAGTGATTACTTACAGTTTGGTTATTACATATCACACTCTGAGGTTAGGTACGAGGATGGCCCTTCTCTGGTCAAAGTTATTATTTGTATACTATATGAATTAATACCTAAGTATGATCGATAACCCAAGAGAGACTTTGAAGCGAAGGTAGCGGCGAACTGATTCTTGCAGTATTCTAGGATAGAGTAATTTTGTTGAAGAAAGGTCAAGTGTGGGAGTGGCTTAAAGAACCACAAGGCCTTTAGAGCTTCTGCATTTTTCTAAGTCATTTACTGTTCAGAGCGATGCTAGTGATTACGCTATTGGAGCTGTTTTGACTCAGAAGGATGACGATGGGTTTGAGCATCTGATCGTGTATGTCAGTCGTGTTCTTAATCCGGCTGGAAGAAATTATACTACGTCGGAAAAGGAGTACCTTACTTTACTGTGAGCGATTAAGAAACTGAGACCTTACTTGGAAGCATATGAGTTCGTTGCAAAAAAGGACCATAGTGCATGGCATAAGAATTTGAAAGATCCTAAAGAGAGACTAGTGCTTTGGACCCTCGAGATGCAGCAGTGGGATTTTAAGATCGTGCATACAAAAGGCACGCTCTCTAGAAGGATTGATTGAGAGATAGCGGTTGTGGCGAATTTTGAGACGATCTCGGATCTTTGGTATCTTGGGAGAATAAACGATTTACAGCGTTGCCTTCGGAAGTTTCCAGGATGGAAAGATTTTTTTTAGGAGGAAGGGTGGGGGCTCTTCGTTACAGACGAGTACAAAGTTGAAGTGGTTGACCAGGTACATCGCCACCCGTCGCCAGGTCATCTCGGAATATAATAGACTTATGACAGGGTTAAGAAAGAATATTCTTGCCCTAGTTTTTATTATCAACTAAGTAAATACGTACCGCAGTGTAAGGCTCTCAGGCATGTCTTCAAGGTTTGATGGGTAAGCGTATCGTTGAGAGACCATGGGCAGACGTAACGGAGTGGTCTCATAGTAATGGAAAGGCGGTGACAAATGATTTGAAGAGTTTGTGTTGCTTCGGTAGGAAACTCCCGAGTTCTTATTTACGGATAAGGGTACCTAGTTCATTTATGAGTATCTCGGTTGGAAGATTACGGAGTGAAGTATGTAACCACGCCCCCCTACCACCCCCAAGTCAATCCGTTTGAGTGTACGAATAAGACGTTAAAAATGATGATTGCCAGGTTCGTCGAAGCTGATCATCGTCAGTGGGACGAGCACTTGCATGAGTTTCGACATGCCATTAACACGGCCGTGCAAGCTAGCACAAAAGTCTCGCCAGCGTTCTTGAAATACGGGCGCCACCCACAGCCAGTGAAGAGTTTGCGACGTGAAGTTGAGGGAGAGAAGGTAGTTGTTCGTGTCGATCCTGAGCATTGCGGTGGTTGCGGTGGTTGAGCCGGCAAGTCTCGTCATCGAGCCGATGAAGATGAAAGCTCCGGAGAGCGAGAGGAGGTCAACAGATTTTCAGCAGGCTATTTGGAGGACTTGCACCGAGAAGAGGCCAGTCGACAGCGCTTGTAGGCAAGACGACGCCTGAAGTGAAATCCTCAGCGTCAATTTCAGATGGACGAGTACTTCTGGAATTTCAGATGGACGAGTACTTCTGGCCCGGAGCCTACAAAGAAGAAGAAAGAGGAACGGGACTGAGATCGCGATCGCGAGCGCGAAAATGTAGGAAGGGTAGTTGTGGGTGGCGCTAATCGAACCCGAAGGGGCCGTTGGTCGATAGCACTCCGTAGGTAGAGTTCACCAGCGGTCTCCGACTTCAGAAGGGCAGGCGCGGGGGAGCATGGAGTTCGGCACGAAAGTCGTGTATCGGGCACAAGATGAAGTAGTGTCAAAAAGGTCCTGTAGATTCTTCGATTCTCCGTCAAAAATGATAGTCGTGAGGAGCTCAAAGGCTGATCGATGGTTAGGGTCGATGCTGGAGTGTCAGGCGTTTCCTAGGTGATGCCTCCTAATAAGTCGACGGGAGTTGAGGAAAGAAGCCCTGTGCAGTCTATGGAAGTGTCCGGTGCGGCACTACAATTTGGTGCGAAACGAAGATTTCGTTTCCCTGGGGCTTGCCTCGATGTCCAGGCCAATTGTTGTGCGGGCTGAGACAGCAGCAGCTTTTGCACAGATGACTAGCACTTTCCAAGAAGCCCGTCTACTTCTCAGTGAGATATGGAACGCGGAGCCAGAGGATCGACTATGGATGCGGATGGCCCTGGCTCAGGCTTGCTATCAGGGCCCCAAACTGATAGCAAGCGAGAGTGCGTCAGGCATTATTATGGTTTATATAGTAAAGAGAGTGAAAGAGAAAGCGAGTTATTAATATAGAGGTAATTGATGCAGATTGAGTACACAGCAGTGCCATATAGACATTGAGTTTTTCGGAGGCGAATTTTCCGATGAGGAGGCCGTAGCCGTTTGAGATCGAGATATCAGCTGACTGATCAAGTTTCCTCCCGCCAAGTTGATAGTGGCTGCTGCCATAGTAAATAGTAGTCTACTACTCGTATATAAATTTGAGCACGCTGATAGCCTGCGTCGACAGTGTGAGAGAAAGAGAGTTAGCTTGCGCGTGCGTTACAAAAATTGTCGAGAAAATTATTAAATTTTATATTATAACAAATATTTATTCAATATTTAAACATCCGCGCGTATATTACGTGCAACGATACGCGAGCGGATAAGGATGGAAAGTCCTCAAGTCACTCTTTATTTTGTTTTATTTAACTAATTTTTGCTGTAAAATTCTAGACACACGTCTATTAAATACTCAACATCAACGCAGCAACCGTGTTCGAAGTATGGATATGGTGATTTATATGTACAGATGACGCGATTTGGGTAAGCGGTTGTTAGCGAATTGCCGCATTCGAATCTTACATAGCAGGTCGCTTCGCATCAGGTTCGATGCCTCTGCTAAATCCAATAATAGGATTTCACTAAACGTCAAATTTTTCGTAGATCCTACAATACTACTACGCTTCCGTATATACACTTGTACTGATTATGGACATAGAAAAGATGTACCAGCAGATTCTCTTACATTTTGATCACAGATATTACCACAAACTTGACTCTGATGTCACAACGGAGAGACGAAGACATTTCAACTCAATACTATTACTTTCGACATGCCCTCGGCACCTTATCTCGCCAAAATCATACTTTCCGCTTGCGGTTTAAGTACTCAAAAGAGACCTAAGTGACGGAGTTCTCGGGTAGCCTGCCTCAAGGCCGTCCGTGTAGATAAACAAGGACCCGAGGCACCATCGGCGTTGAGATGAGCAGGCGTTCAGCGCAAAAATAAAGCGCCTATCACCGCTTACCGCCTATCAACGTGCGTTCGTATGTACGTTCGTATGTAGTGTGCATATGTGCACACTGCCATTTTATAGAGAGAGAAAGAGAGAGAGAGAGAGAGAGAGAGGAGAGAGAGAGAGAGGGAGAGATAGATAGATAGACAATTGATTTATTGTAAAATTTTACAAAAATTATTGGACAATACTTTAGCCAACTTATATAAAAAATTATTATAGATTATCATAGTTTCGTTAATATCACAGATGTAGCGCAATGACAACATTAAATAAATAAATCAATAAACCACATTTTTCTTATTATCTATCATTCAAGTCACAATGAGTAAAATATAAGTATTTACAGGGAATAAAGATGAGATTCAATCATACACACATATACTCATAATACATACATAAAAGCAAAAAACATAAGTAGGATGCAATTAAAAACACAAACATGAGGACATCTGACCAGAATAATTATATTGCTATGTCCCGTCTCCTCAGATGCTCAATCACCAGCGTGGAACCGTAGCCTCTTTAGGGTCACCCCTAACTGGTCGATCAGATGCGTTAGAAGAGAACAGATTAGCGAGGGAGTGCTAAAGGGAGTGATATGATCGCCCCACCTAGCTCCCGTCACATACCGTACACAAGAGTTCTGTGACTCTAGTAGCCTTGCCATTAACTCCAAGGACGCATCTAAATAAATAATAGAACAATAATTAAAATGAGAAAAGACTAGAGAATGTACCAGCTTAGCTCGAAGAGCCTGCGTGGTGTACTGATGGAAAAAGCGTAAGCTATATAACATCTGGTTGATTCTTTTACAAACTAATTCAATATGCGGTCTCCAGGTAAGACCACGTCTAGAACAACACCAAGACTCTTTACCGTTCCAGACAAAGGCACAACAATCCCCTCTTCGAGTTCAATAGAATTGATTCCCGTCGACTTTATGTCTACAAGGAATCTACGCGTTCCAAAAAGAATTGCAGATGTCTTTCCGACATTGAGTCGGAAGGCTGCTGACGAAGCCGCCACGTGTCTAGCTTCAGCCTCCAAGTTATCCCTAGAAAAGCTAAGGTAAATCTGAAAGTCATCAGCATATAAAATATGTCTTACACTCACGGAGTTCAGGGCAAGACCTAAATCATTAATGTAAAGACAAAACAGTAAGTGTCCCAAAACAGAGCATTGGGAAACGCCAAGTGTAGTAGATAGCCAGGAAGATGTATTTGTTCTGTCAGCTATGACAAGTTGCTCTCTTCCGGACAAATAAGCCCGAATCCACGTCAGCAACCCCCTCGAGAAGCCCATTTGCTTCGTACATTTTAGTCGAGTAGGACTAAAATGCGTTGAACGCTTTGATAAAGCTAAAAATTAGCGTCATCTATTTTTTCCAATTGCTGTTCGTACGTCTTCTAGTTTTAGCAAAGCAGTTTTTGTGTGACACTAAGTGCTCCATAAACTGATCATATACAATGCAATTCTTTTAAGAACTTTTAAGAGAAAGTAAAGCAGTGAAATTGGCCGAAAATCATCTGGTCCAGAAGATATGGCCAATGGCACTACATAAGCCCTCTTCCAAACTTCTGGAAAGCAGTAGCTAGCAAGCAACTAATTGTATAGGCGCACTAAAAAAAGACCAATAATTGGAAAAGCCTTAACAACTACACCATGTGGGGTGCCATCCTCACCAACTGCCTCAAATGAATACTTAGATATATAAAATAATATTGGTAATACTTATTCTTTTAAAACAAAACCCATCCTCTGTGGCAGAGACAAGCAAAGCATCTGTCTGTCTGTCATCGATAACATTAGATATGGAAACTCTCGCAAAGGGAGTGTTAAGCTCATCGGGTGTGAGCCCATACAACGACCCACTCGCTCGTCATAGTAACTCTAAGTTCCGCAACTCACACCAGATCGTGCTGGAATTTTGAGAGGCTCTTTTGAGAGAATTTTTCGAACAGACGATAATGAACATATTCAGTTCTCGCCTAATCCACCCTCTCCTGAACACATTGCAGAGATCCAGGAATTCCTCAAGGAATTACTATCTCTAAATTGCCCTACTTTTGCTCTGCAACTCACGAAGCTCGAGTCCAATCCAAGGCTTGCGCCTCTTATTTAGGTTCATTCCCGATGCCAGTTCATCAATAGTCGCCATTAGATTAGAGTTAAGCTTCGCGACCGCCGTTTTAACGTTAAAATCATCTGCCAACAACGGCCCCCAAAACAGCCCGACATACTCTTATAGTTCCTACATTGAAAAGAGCAACAGTTTTTAACACAGGAACCTCTGCTGTTTCATCAAATATGTTGTGCTTGCTGTAAAAAGGAGCACGTACGTTGGCGGCTGAAATCACCATGTGATTGTCTTCAACAAGTATGACGTCAATCCATATACGGAATGTGGATGCAATATGCGTAGGACCATGGTGGAGGATCTGTTAAGACAGTTATGCTGCAAATCTGTGAACAAACACAGCGTCATCAAAGTCAGTGCAGAGATGCAGAGAGAGAGAGAGAGAGAGAGAGAGAGAGAGAGAGAGAGAGATCACAGTCTCCAACAATGATTTTATGACTGTAATTCGGAGAAAGTCTTCGCAATTCAAAAATTTTGAGTTCCTCGTAAAAGAGACATGGGCGCTATACGCAATACAAACTAATGTAGGCTCTAAGGTGCGATACTGCACAGAGCATACTCGGAATTTCTTGTCGATATGAAGCGCGACTCGCCCACCATTAGCATTGCGATCTTGCCGAACTACAAAAAATCCACCAATCACAATGACTTCATCTATGATGCTAGAATCCAATCAGGTTTTCGCTACACCGAACAAATGATAAGTAGGATGATCATGTAAATGAAGACAGAGTCCCTCAACGTAAGCTCCTTTGGTACCTTTAAGAGAGTTCACATTCATGAAACCTGCCTTGAGGAATCTTCCACCCCTACTGCATCCCGCAGCTTTATCTTTATTATTCCCCCTCCCACTACCGGTGACCAGCGACGATCCAGTTACATATGATCGGCCCTTATCCCATAACTAGAACGTCCATTCTCACAGCCTTGAGTCGACAGAGATGATAACTTCAATGAAACGAGAGGACTACGGTTAAAACAAATACTGGCCACGGAACCGCCACGTGAAGCTCTCGACGAGTACATGTTCATAAATAAATTAATAATTTCCTTCTCAGAGGCTACAGCTTAAGCCCTACTACTTTCTCTCCATTTAATAAAGAATTTTTTCACACGAAGCTAAATGTGCTGAGGTTTTGGTCGTGTGAACGAGTTAGATGCGCTGCAATGCAACTCAACGGATTAGCGTAGAGACATATGTTATACATAGTTTTTAGGTAATAAATTTGTATCTTTGATTGTTAATTCTCCCATAAAAATTATTGAAAAGAGAGAAAGCTCGTGTCGGCACCTCTTCACGTAATGAGTGGGACCTCGCTATCAGAAGGAGTCCGACAAGGGGAGTTAGGACAGCGAGCTTTGTACCCATATATCTATAAATTCGGTCAGAACATCGCTTGTGCGCCCCATGTCGTGAGGTGGAAGGACCTCCTCCCACTTGTGAGAAGACGATATGTTACAAATCAATTGACACTATTTCCATATAATATCCAGGTATCGAATTTGATTTTGTATAAAAAATAGTATAAATATGTTTAAAATAAAATTATAATAAAAGTATAAAAATTAATAAAACAGAAAATTTGGCAATTCATATCGATCAGTTTATCAACCTGAAATAATATAAAAATGTTACTGATTAAACTTCAAATCATAAAAATGCATAAATAGTATAATAATATAAGATTCGAAATAATAATATAAGATAGAAAATTATCTAGAAAAAATTTTAAACATCTACCAAAAATGAAAACAAACCTGTACAGCAGATTTCATATTTGAAATAATACTTGGTTTTCTTGCTTTACTTGCGTCAGATTTACTTCTTGGCCTGATTGCGTCGAAAAGTGTGTTTCTTTGAGAGGGTATATTAGCGTCATCTATTGAAGTTATTGCTAGTGTATTCCTTCTTTGCTCAACACTGCGACTGCGAATACTTTTATTACTAGATGAGTCAGATTGATTACCAGTATATAGTTTTTTTATATCTTGATTAAGTGATTGAGGTGTAGAGTTTCCTGAATTAGGTTCACTGCTTTCTAATGATGTTTTTGGAATAGTTCTTGTATGAGAGCTCCAAGTACCTACAAAAATAACAACAATAATAATAGTGATTATGATGATATATTATAATTACCTTGATACTAAAATTTTTATGCAAGTCTTGGATAAAAATTCTGACAATTTAACGCAAAATAAATATGAATAAATTCTATGTACAGATTCTTACTATTATCATTGTAATTTGAAAGCGGAAAAAATTTTCTATTTAACAGTATAATTAACATTAGGCTAAATAAGCTGAAATGAGTGTAAAATTGCCGTCGGTTTTTCTATTGACCTTTCAGGATTTGGAGATAGATTTGGTTTTGGATCCGTTAGAAATCAAAATTTTGTTTTTTACAGCTCAGCCGGTGAAGGCAAGACACGCTGACGTTTAGCTAGTGAAATCCAATTACAAAATGCTGAAATCGTCATTTGCATCTCATTATTTGGGATCATCCGATGTACTTATACTATACATTGAACCATATTGTTTAATCAAATGGTTATCTAATAATACTGACAACATCATTTATCACAGATTCAATTTGATTCTTCAATAAGTCTTTAAAGTTTTTTCCATGTAAAATGCTTTTTATTAAAAACGGATATATTATTCTATTATGGACGCCATCAAATGTCCCCCTCTATTTTCAGAAACTTTGATAGAAATACTTATCACAGTTTTAAACCCATTTCAGTTAAAAAGTATGAAAAATACGTTATGTTCTGAAATCCATTTTGAATAAATCAAACATTTCAAATGAAAAATATTAAATAATATTACAAAAAGATATTATTAATTCATGTTTTAAGATACACCCTTTTTCGTGAATACATTGTATTTATGTTAGATAAAAAGAATCGTAATTGTGACATTCAAATTTCAACAACCTATCTGTAAATTGTATGATTTGTAACATGCAGAATCTGGGACACGATTCTAGGGGGTACCTTTAGAATACCGATTGTTCCGATGGATATTCTTGTGGGTTGTGTGCTCTGGACCAGCGACGAAAAGAAGCAGAGGATCAGCGCTGCAAAAGCGCAGGTTGCACTATGTAGACACGGGAGGTATCGCGTCCATTTTTCTTGTCCACGGATCAGTTGTTTACCTGTGTCTCGTCGCCTTCTCTTGTGCATTCCTTCGTGATCGGAACCTCACGCTCTCCACTGATTCACCGGTTGACTGATGCCCTGTGTTCTTAATGCTACAGGGTTTCGGTGCACTAAATAACCGAGCAGCGTCAACCTACTCTCTTGGACGCCCGACAGAACAATAACTTTTGGAAATTTGTCGCGCTCGAGAAACCTAGGCTCCTCGTACATTCGTGTAACCATTTCTTTGATTACCCGCTAAATCCACGAGTTCGGTTCAAGTTGGCCTTAACGGGCCCGGCGCGGTGCCTGAAGGTGGCTGCTTGGCGGAGGTAGCCCGGAGTCGGGAGGACCGTCGGAGCAGGGCCGTCTCACCGCGGTAATCGTCAAGTATTACATTCTCGCGACGCCCAGTCCCACGGGGTGGGGGCCGAACGTAAGTGCGAGCAGGGGATAATTAGGCGCCGGTGCGTACGTACGAGACATTCGTCTCGCAACTATTATAGCGATAACTTGCTTTCAATAATTTGTATCGGCACCGTATCGCAATTATAATTAATAATAATAAAGTGCAGTTCTGTGAATTCATAACCACACTCGGTGTTCTTTTTCATTCCTCACCTCGTTCCCACACAGCGTCCATTTAGGAAAAATCCGTTCCTCTCCTGAGGAGCGTTGATGTTTCCATCCTTTGCATTTGAACGTCGATTTTTCGTCAATCCATTCCTCTTTTGAGGAATGTTTTTTTATTATGTTAATGTAGCTCGAATAAATACAATGTTGAAGTCATGCGTAAGATTATGATTATGAGACGGGTCGGTGTCACGTGCACGCAAGGTACCAGGCCGCTGCTCGACCTTCGCCCGATCGGCAAGAAAAAGCAACAATTCCCCCAAGTGCGCGGGAGCGCCCTTTTAACGCATTTCCCCCGCCATACGCCTTTTTGAACAAATGTGGACGCATTTGCCTCGAATTTCGCCTGTATCGCATTCGCGCGCTTTAGAATATTTTTCTGGCAGTGAGCTACGCAATACAAATGTCACGCATCTACATTTCGCACCACAAACACATCTAAGCATTATAACGCATTATACAATTAAACTTAAGGTGCCGGCGCTGTCAGCTATCTTTGCGTTCTCGCACACCGATTGCGGCTCTTCGTTTGCTGCTTTCCATTTACATAGTGTCCACCCTGGTCTCGGTAACTTGTAATCTTTTCGAAACTCTAAAAGCTCCTTTATAATTTTATTACTCCAATACCGCAACTCGCTCGGATACTGTTACTGCCGGTTTTTCGTATTCTGGAAGTATATTTATTCTTTCTATTTTTTTCAAATTTTCACTCAATGTGTTTAATCTGTAGAGCGAAAAATTCTTGTCCGATAGCACCTCGTTTGTAATTATTCCTGCGTTTTCGATTAATCCGTTGTTTATCATACTGTAGTGTAACTTTCCACTTGCTGCTTCCATTTGCTGCTGACAATAAGTCTACTCTGCTTTATTACTTTCTAGCCCAAACTTTGTTTCCACCAATTTATTCCTTTGGATAATAGTTTGACGACTTCTTGTGTATCGCAACCCAATATTTTGATTGCCTCTCCATTTTCTTTTGTGACGATTCGTCCAGTGCTTAAAAAATATACTGACTCGTACACCCTACTAATGGAAAAATGGCACGTTTTCTCATTCGTTCATTCCACTGCTTATCAAGAATTGTCTTTTTTTTATCTAAAATAAGGCGATTCGTGATGTTCTGCAGTTACTCTACCAGTCGCAGGTCTTCCCCAGCTACCTGCATCGAATTTTCAGGGCATTATACGCTCCTTGTAGTTATTCCCTGAGATCGATGTATGTCGTGACCTCTTCTGCTGTCAGTTACAGGTTCCACTCCGAAGCCTCGTTTACAACTAAATTAGTTTCCTCATTATATTTGTTTGTTCGTTTGAAGCGGTTTTCCTTAGTCTCAGCAAGTTTCTATTCATATTGTATGTCGAATTTGCCTCTATGTGGTTCCTTAATTACGTATACCATTTCATGGAAATGCTTGGTATTCAATTTTATATCGAAATATAATTTCGACTTACACTTTATCTGCATCAGGTTATTTGCTGTTAGCATTTGCAGCTGCATCAGTGATTCCTCCAACTCGCATATATAGTCATTATATGTGAACGATGTTGGCGAAGTTTAAAGCTTGTCAGTGTACATGCTCTGTTATTGAATATCAACTCATGCGGGATATATTGGATCGCTTCGTGCTGCATGAAGTTATACGCGAGATGCCACAGTGGAAGCTATCTCTCCATCTGAGTGTGACTCTGTGTAGTTTTTAAAATATTCCGTAATTATATGGTGTATCTTTTTGATTCTACCAGTGGCTTACGGTTGGTAACCTATCGATGGTACTTATCTATTCTTCTAAAAAGTCGTTCTGGAATGCGTCTGTTGATCGTTTACTATGGCTTTTAATGGTCCAAAGTAGCTTATAAATTTATTTGTTAAAGCTTGCGTTACTTCCTGCATGCTTATATGCCTAACCAATATCACTATGAAGGTACTTTTTTTAAATTAAAAATCTTGAAATACTGTAAGCAGTTGAAAGAAAACTTTAAGAATTTCTTTGAAGAATGAAGAAAATGTATAGCGAGGGAAAAAAATTCATTGGAGAGAAACATACGATTGTAGAATAATTTTTAAAATAAACTTTTTTTAAGTACTCTCATTCCTTAATGGATAGATCTTGTATACTAATTGTGATTAAATATTTCTCCTAAACTACATCGAAATGTAATATTTTAAAATATATATATATATCAGTACATATACTTATTAATTAGATTTAATTTGAAAAAGTTGCGTATAACACTAACCAGCTCTAGGCCGAGAATTATGCTCTTGCAGAAGAAAAATAGTATTGTCTACATCTTCGGCGACAATAGATGGCAATGGCTGCGAATCTAGATCCTGAAAAGTCAATAATAGATCAATGTTGATAAAGTCATGTAATAATGTTTATTACTTTTTATTATTAATATAAGAAATAATTATTAATACAGTGCATTTTGGCACTGCTGAACGAAAACAAAAATATACAGTGGCCTTCCAATATAAGCACGGAGTGAGCTTGGTCTCGACGGGTTTGAGCCAGCAACTCTTCGGTAGCAACCTAGGTAGGGTCGCAATATTTATAATGCGTGACAAAGTAATATACGGTGTATCCAATAACAGGGTGATTGGACTTGAACTCTTGTGGCTTATTTCCTTTAGACCCTAGCAGTCGCTGTTCGGCCACGTGATAACGCGGAGGCGGAAGAGGCCCTATCCACGCGTGTGAGCGGGCGGAGGTGTCGATTGGTGCCGGTGGTATTCGAGGGCTCTTATAACTTTGGTAGCTCTTGTGTGCGGAGACCGATAGTAATGGGAAGTACCATATTTCTCAGAGCCCTCCTTCATATAATTTTAAATAGAATCCATCACTCTCTTTGTAACTTCCCTCTACAGCGACTACTACAAGAATGTGAAAGAAGAGAATAATTATTACCAGGCAATAAATGTGATTCGGCAATTAATAGAAAAGAGAAGAGATATCTGCGTGTGGTGAAACAATGCAAAACTATAATAATATATTGTGTGTTTGGCCTAATTGTATGGTTTGTTGAAATAAGAGAGACAGTACAAATATTTGAAAATTTTATTTAATATATTCGCCATCAAAGCTTGTATAGTTCAATTTCCAAAAAGGGGACATATTATGAAAGTTTATTAGTCATCAGATTCTTTAGTAAATGAATAAGAATAATTCCATAATTTCATTTGCGTCAAAAATCCAGGACCCTACTTTAGGATCGGGCTTGAATCGAAACCTAAGTAGAGCTCAGAAAAGGAAGCTGCTTAAGCAGAAAGTGCTTGAGTAGGGTAGACTGGTGCCTGTTTTCGGAATGGACAGGAAACAGCGGAAGGCGGAGAAGAGACGGGAACTCGGAACCACACCTTTGACGCTGACACCTACGAATGTCCGCCCGGAAACCGGCAAAAGGCCAGCCTCCTCCAGCCCGTAGTCTTCATCATGAGTCATGGATCTGTCAAATCAAAAAGGGAGGCTTTGTACCCCGCTTTAAAGAATTCTTCCCCAGGAAAGAGAACGGTTGTAGTTTTCTGTGGAGACAAAGACTGTAAAACCTCGCTGGAAAAGGAAGCCGTCAACCTGACTATGGGGGACCCAGATCTCAAAATCAGGGTGGTGCTTCCGGACAAGCTCAGGATCACTAAACGAATTACTCGGATTTCTTCGGGATTCGAATCTGGACTAAAATTCCTAAATCTGACTCAAAGACAGAATATTGGCGTGGATATGTTTAAATGGCAAGGCTACTGAGCAAGGCAGCCTGCTTAGTTCTGTGTCTAGAGAACCCATCGGTGGCCATGCTAAGGAGTAAAGACTTCAGGCTGATAGTCGAGGTGGACACTGTCACCTTGAAAGTGCTGGGGAAATCCTCGGCTGGCAAGCCTGAAAGAGTAACTCAAATAGAAGCACAGTAGGAAACTAGCCTCAGCGCTCATAGCTAGGAGTATAGTAAACGTGCATATACACATAGTCCTAATACAGGAATCTTGGGCTTGGTAAGGATGTTTTAGGGAACTCGATATGGGCCATGAACTGTTCACAGGGTCACATGATGGGAGTGTAAGAGCTTGCATTGTCACCGTATGCATAGCTGTAGTAGTTGTATACAGCACGTGCAACAATCTAAAGTTGATTATCGGATGCGACGCTAATACGCATAATGTTGCATCGATATCAACTCCAGGGGTGAAACCCTACTATAGTTTAATATTACAGCTGCTATTGCAGTTTGTCGCAGCCAGTAGAAGAGATGTATTAGAGCTCACACTGGCCTTCATCGGTGTCAAAGAGGTTATCCATAGATGGAGAGTTGAAAATGGACCATCCATGTCAGACCATCGAATCTTCACATTTGGAATATCTTGCACAAAACCAAGATTGGATCCGAAGAGGAGACCCAGGGATACAGATTGAGAAGATTTTAAATATGATATGTCGGCATAAAAATTACTTAGAAAATTATAATCTTTAATATTTTATCTAGGTTTTGTCACGTGGCGGTGACCGGGTGACTAGTTTCGCCCCGGCTCCCAGCCACCATGCGACTTAAGGACTTTCCATCCTCTCCTCCTGCTCGTGTCGTCGCACGGAAAATCCGCGGACGCGGCGGGGCGAGCCTGGGTGCTCGCTGCTATAGGGAACGCGAAAAATGGGAAAAGGCGCACGAAATATTTACGCGGATGTTTCACTTTAAAATCAAATAGATATTTATTATAAAAGTTTATAAATTAAACCCGACAACGGCGCGACGCTATCTAATAACTTTTTTTTTCTCTCTCTCTCTCTCACTCTCCCAACGCGGATGATCGCGCGCACACTGAACAAAATATATATATATTAATTCGCGGCGGCGATCTTTAAGTTGGCGGGAAATGCCCTCCGCCTTGTTGTTGGCACTACCTCCTTGTTCAGCCAATCTACAGCCACAAGGGCGAGATCCAAGCCTCCCAAGGTACTCAAACTTGATCTGGGGAGTACACTTGCACTTCGGTGCACCGCTCTCACCCTCTCTCACTTGTTTCTCTCTCTCTCTCTCTCTCTCTCTCTCTCTCTCTTTCCCTCTAACTCACTTCGACGCGTCGCGCGAAAAATGTGACGCTGATTCAAATCGTGCGATCGAGCAAGGATCGAGGGCCGATCGCACGCCTAATTGCCCTCTCTCCTTAATTAGCCGCCGCGGCCCGCGCGACAATTACCGCGGTGCGCCGAATTTCGCGCGCACCGTAGTCCAAGAAGTCCTACGAAAACTCTTGGATTTCGCCGCCACTGCTGCGATACCAGTCGAACAAAGAGACACTTGACACCAGACGGAGGGCACCAACAGGGCCAACCACACGACCAGCACCGAACTCCTCGTTCGGGAATTTGAATACGAAATCCCGTCACGCCGCAGAGCCACCTCAGATGCTCTCACCAGCCATCCGCAGACCCGTTCAGCGCCACCGCCTGCGGATAGGACCATACCAAAGACGAACGCAAAGTGGAGTTGGCTGCCGCCACGTATCACTGTATCACCACGGCGCTACACGATCACCAACCGGTCTAGGTCTCCACTTTGCTTCTCACCACCCCCGCCTTTTCACTAGAAAGATGGCTTGATCTAGATCCCAGCTCGGAAGCTGGATAACAGGCTCGCATCCCTTGAGCATATCGAGTCCGACCCTCTGTCGCCACATCGCGGAGGTTAGGCAAGCTCTCGACAGGAAAGGACCTCGCGGTGTTACCCTAGCTGAACACGGTTACCTGTTCCCCCAAGCCGGAGGCTTGTCCTCCGCCTAACGGAGTTGGAGCAATACGTTTTCTCCCCATTCCTGGCGAATCCGCACACGATGGACGATGCCCTCCTCTTAGGGGGTCGACGTTAAGTTGAGTTATATTATGTTGATTTGTTGTTATTTAGATTTTTGTTATTGTTATAGTGGATTTCTGTTTTCATTTACTTCTGACTTTAATTATTTGGTCTAAAATGTAATTGTCATTATTCGGGTCAAAATTATTCATGTTATAAATAAATAATAAAAAATAATAAGAAACATGTTCTGAACGAGCCTTAATTTTTTTTTGTTTGGTCGCAAAGACAACTTTCAAGCATATTTAGTATATGTTGCGACGAGAATCTCGCCGTGGTCATCGCTGAGTTCGTACTCGCAGCCTTGACCATGCGCCAAGTGGGGGAAACTGGGCTGCGCGAAATTCGGTGCACCGCGGTAATTGCCGCCCGGGCCGCGGCGGCTAATAAAGGGGAGAGGGCAATTAGGCGCGCGATCGGCCCTCGATCCTTGCTCGATCGCACGATTCGAGTTAGTCTGTCTCGGGACACGGTTTTCTCCCGAGACTATTAGCGGCGACACGCTACGCTTTTCGCACGACGCACTAATAAGTAGTTAATAGAGAGAGAGAGAAAGAGAGAGAGAGAGAGAGAGAGAGAGAGAGAGAGAGAGAGAGAGAGAGAGAGAGAGAGAGAGAAAAGAGAGAGAGAGAGAGTGAGAGCAGTGCACCGAAGTGCAAGTGCACTCACCTGCCGTTCGAGTTCTACGTACTTGGGACGCTTTGATCTCGCCCTAGTGGCTGACGATTGGCGAAACAAGGAGGTAGCGCCAACAACAAGGCGGAGGGCATTTCCCGCCAAGTTAAAGATCGCCGCCGCCGAAGTAAGTAGATTTAATATATTTAATATATATATATTGTGCAGCGCGCGCGCGATATTCCGCGTCGGGAGAGTGAGAGTGAGAGAGACAATATATAGCGTCAATTCAATTATTTATTTGATTATTTGTAAATATAATAAATATTTCTCAATTAAACAAAAGTGAAACCTCCGCGTAATTATTTCGTGCGCCTTCTCCATTTTCGCGTTCCCTATAGCGGCGAGCACCCAGGCTCGCACCGCCGTTTCCGCGGATTTTCCGTGCGACGACACGAACAAGAAGAGGACGGAAAGTCCTTAAGTCGCGTGGTGGCTGGGAGCCGGGGCGAGCTTAGCCACCCGGTAACCGCCACGTGACAATGTCAAGTCATTGAACAAACAACATCATATTTTTTTATCGTGTTAAAAATGTGGAATATTGTACCAGAAAGTGATGATTTGTGGAGAACATTAGCTGAGCGGAAAATATAGACATGCATTAGATGAGCAGCATCTCCATTCCTATGAGAAAGTCGAAAATTAGATTTCTGATTGATTTGCTGCAAAAAACAACCAATTCTATTGAAGTGCTATCCGCCAATAGGATAACAATGATTTATCAAGGAGAAAATAGTAGAGATTCATACAAAGACGAACTATTGACTCGACCGCTGAAAGTGATTGTATATGCTCTTTGATTTTATGCGTACATATAATCATGACGCACAAGAACTAATGACAGAGCACATATTCATCATAAATGGTCTACCATGCTTCAAATATATGATTTAGTTTTGCGACGTGAAAACATACTTTTAGATACTGCAAAAGATGCTATTCTTATTTCATATTAAAATTAAACTAACAATGAAAATTAATTTCCAAATAAAATAAATGTACCAATTATTTACAGTAGAGAAAGACATCATGAATGATGTCAGATCAGTTAATACCCGTTTGTCAAGTATTTTATGCAGTGGCTTTGCACGGCACTTTAAGTTCATGCTGTTTTAGCTATAAGATGAAAAGAGGAACAGACGTTATGTACATCTAAGTACAAGTAGCTAAACAAGTAAAATATCTACAGATAATGAAAAATAAACATACATGAAAAAGAAATCCAGTACGAAGGAGCTTATTGATATACATAATAAGAACCAAAATAATTAAAATTATTAAATTTAAATTAAATAATAATAATATCAGTAGAACTTTAACCTTAATGCTAACATATAGAAACAAATTATATATTCTCTCAATGAATCGCGGCTAACTAGATCACAGTACGTTTAACTAAAAAAGTCGAACCTCTTAAAGCTTGAGCATACTATAGAGAGATTAGAAGTAAAATGACGGAAGAACCATAAGCTGCGAATCCTGGTAACACCTCCGTAAAGATCATACCTAGATACTTGACAGACATAGAGAGAGGAATAGCGCTGCCGTTCCCAAGATCAATGGAATTGAGACCAGAAGACTCAATGTCAAATGAAAATTTTCGAGTTACGAAAAAGATCACACACGTCTTCTAGGTATTCAATTTCAACAATGTTCCCACCGCCCAATTCGAATCAACTTGCGCTGCTGCTGTAAAGCAACCTGTTCCTTTCAATCATCTTTAGGAAATATATGGTAAACGAGAAGGTCATCCCATATAAAATACATCTTACGCTCATGGAACTAAAGGCCAAATCAAGTATATTAATGTATAGTCGGAACAGCAGTAAAACTACCAAGCGAAGTTGTAAACGGACATGAACGCTCTTATTGGTCTGTGACGGTTAATTGTTCTACCTTCTACCAAAAAGAATTCGTACGCATACCAATACAGCAGAAGAAAATCATACTCCTGCCAGTCATTCAAGGAATATCATCGGAGAAATATTAGAGAGATAGAGAATGTGACAAAAATATGAATTAGTGTAAAGTTAGAGACATGGAGAGGAATATCATAAATTTGATCTAAAATTTTTCTCTGTTAAATGATGCCCACATCCGACTCTTGGTTTCGTACAGGACTTTTAACATCAGAGTGCATTTTGTTGCAGTGGCAGTAGCCACGCTTATTTATGCCTTCCATAATGCTTCTTCATTACTTTTCATACTGCTTCGCATACTTAAATATCTTTTATATTCACGTAGTAATAAGTATGTAAGAATAGTAAGATGACATCCTCATTATCATCAAAAGTGAAAGTGCGAATTTCATCGGACGCGAAACCAATCAACGGGGGCGAAGCCGTTCAGCATTTATATACTGTAATTGTTTGTGGCGGTGAGAATGGTATGTGTGCAGCGTGCGGAAGTGTGCACGCTGTCATTGGTAAGACTACCATCCCCCAATTCCGTATACCATCGCGACCAGTAGACTGTATAATCAAATCGACAGTTTAATTTTAATTTTTTTTCTAGGATAGTTTCTAGTGTTCCAGAGCTCAGGAGCGTGACCCGAAGGAGGTATTTCCGAGGACCCTCCGTGCCGTACACGCCCGCACGAGAAAGCCCCGGTAGGGCATTAAATTACTTTTTTAGAAAAACTGTAATTGTGCAAACGATCGCTGCAAAGCCGGTTGCAATTCTGCTAGTGCTGCTAGCACTAGCTAGCACTCTTGCTACTTGCGGACGCCGCTCATCTGGACGCCCGCCGCGACGCCTGCCCAACTCGACGGCTTCGTCCACGGCAGTTTCGCCGACACTTGGGTCCCGCCACTGACGCTTGCCCTTCGATGCTAGGCCTACAGGTTCCAACGGCTGCGGATGCTTCCTTGGCACCTCGGTGTTAGTAGTGCTGACTGGGTGATGTCCTGCGGTCACCTTCTCTTTGGCTACTGCATCGATCTTGAGGTTGACTGCAGTTCCATTCGGCGACGTCTCAGGTAACCTCAAAAGAAGCCCATACACAGTAAGTACTCTATATTTATTTAATGACCCTGTTACAACATAAAATTTGATCAAAAGGTTGAAATTACAATTTGAACGAATTTCCGTTATTGACCAAGGTAAAATGTGCATACAAAAAAATTTTCACAAAGATCGGTGTAAATTAGTATTGTTAGCAGATTATTGTTTATTTAGTTACTCTGTACGGTGTAGACCTATTGCTCGGCCATGTCCATACTTGATTGACGGGGAGTGCAGGAGTCCGGGCACCGGGTCTGCCCGGGGCATTGGCTTTCGATGGAAACATCACGTCACACCTTCCTACCTAATTGTCTCGCACACTACTACTCACCTTCTAGTCTTAAAAACAACTCCCTCTTCCCAAGACTTATTTCATTTTATTTACAGATACAGCTGACAACTCGAATCCAGGTATGAAAGAATTTTCTAAGACTTTCAAAAGGACTCCACGACACAAAGGCTAATTATAACTCAAGTACAATCCTTCTATTTCTTTCATACTAGTCTTCCTAATATTCTATTGCAGGTACAATTCACTAATTCTCAAAATATAAAAAGTTATTCAATATAATTTAAAAAAATTTATAAGATCATTAAACTAAATTAACAAATTAGTAAAAAACTAAGATTGATGAAATGGAGATATATGACTTACTCTTTTATTTTTATCATGTACAAAATCGAGTCGCTTAACCCATATTTCTTCAACCGAATCATAATCAAGAGTACTTGAGCTGCTTGCTTGACTTTTCATTTCAACAAGACTGGAGTCGAAAAATTTTTTGTCTAAGTGAGGACTAGGCAGTGGACTAATTTTTGAAAACGTCATACTGCATGAATATGAAGGTGGATCTGTAGCAGGAAAAGTCATACCAGGTCCCGCAGTATTTCTTCGTCTTAAAGATGGTTTTGTGAATGTTGGTGATGCTACCGTATGATTTGTAAATCTCGATAATGATGCACAAGGTATTATTCGTGATTCAGAAGTATTATGACAATGATTTAATTTCTGCTCTAGATGTTCAGAACTGGACTTAGGAGAAGATGATGGGGTTGTATCCTTTGATTGAATCATTTCAGTATTATGATCTAAATTTTGCTTTTCAATCGTATTGTATATTTTATTTTTTTTTTCAGACGATTCAATTATTTCATTACCTTTCCCTGCAAAAAACGTGATAATAAGAACATAACAAATTGATATTTGGTAAATAAAGATATGTATAAAATAGTTTAAAAATAATATTTACCTTCATCTGTTTCATATTCGTCCTCTTCTCGACATTCAGATAAACGCCTTCCCCACGGATAAGGACTATGATTTTGATTTCTCGATGGTAATCGATTTACATGAGAAAGAAAATAGTGATGAAAAAAACTATCAACTCCTTCCGAATCCTCTCCGGAAGAATGTAACATATCTTTCAGAGCAGCCAATGATGTAATTGTATTATAGTTAATTGTTGAAACTAAATCATCTTCAATATCACTATCATCAGCTGTATCTTCTTTATCATTCTTATGCTTATTTTCATGAATTGTATTTAAATCATCCGATTTATTTTGATTTACTGATTCTTCTTCTGAAGTTGTTTCAGATTCATCCTCCGTACTTGTACTAGATGAAGTAACAGAATAGTCTTCATTTTCTTTTTCATTATTCGAAGTAATTTTATTTATAGCAATATTGTCGAAAATTGAATTTTCGTATTCTTTTTCACTTTCCATTTGTGAATCTTGTTTATCATGTTTGGATTGCATTGTTAGTAAAGATTCTTTGTTTAGATTTTTATTATATTTTAAGTCATTTTTATATTTTAACTCTTCAACGTTGCTTGGTTCCAACTCACTTTCACATTTAAATGTAATATTATTAATTTTGAATTTTTTAAAATTATCTTGATTCTCCATTTATGAATTTTCTAAAATAATAAAAATCATGACATAAGTATTTTTGTAAAACGTGTAGCCGAGAATAGTTAACCAAATTTTGTAATAGAATAGTAAGTACGCATATTAAGAATACTACTATTTCGATAATTTGCAATTAAGTAATAATTTTGTTGCTTTATATCAGTTTTCTATATAGCATGTTTTCTAATATATTCGTCCTGTGTATATGATTAAAATTATATGATCGCAGGATAAATGACGTTAATTCGAATGATACTATTGAAAACTTATAAAAGATCAAAGAATTAAAAACGAGATGAAATTAAATAATAATTAAGATAGAATATTGGTAAAATGAAAACAAAATTATTTATATTAAATCCATTTATGTTCAAATTTTGAAAAGTGTATTAAAATTTATGATGTTGTAAAATCAATAAAAAGTTAAGATTTAAACTTAATTTATTTTCAAAAATGTTAAAAAAGTACAAAAAATATATACAAAGATTAAACTAATATCGTAAACTTAAATTCGATGTTTTACCGAGGTAGCACATTATTTCCTTACTTGGTGTGTAAATACCTATAACATAATATAGTCAGGCTTACTAGGGGCTTGTATGTGTAGTAAACACTAGTTTATAAATTTTTTAAAATGTTATACTTGGTGTAGACTTTCTCATGAACCGATTGATGGATATTATTACGAAAGAAATTAAATTAAAGATATTACAATTGCGACTTGGATATAGCTTTGGTATTAGTTAATTCTAACAGTGAACAAATATTATACTTTAATATATAACTTTTAAAGATTTCGAGTCACGTCTACTTATATATAATCACAGTATCACAGCTTAGTCAAATTGCAGATGAAACGTAGTTTTGACATATATATAACTTGAATTTCCTTATTGTCTACCAGTCAAGTCGCACACATATACACATTCCCACAATGAATACAAGTATGGCAGTATATACATGTGATGAATGAAATTAGATGAGATCACGCATACCCGTATACAATGAGTGTAATGAATATATTTACAATATGAAGTGAAAGGATAAATACACACATACTGATTACACACACATACAACTAATTTAGGGCGCAAGTTAAAACAAGATTAAGAGGATGACTGACTAGAAAAATCTATTGTAATGTAGTGACCCCTCAAATGCTCCATCAACCCCTGAAGCGAGAAAGAGAGGGCGCATGCCTAATACAGGATGGTAGTTCCTTCCACAGGTGAGCGTCTTGAACAGAGTGTGACGTTGTCACATTTGGCCACCAGGCCACTCTACCTGCAAGAACATATGAAGGGTTAGTGGTGGAACAAATGGAGGGCTTTAGCGTAGTTGGTAGGAAAGGAGTGGTACTTACTACATCTGCCAACAACAATCAGCCGCACCTGAAACAGAAGGAAATTAGTAAACATTAATCACTAATGAGCCGGAGGGTCGGGGGAAGGGAGTTAGGTAGGTGAAAGGGGTAGGCAATAAGCAGACCTCCCCAGTTCCTGTACTGAGGACAGCCGTAGGGTCCGTAGACGAAGAGCACAGCTCAGGGGGCCTTTTCGTGGCTCAGGCGAGGGTATCTGTACGAGGATTATACGTGACACGCGCAGGCGACCTCCAAAATCGAACGTCGGCCGCGATAGTTGTCTATGCCTGTACTTACCGTATATTTCTTTGAGGGTTACCTGAGCCGCACCAGAGCCAGCAAGGCAGCTGCTGGCCGTCTGCATCTGCCCGCAGCATTATCCGCCAGGGCAGAAGCCAGCTGGCGGCAAAGGATCCAGAGGCGGCAGAATCGTGGAAAGTACGGCGAGCAGTCACAGCTAGCACCGAAGCGGCAGGCCGAGCGCGGCCCATGTGTGCGAGAGAGAGAGAGAGAGCACACCCGCCGCCGGCACACCCAGAGGCCGTCACCGCGGCACGAGGCGAGCCGCCGTCAACTTGATAAAGCGCCAGGACCAGGAGGCCCCACCCAACATAACACTCGCGGTGCAAAAGAGCGCAGCGGCCATGCAAGCCGCAGTCACCATAACCAACAATACCGGCAGCAGCGCACGAGGCCGCCGCCATCTTCGCGCGCCAACAGCAGTTACTCCGGCCGCAACCTGCGAAGAGCGCACCACCGTGCAGCCAGGCCGCCGCCATCACCACCGCAACAGGTGTGGCGCAGGCGCAGTCGGCGATGCCGCCGCACCGCAAGCAGAAGGATCCGTAAGAAAAAGGATAAAAATGCGGCGGGGGCGGAATCGCGAGGCATACCGGAAAATAATAATTGTCACTCGGACGCGAGGGAGTCACATGTAGGGGGGGGGCATGGGCCAGGGGCCGCAGCCAGCGGTGAGTCCGGTCGGAGCGTCGTCCTCGCGAGCGAGAGTGCTTCCGCGAACCGGGTGGCCGGGAAACGCGCGCGGGCGACCACGTGGTCGGCGGGGTCGGACCGGACGCGAGCGGAGCGGAAAGTGTTGAGTCGGGAGGTCGCGCGCGGATCAGCGGGGCGCGAAGACTGTCGAGAACTTTGTAATTCGCAGGGTGGTGTAGCGCGCCGTTAGCATCGGGCTGGCCAGCGGGCGTGAGTTGTTTTGATTTGTAGATAATAAAGTGCGCCAATACTGCCCGGAATAGTGATTATCACCGCCCATCTGTCGCCGTACCCCTCCTCCCCGCAACCATCCTTGTAACAGTCAGCCACCGGGCCGTGCCTTCCGCGGCAACCCGCGGAACCTCCTCTGAGGGAAACTTGTGCGCCCACGAGCCAGCCGGGACGAGCCTACCAGGCGCCCATAATCTAAAATTCGATGGGCTCGCGAGACGTAACGCGCGCAGGGGAGGGAGGTTCCCCGGATCTTGAAGATCTGCAAATACATAAAATTTTTCCTCCAACCGTCCACTGCCATTCAGCCCAATCAGATCCTGAAGGGGGATGATATGATCATCCCACCTAGCATCTGTCACATATCGCACACGGAAATTCTGTGAGCGTTGTAGCTTTGTCCTTAACACTAGGGACATATTTAAGTGAACAGTAGAACAATTATTATAATGAGAAAAGCTCAGTGAACGCACCGATTCGCACGAAGAGCCTCCGTGGTGTACTGACGGAAAAAACGTAAACTATATAAAATCTGGTTAATTTTTTTATAGATCAAATCAATATGTGGTCTCCGGGTAAGACCTGCGTCTAGTATAACACCAAGGCTTTTTACAGTTTCAGACAAAGACACGACTGCCTCTCCCAGAGTTCAATTGAACCCGGCCGACACAATGTCAGAAAGGAATCTGCGAGTTTCAAAAAGAATCGCAGACGTCTTTTCAACATTGAGCTTCAAGGACGCAAACGAGATCCAGTCCGAGACTGCACGGGCCGCAGCTGTTACATGTCTGGCTTCTGCCTCGAGGTTGTCCCAAGAAAAACTATGGTAAACTTGGAGGCCCTCAACAAATAAAATATGTCTTACACCCATAGAATCGAAGGCAAGACCAAGATCACTAATGTATCCGAGATGATATGTTTCTGTCTCCCAGACAAGTATGACCATATCCACATTAGTATCCCTCGCGAGAAGCCCATTCGCATCATGCAGTTCAATAAATGAGTGGGATACTTACTACAGTCAAACAATAACAGTACCGTTACCTGTCTTTTATCTATAGCATTGCGTACGTCTTCAGTCAATCTTAGCAGAGCAGTCTCAGTCGAACTGTGCCGTCGATACCCAGTTTGGGGTGGGTCGGGGATGTTGTGAGACCCCAAATAGTCCATAAACCAGTCATAAACAATTCTCTCAAGCACTTTTGAATGAAAGGAAAGTAGTGAAATCGGCCGAAAATCATCTTGTCCAGAAGGTCCAGCCCCCACATCACCAAGGGCCGTTTGCCAGAGGCGAGGGCGCGATAAGCGCACAGGGCAGGCGGTTTCCATTATCACCAGGGGCCGGCTGTCAGGCCAAAGGGCGACCTTGGCGAAAGACTGTTTTCCCCAGCACCACCAGGGGACGGCTTCTGGGCGCCCCATCTACGGCGACATCCCGCGCACCGCGCGCTCGAGAGAGAGAGAGAGCGTGCGCAACGCAGCAGACGCGGTATTCGGCCCCAACGCCGTCTCGGGGTTGCGAGAGCGAAGGTTCCCCCGCACGGAGCTGACTCGTACGTGCAAGCCGGCGAACCCTGGTGACCCGCCCGGGTTGAGGCAAGGGCCCCTTGTGTGGCCCGGTACCACCTCCCTGGGTACCGTCATCGTGCGAGCGGCGAGGTGGAGGGCCTCTTGTGCGGCCCGGCTACGCCTCGCACGTGGTATTCACCGCCCGTGTGTAATAGGCACTGCGCACCTATCGGGAGTTAGCGGGAATTGTCCGTCCGGACGCGAATAAACAGTATTTTCCCCCAGGAGTCCCAATTGTTTTATTTGTGTTCTCCCTCCCTCCACGATCTCTACCGCGTCGACCGCCGTGAGGCTAGCCGCCCGAGGCTAGCCCGGCCGGGTCCCTTTCGGGGCGACCACGAGCGTGTGTCACAGGCAGGCGGGTGCGACCGGAGTATGGCTGATGCTCCGGGCCCCTCCGAGGCTCGTCGTAATAAAGCGCGACTCTCCCATTATTAATATTGCGATCTTGCCGAACCACAGAAATTCCATCAATCCCAATAACTTCCTCCATGATACTAGAACCCAACCAGGTTTCTACTACACCGAACAAATCATAGATAGGATGATCATGTAAATGCTGACAGAATCCCTCAATGTGAGCACCCCTAGGAGAGAATGAGAGAAAACTCCTCTCTCTCTCACTCGCAACTATACGAAACTAAAGGAAGCGCATTCTAAATGCGGGGTCCTTCAATCCGGATAAGCCGTTTAATCGGCGAGAACCGCGACTCAGTGTATGCAACGGGTTCACAACGGGTCCTAATTCGCGCCGAATTGACCGTATTCGCTGCGCATGCGTGCTTTCATAATTAATTCAAGTTAGCTCCGCGCTAACCTTCCGTTTGTCGCGCTCAGGGCCAGCATACCCACTGCCAATGCGTTAGCGCCGAATCGGTTGGTGCTCCATGCGAACACTTTTTTCGTGCACGCAACTGCACGCAATAACTTATCTCTATACGAGTGCGAGTTAGAGGCTGCACTGCTCCAAGTTCCTGGTACCTTCACCACGTTCTACTTGTAACATGCTAAGCAGGTGATTTTAGGGGTTTCGCTGCGTTCGCTTCTCTCGGGCGCCAAGAGGACACTAAACTTTGATTGATTTGCGCCCGAAAGATTCGCGGACTTCCCGTCTTTTCTTTGTTTACTTTTACGGTAAACTTAGTTCGGCCCGCGTTGACCTTGACGGGTCCAGCGCCTGGCGCCCGTTACAATACTTATAATGTATGATAGATACAGTGTCTATGGGTAGTCATTTCTACTTGAAATTTAATGCACTTTTTTATTAACAGTTTTTAATAAGAGTTTTTCGCCTTTTGAGTGAAAACAATTTGTATATTCTTCAATAAATTTGTCTATCTGTCTGCGTTTTCCTTCTGAGCATTTGCATCTCGATACATATATTTATCTATTCTTATCGGCATTTCCTCACCTCTATTGTAACTTTAAATATCTTTTCAGTATCGTATAACTCTGAATCTTTTTCTCAACTATTCTCCATAGGTTCGATCAAAGCACAAGTCTCATTAAAATGTAAAAACCCGAAAATGTTTCAGCTTACAGTTTTTCTATAAATTCTGAAGATTACATTTATAATAAAATTCAACGAAGAAACCAATGGTAGCCTTTGATTTGTCCTTGAGCTTGAATTGAAGGTAATTTCATTTGAAAATAATTTAAACTTTATAACGGTGTGAAGTTATGTAAAGTTTTTATTATTTTGAATGAGATCGTTTCTTTAGTAACATTCCATGAGAAATCTAATGATGACCTTGCCATTGTCCTTAAGGATCACGTCAAGGTCAATTTTTTAAAAATTAGCGTTACCTAGGAACAGCGAAGTGAACGTAATAAAATCAGTTCCCTTTGGGGTGCTTAATCATGTGTTATATGAAAATGATTTTGCATTGATTGAACAAGATTATGTTACGTCCTGCGTAACGCTTCACTATTTTTAATTAATATATACGCAAGACACGTTTTACATTTGGAGTCGGTGGTAAGAGAGAGCGCTTATGGGACATAGCGCCCATACCGCTCGCTGCGTTTACGACCGGGCCGGTGTACGTGCACCGCAAAGTCCCTTTTTCACACTCATAAGTAGGCTCAAATAACGGCCTTTCATAAATACATTATTTCTAAAACCTATTCTTTGTCGTAGATATTCTATTATATAGAAACCACATCTACAGTAATAGAGAATAATTTTCCCTTTCCAAAAAGACCTCACACGTGATAGAAACATATGATATAAATAAATGTAAAAACTAAAGAAATACTAATAATAATCCGATTAGCGCCATTCAAAAACGAGATAACTCTTTTAAAAGAAAAACAAACCAGTACACGAATTATGTAACGACTGATACCTCCGATAATAACGATTTATAACAATAAGAAAAACGAGCTCAAAAGAGATTCCCGGCAAAACGGCCGTCCCACATGTACAGTAGACGGCACCCACGCTTTCCTCACCACCAGCCCGTTCCTCTCTCCATTATGTATCTAAAGCGTAACGCGCATCTACGTGCAAAATTTAATAAACCGCAAACCATTGTTACATCTTTGTAAAACCGCAGTATTAAAATTCAATAAATTAGAAATTCAAATTAATCTTTTTCTTCTTCATTCAGAAAACCTCCTGTTACATAAGCTGTAAAGCTTTCCCGGGTAAATCAAGAGAGGGCAATGTCTCGGGGAAATTCATAGGTCCTCGCCTTGGAGATAATCTCAGCAAGGTACACCATAACAAGTGGTTACCCCCAATCGGCCCTGTTCCCAGGCTATTGAGCGCAGACCTAGGTCTAAAAATCAGCAAAAGCAGCACTCAGTCTTCTACTGAAGTGTGAGCAGAAGTGTAGCGTTCTCGACGGAACACTTTTCGATTCGGTATAGATCTCGCATTCGAATCAAATAATTATTTTCGTTGCTGGACGTGACAATTAATATCTGGGCGTACTTTGATTATTATCCACCTCACAAACACCTGAGTCCACAATAAAGATTTATTTCGATTTTTCAATTATTACTTTAGCAATTTCTTACGCAACCATCCACGATTTTGATTTTTTTAAAAATGACAATCAATTTGTAATAGTGTCTTCGAAAACCGCTAGGTCAGAAATATCATGAGAACTCAATGCAAAGTTTCTGCAATAATGAATTTGTTTCGATGAAAGGTGATTTTTCTGTAGTTATTTATTTTTAAAAACAAGTGTACAAAACTATAAATAATTATTATATAAATTATAATGCGGTAATACATCAAGATTACAAAATTACAAAAATCCATTGGTAAATCGTATAAAAATAACTTTAAAATAGTTAAATAGTGTGTAAAAAAAGAGGTGAATCCTGGGAGACCTGCTGAGCCGGAAATGGTTAAATATTGGACGATGCTTGTGATAGCAACGAACAATTCACTAACGTGTTAAATATGAGGGCCTTGAAAAGATTCGATTAGTTCTCTGTGGATAGGGGGGGGGGTGTGAATTAGCGCTCATTTGGCCGGGGTATTGTACCGCCCTAACGGGGAATCGATAGCCGAATTGGACGAACCATTTGAAAGGGGCCCGGAGCCGAGGCAGATAATGGAGCGCCTGACCGCGGTTCAGGTGGAGTTGGAGTTCAGATGGACCGCGGTTCAATTCGCTGCACCGAACCAAAGTCTATCCCAAGCGAATGCACGTCCCTGTTTAAGTTTGTGGCTGCAGCTTCCCCGAACCTGGCACATTGGTGGAGCAACTTGCCACGGCTTGGTTGTGTGACGCAGTGGTGGGGGAAATTCTGTTTGAAAACTCTGGTCTGAATCAAAAACAAATTGAGGGCTAGAAAAATTTAAATCTATCATACAGTTTATTGAATGCTTCTCGGTTCTCGGAACATTCTCTCAATATAAGGTTTTTGCAACGGCTTTAGCTTGGTCATATGAAATATGGTCAGGGAAAAAGTATTTTAAGGAACATTTATGTAGATCTCAACATTTTGAGAATAAGGTTAAAATCCGAATGAGAAGTATTGTTTGTTACTATGAGGAAATACGGTGATGGCCGTTCAGTTGTTGGGATGATGGAAGGTGGTAATAAAAACACTACATCAATTTTTCCTATCACCAATTTCCTTTATTGGCACGTCACAGTAGGCGGAAGAAGGACCCGGACGATGCGAACGTTATAACAGTGCGTTCTTGATAGAGCCGAAAATGCTCGCGATAAAGGCGCGTGGAGACAGCCGAAATGCGAGCTGCGAAGCGCGATGTATCTCGGACCGTGTCCGTTAGGCTAATAAAGCGGACGAATTAGCCGAAAAGTGAAAAAGTCACCCGCGGGGCGAAGGGGGCTCGTGGAATGCGACGAGCGCGTAAATATTCGCGGCCCGCGAAGCCTTCGACCTGCCGCGGGCAGGAAAGTCGCGAGGTATTTACCTCGGCTCGAGACAAGGCGGCGAGTCCGAGCTCGCCTGTACGCAATTTAACGCGAACAAGTATAATAAGCTCACAGTTTACAGCTTTAGGCTTCATGCGCTCGATCCCAACGTCCGCTGGAGTTCCGTTGGCTGGGGCTAGTAGGGCTGCGGTGTACCCTTGCTGCCAGCCTGACTGCCTCGCCGAAGAGCCACTACTCTTGCGGTCCCGGAATGCGGACCGCGTTCGCAACCACGCGTGTCCCGCGCGCTCTCTCTCCGCAGGTTATTGGCGGAAACCAACGTGGTCGATGTGGCCTGCTGGCTCTCTATTCCGGTCCCGGGTCTCGACGTTGTCGCTTCATCGCCGGTCCCGGAAAGTTGGTCGGGCTCTAGTCGGTCCGTTGGTCGTCATGGGAGACGCAGGGCGGGCTTGCAGGCCCCATTGGAGGTGCGGCATGGGCTGGTTGTCCGTAGGAGTCGGCTCGCCTCTCAGTAGTGTTCGAGGGCGGTCGTGCGTCCCGCAGTCGGGTCACGCGCACTTGCACTAAAGACACGCGGCTCTTAGCATTATCTTCCCGGCAAATGAACGCGGAAAAACTGTCGTTTTGTCAAAAGTTCGTATTATTTTCGCACCGACCGTCGGCCCACCACCGAACGAAGCATCGGATCTCTGTTTATCCACATGGCCGGCCGTGTATAGGGCTGCCCAAGAACTCCTGCGGATGCCGAGTTTGCACCTGGGTCTCTCCTAGCGACGGGGCACCTCCCTCGGGAGCGCGCGCTCGCCGTCCTCAAGGCGCCGGCGGCAGGTTGCTAGCTACACAATCACTTGCTGCTGTAGCTGTTTCTGCAGCTCTGGACTTGAGACCGAAGCCTCTACGTCCCGGAGTATGCTACCGGCGGCGTGGAGAATACTTGCCGTTTCCGTGGCAGCTGCATTGGGACGGGCCTCCGAAACTCCGCACGGGGACTCACTCTCAGGTCCTCCCTCGGGGCAAGCGGCCTCCGATTCGGGTCCTTCTGCGATCCCAGAGGTTCGGGTCTTCGTGGTCTTCACCCGAACACGATGACGCGGGTTGCCGTAGCAGCGGGATCTGCGTGCTTGATGTGGTTGCCTCCTTGTCGTATGGTGTCTCTGCAGGCCTCGTTTCGGGTTGGAGCTCTGGTTTCCGAGCGGCCTCCGTCTGCTGGCGGTCATATGCGGCTCGGCTACGAACCATGGCCTGTTCAACGATCAAGCTATTCACCCTGCGGGCCTCAGCCAGGGTAGCAAATAGCCTATAAAAGCGCCAGATAATCGTGCGGAGGCAGCGATTATTGAGAAGGAGAAGCAGAGGGCTTGGATCGTCGCGCCTACCTTCTTCTCGTCCGTATCGGGCGCTATTGGTTTTTTATCGACAGCCAGAAATCGTGTAGCATCTTCTTCAGGGCTAGTACGAGCCTTTACACGTTTCCGTAGATTCTTTTCCCTGTTCGACGATGACACTCGCGTTCTACTTGCGGAAGTGCTCGCGGCGTTGCAGGGCCATACGTCGGGCGCCAATTTGCCGTCGCTCTCGGGGAGGAGAGTTCTGACGCGGGACGGTTGGGAATTCTAGGACGAAAGGGGAGCTTGTGAAATCAAAACAATACAAATTATATGAAATTATAAAAAAACTGACTCGCGATCAATCGAGCAGAGGTAATTTGGTTTCTTAAGATAATGAGGGGACCGTACGACTAAGGGGTTGCGACGAGGCAGTAAAGCAGGACCTGTGAGCTCAGGCGCACCCGTGACAGCCAGGACGTCCCCTGAGCGGGGAATAGCGGGGCCCAGCCATGTTATGCATGAGCGAACGATCGTCCGCTCTGAGCGAAGGTGAAACGGGCTCTATATGCCTGTGCAGAGTGTACTGGGCGAAAGCGAGCACCTATCTCCTGGTCAGGCTTCTTTGCCGCCAGAAGTCGTGCAAAATGTGGTCGTACAAAAAAGTCCAACATATAGTAATACTTTTTCCATTCGATTGAAGTCAAATAAAAATTATCCTGACAAAATCAGAAACGCTTTGGAATTAAAAGTGCTTTTTTATCATTAAAGTTTCATATAATTTAAATCCGTTACAAGAATTAAACACTAGTGCAAATGAAAAATGTAATAATTGAGTATCATTTGTCACACGGTGCTTCTTCAGGTGGTTAATCCCCCCTGGAATGCCAGACGTCGCACGATTATAAACGACTCAATTTCGTCGCAACAGACAACGAACGCAGCAATGGCGAGCTTGGGTGCTCGCAGCTGAAAATCACGGGTGGACGTGAAAAATATTTTTCGGCTGGAGAGCAGCACAAAAGAACTCGTGCACAAATTAGTTTTAATAAATTATGTAATATGAAATATTTACACAGAAAAAACTCGCATAATAATTTTCACGACTGCGTCTACTTATGATATTCTCTCTCACTCACACACACAGCACACTCGGACGAACTTACGCACAATTTACGTACCAAAAAAAATTGAATTATGTAGTAGTGAACCACAGGCGGTCACTAATGATTCGCAACAAAAACCTCTAAAATTGCTCTTGGTAGTCGCGGCACATGCTTCGCACTTCAAGCTCGCTAGAAACACACCGACCGCTCCATAATTACAGCAATTACAAGAGGTCCAGTTACAATAAAAAACATTATAATATAATTATAATAGAGCGCGTCATCTACCCTCCTCTACCATCTACTGCTGTACACATCTATCATTCTGTATTAGAAATGTGCCCTCGCTTTCTCGCTTCAGGAGACTAGTGATGCAGCATTTGAGGGGTCGGTATATTACAATAGATTTTTCTAGTCAGTCATCCTCCTAATCTTGGTTTAATATGCACCCTAAATTAGTTGTATGTGTGTATTTATCCTTTCACTTCATATTTTAAATATATTCATCTCACTCGTTGTATACGGATGTGCGTGATCTCATCTCGTTTCATTCATCATATGTGTATACTGCCATACTTGTATTCATTGTGGGAATGTGTGTATGTGTGCGACTTGACTGGTAGATAATAAGGAAATTCAAGTTATATATATGTCAAAACTGCGCTGCATCTGCGATTTTACTAAGGCTGTGATTATATATAAGTAGACTTAAGATATTGCGTTTATAAATGTGTGCTTTGTGCAATATTTTGTAAGTTATTTACAAATAAAATTTATCTATCTATCTATCTAGCCTCCGTCAAGACCGAATCAGAAAGATGATACTTTATGCGCAATGACGACGTGATACCCGTCGCATATTATAAATAGTAAGACAATTTCAATTATAATTTATGTTCGAAAATGTGTTTAGGGTAGAAAACCCCAAACGGAGTGTAAGATAATTAAGACGCATCATCAAGAAGCCTTACATGTGTGTTAGAGATATATTTGTAATCAACAATTTGTTCAAAACAACAACGACTATATTAATTTGTCAACATATTAATATGTTAATAGATTAATTTGTGAAAGCTTATGATATTTATATAAGTTTCAAATATGTCAGAAACTAGATGTAAGTCCCCACGCATAATATCTTAACTAATAGGACGTTGCACTGATTTCCGTTCGTTTATTTCTGATTATTAATTGCATAAAAGTGACAGGAGTAATTCTTCAGCTAACGTTCTGTATGCAGCCGGTTTATCTGACGTTCTGTATGCAGACAGATTACCAGGGCATAATTTATTCCTTACCAAATAAATACAATACAAACATGGACTTCGGTTTTGGACACGGTGGCGAGCAGACGTGTTCTCTGTTATTGTCGTGAGTGTCAACAAGAGCCTTTAAGATAAATTAGATTATTATTTCGATCATCTATTATATGGCAATATTTAAATATAAATAAAATCAAGTGATCAGTTCTGTTAACGAAAAGTGAAATGGCTTCTGAAACCAGGGATCAAATCACCCAAAAAAGTCAAAATGCAACCCGAGATGCAACTATTACTGAATCTTACTTGAAAACATCTTATGCAAATTCACTTTTACCGAAAAAGGATCAAGCGATAGTTATAGACTCTATAGAAGGAAGTACAATTGATGATGACATAGACGGAATGGAAAAAATAACTGATGCAGCAAACATAACCCACATATCAAAAATTTCAGGGAATCGTGTTTGCATATACTTAAATAGTAAAACGCTAGTGGAAAGTTTAAGTGAAAATTTGGTTGAAGTCAACAAATATTACTTAAAATTAGACCTTTAAAAGACAGAAATACTCGAGAAGTTATATCTAACGTCAGTCCATCAATGTCGAACGATATTATTTTACTCCAACCTCAAAAATTAGGTATTAATCCAGTTTCTCAAGTGCATAGTATTAGAGCAGGTTTAATAAAGCCAGGCAGATCACATATTCTTTCATTTCTTCGACAGGTGTATATAAAAGAAGAAGAAACTCGACTGATACCAGAATCTTTGCAAATAGTATTTGATAATACTCCATCATGGATATACTTCAGTACGGATTCAGCGAGTTGTTATGTTTGTAAACAGAAAGGACACATTGCGAAATTATGCGCAAACGTTCCAATTTACTCGCAAAATCTTCATAATACGCAAAAGGAAACAGAAGTTGCATTAGAGGATATCAATGTAAATACAAAAGAACAAGAACCAATAAAAAAAGCTGAAAATAATGGTTTAAAAAGACAAGCGCCTTCCTCCTCTACGTCTAATAGCCTAGAAATTAATGAAATATACATAGAAGGAAAAAATGTTAACCAAAATACAATAGCGCATGAACTTACTAATCTCAGCAAAATTAAAGAAACCAAATTCAAAAAACCATCAACAAATAAAAAAACAAAAACTAAGGACAAATCAAGTTCAGAAGAAAATATAAGTGATAAAGATATTGAAATAATGACAGATGCATTAAAAGTTGCTAAAAATGCATTGGAATGGGCTTCTACAGTCTTTCCAATAAATTTTCATCAATTGCAAACATTCCTAGAAAAGTGGTATAGTAAAACAAACAGACATTTTACTACAGTTTACTTCTGACGTCAATGGTGTAATAAAAATGCTAGATGTAATATATCCTTTAGCTAACAGCAATAATCTCAAAGCGAGAATTGCTAGGATCAAGAAAAAATTAACAAAATATTTAATATATGAAAATACAGATATTGACTCGAAAAATTCTCAGTCTTCATAACATTACCTTAATACAACATGTCTTATATTCAAGATAAACAATTAAACATGTTATTTTGGAATCCACGAAGTATACTAAACAAAAAGGAAGAACTTACCAAAATTCTACTAGATTTAGACATATTTATATGTGTTGAATCCGGGTTAACAGAAAAAACCTGCGATGGCAAAAACTTCGATTTCCCAGGCTTTAAAACATTCCGAAGAGATCGGCTTCAAGGTAAAGGAGGAGGAATACTGCTATTAATACGTAATAACTTAGCATATAAAGAATTACAAAATCTATACAGTCCGCACGTTTCTGTAGAAATTGCCGGTATTTCGATTACAAATGTTAACCCGATAATATAGTAGACAAAATTGATGTAAATCTTGAAAGTGATACTAGGGGCTCTGACCATCTCCCAATAAACATTAAAATAAACTTAGAAAAAAATACCTACGTTAAAAAAAGCTTTAAAATAAAATCAGTGCGTACAAATTGGATTGCAGTCGATACACATTTAAAAGATAATTACCATCAATTTTTGACAACTGATTATGTACAAGCAAATGCCAATTATAAATATGAAATCTTTATCAAAATTATAAGTGAAGCCATTATTAATAATACACCAAAAAGAAAGTCAATCGATATCAAATTACATAGGAATCCTGTTTATTGGTGGGATCCTGAGTGTGACAAGATAAGGCGTATAAGAAAATCTAAATTTAAAAGATGGTTATTTACTAAAAATATGGCAGACTTTATAGAATACAAAAAATCAAACGCACTCGGAACTAAAACTTTAAAAAAAAAGAAAAGAGAAAATTTTAAAAACTTTGCAAATTCAATAAACTTTAATTTAAGCAAAAAATATGTTTGGGACAAAAGTAAAATTTTAAAAAATAAATGGTGCAAAATTAAACCTTCTCACAACCCAGAAAACCATCAAGATGCAGAAAAAATTGAAGAAGTTATGGGTAAAATAAGTCCTCCATGGTGTCCTACGGATCCACTATGGATACCAAAATGTAAAAGCAATCCATTTTTAGAATCTGCTTTTAGCTTCTTAGAATTCAACGTAGCCTTAGAGAGTAAAAATTATAAATCCGCTTGCGGTAGGGATGGTATCGACTATGATATACTAAAGAGATTACCCATCAATTACAAACTCATTTTAGTAGACATTTTTAATGAAATGTACTAAACCAATAGTTATTCAAAAGATTGGAAAGAGACTTATGTCCATTTTATCAGTAAAGTAGACAACAAAGGTCTACGACCAATATGCCTATCTTCGTCAACTTGCAAATTATTCGAAACGCTTTTAAAAAACAAATTACAATTCTATATTGAAAAAATGAATATTTTGCCAAAAAGCCAAACTGGATTCAGAAAAGGTCAATGTACTCTTCATAATCTTACCAACCTATTAATAACAATTGAAGAATCTTTCAGTAAAAGAAAAGTTGTAAGCGCTATATTTCTCGATGTTAGCAGTGCCTTTGGCAATGTCAATGTAGACTTACTATTACAAAAACTAGCAGACTTAGGATTTCCTTATAATCTCGTACAATTTATTAAATTTTTAATGTCGGAGAGAATATTAACAACTAATACTAATGTATATTTTCACAGAAAAGCTTACAAAGGTGTACCTCAAGGTGGCGTTTTAAGCCCTCTCTTATATTGTATATATGTTGCAATAATATTATAAACAAAATCCCTAAAAGTGTACAAATTTTGCAATTTGCTGACGACATTGCATTATACTGTAATAGAGGAAACACCACAAAAAGCATTAAACTTATTCAAAAAGCTACCAATCAAATGTATGTGAATCTAAGAGCTATCGGGTTACAACTCGCCCCCAATAAAACGACTTTTATACGGTTTAACAAGACACATGTGCAGCCTGGCGAATCAGAAATTGATATACAAGGTACTAAGATAAAATCTACCCATACAGTAAAATTTTTAGGTATAATTTTTGATTCTAAATTGACCTTCAAAGAACATATTGAATCCGTACAAAAAAGTGCTTCAAAGCTATTAACATAATTAAATTTCTCCGAGGAACGTGGTGGGGAGCTGACCCACAAACGTTACTTATACTATACAAAAGCCTCGTTCGATCCATTATAGAATATGGTATTTTCATATATTTTCCAACAATAAAAGGTCAAATACTAAAACTTGAAAAAATTCAATATACAGTCATCAGACTTGCTCTTGGATATAGAAATAGCATCCCAACTAATATTCTTTTGGCTGAATCCAAACTCGTTCCAATACAAGATAGAGCAGAATATCTGTGCCTATTTACACAAAATAATATCTAACAAAGAATTATTGGTACATAAAAGTATAAAATCTGTAGAAAAGAAAATAGAATTAAATAACCGGTACAAATCTAATGACAGACTACTACACAAGAACATTGAATTACTAAAACAAAGCTCAGACTATATATTCTCTAATAAACAATTTAATATTTATAATTATGACTATGAAATCTTAATGAATCAAATTCTCAATGTTAATCTTGATTTTGGAAATATGCTAAAAAGCAATGTAAATGCAAATCAAATAATTCAAAATTTAATAATAAAAGAAAACTATTATGCAATTTATACTGACGGGAGTAAATCGGCAATCTGTCCTTCAGTTGGCACAGCTTGCTTTGATAGTAATTCACATGTAACTAAAACAAGAAGTCTTAAACGAGAATTTTCTATTTATACTGCCGAAAGTATTGCGATTGGAGATGCACTGGACCTAGCTGCTAGTCACTATAATCGAAAAATAGCAATATTTAGCGATTCTGAAAGTGTGCTTAAAGCTTTAAAAAATTATAAAAATGAAATTAAAACAAATCCTTATGTCTGTAACATTCGTAAAAAAGACTATGATTTTATGAAAAAAACTGAAAATGGTAGTATTATCTTTTATTGGATACCAGCTCATGTGGGCATTCAAGGAAACGAAAAAGCAGATCAACTTGCGAAAAAGGCTGCTGAAAGATCGCCATCTAATTTAAAAATACCATTTACTGCCTTAAAAGAATTATCTAAAATAAAGATGTTCAATAACACGCAAGAACTAATATTGTCTCAAAGTTGTAATAAAGACATTTTTTATTTCAAAAATTATTTTTCCACTAAACGAAAGCTTGGTTCCGCAAGAAAATTCTACCTCGAGAAATAATAACTACTATAAACAGAGCGCGATCAGGTCACTATAGTATGGGAAAATCACTCTTAACCATTGGCATAAGAACTGATATTGACTGTAATTGCGGATTTAAAGGAAAAGATCTCGATTATATCTTATGGCACTGCCCGATTTATAATGATCAAAGAAATCATTTAATAGTAAAATTATATGAACGTAAAATACCTCTTAATACAGAAGCGTTACTGTGTAACTTTACAAATGCTGTTTGTAAAGCGTTCTACACATTTCTTGTAAATTGTGATATTAATTGTAAACTTTTGTATTTATTTGTGCAAAATAATCTCGAAAAGAGATTAAAATTGCTTAAATAAAAAAAAACAAAAACAATACAAACATAATTCCTTTTAAATGAATTACAGAAAGGTTTTCAATTATTGAATTGTTTATTAATGATGTTTATTTCCTGCAATATTTCATTAATAAGGCATCAGCAATTTTGAAAAATGAATTGATTGAACCATATGACATTAAAAGTTCATGTCGTATGCAAAACCGCATAACAAGAAATTGAATTTTCATTCAATATTTTGATTTAAAATGATAACATATTTTCATATTTTCATGATAAAGTTTTCTTCGGGCAGATATAATAATTACGTAGATTAATTTTGTCCATTAACGTTAAGAACATTGTACACCATACACAAATGCATAATCATCTTAAGTACAATTTATTATCTATGCGAAGATATGTTAATTTGTCATCATGTTAGGCTGTAATACCAAAGTAAAGCATGGCCGAGGTCCGCTCGATCTCGCCAAATGCTTGCGCTTACAGCACCCACGAGGAGAGCCAGTAAGGCGGCAACCACTGAAATTGACTGCATTAACGCCGACTGGTGCCTGACTCAGAGACATAAATGTTACTTGGGGCACGCGCCTGATCCGTTAAACGTATCCGAATCGGCCCCGCTACTAGTCGGGCACACTACATAAGCAAGCGGCTAACTTATACGGAATCACGCTGATGATAAGCACCGATTGTTTCCCACGCTTATTTCCTTTCATTTTCTCTTAAGTGCAGTAAGTTTCTTTTGACCGTAAGTGCGCATACTAGTAGTATTAGAAGAATTGGGGCAGCTTGGCCTTATGGTATCGGGAATCTCTTATGGGTAGTTTCAATGCGCGTTGATGAGCTAGTAAGGTGGAGTTTCCAAACAGGCGAGATGCAAAGGTGTGATCATTTTCGGAATCACCTAGTGAAAGTATGGCTTTGATTCGCAGGGCGAGTTCATAGTACGCATCCTGGATCGTCTTTAGTTGATCGAGGTCCTCGTGATCAGGTCGAAGTAAACTAAGCTCCTCGTGGAGTATCTCGTACGCGCGTAGGACTCCGGTGACGTTGGTTCTTTAGGGTAGTGAATTTTTGGCTGTAAGCCGGATCTTCACCTCATTGCGAGATATGATCGGCAACCTTGGTAGTATACTGGACACACCGAGTGCTAGCTGACAAACAGCTGATGTTAATCAGCTGAGGCTTATGTAGCTAGTTTCAAATAATCCCGAGTGTAGGTACAGACTCTATTTAAAAAAAATCCGAACAATTAAAGGTGCCAATGAAATCGACGAACACTGAGGCAAAGAATCCGTGGACTTAGGATGGCAGCTTCCCCCCACAAAAAGAAATTACAATGGCCTCTACTTGCAAATTTAATTGCAAATCGTGATAAGACATAGATAAATTGAAATTAAGGATGCGTACACCTGTCGGTGCGATGGCCGCAGCCAACGCCAAATGATTTGTGCCAGTGGAGAATCAACCAGGCACGGGGGAAATTCAAAAATATATCGATTGTCGTCTAGAGTAGACATAAAAATCGCGATTGTGCCTAAAATGAAGTGCCGTCGTACATGTTGTCGAGAGGTTAAACCGCGTACACCTAAGATGCGCTTCCATACACCGTTGAGCGGCCGGCACCGCACTCACACACCTACGCTTGTGCGCGCTGTCGAGCGGCTGGGATCGTGTATTCGCTCTCTCTACACTCGCACGCGCTGCCAAGCGGCCGACGAAGGACTAGATTGCGTGATGAGACTCGATTGCGCGCTTGAATTTCGGAGGATGAATGTCACTAGGGAGGGAACATTTGCAGACACGGAAAATTCAATTCCGAAAATTCAACAAAAACGATTTAAATAGTCAACAAAGTTCCCTAAGAAGAGATGTTGTCAGCGATATTGTCTCCTCCTTCGACAGCCGGCGCTTCGAAGGCAGGCTGGAGCCTCAGTTCTGCGTTCTGCCAAGCGCTGTTAAGCAGGACACAATGGCGTAAATTGTGTCCAACCACGACGATCTGACTCCACCCGCATTCTAATCTAACGTCGTTGGTTGGCCGATTCTTCGTAGGCATTGTCACCAGAATAACTCGGTAGATCGTCACCTCTCCCCGTTAGAGGTTATACTGCAATCGGGAGCGCCAGTCCCGGAGTACGGTCGTGGATGTCCCGCTGGACGACTTTCGTGCACTTACGGAGCGTGGCCAACGCAGTCGCAGTGTCCCTCGATGCTGTCTTCGTATCCGCCGGTGCACCGAGTCCAGAGCACAAGGGTTCCAGAGGAGGGCCATAAAATTCGGTGAAGCTCTATGTGTGCAAGCCAGCCTCATTTATTTTTCCCTCGCACTTCATTGCTCCGATGCAGCCTTGAGATCCTTCCCGTTTGGCTCGAGCAGTTCGGAGTCACTAATCGGAGTACGTTTCTCACAGCTTCTATCATAGGTTTATTCTCAGTTATAATATGGCAATCTTTTTAAAATCATATGGTACACACTTACTCGACTTATACTCTAAAGTAAACTTTGATTGTAAAGCTCTTGTTTAATTATTATGTACAATAAAATAAATTGTTTAAATTTATATGAAAATTTATATGAATAATATAATATTTACCTGCAAATCCAAACCTGAAGATGTACGAAAATTCCAAAAATCAAGATAGATGACTTTATGGTGTAAATATTGTATTTGCATAATCTAGATGTGTAATCGTAATCAATTTAATCTCATTTAAATATCTATGTGTAGCTTTCTTATACTTCTGCAATATGTAAAAAATTCGTTAAACTTACCTTCATAGTATAAAACATATCTGGTTACGAGATGTTATATGTTTATAATCTATAAAGTCTTATGCCATAAATAATATACAAAAATGTTTTTAAAATTGAATATACACTTTATTAAAATTTATTAAATTATTCGTAAGATGATATTTAATTAAGTATATTCGATATGTGTTCATAAATAATAATTTTAGGATTCAATATTTAGTATAAATACTTGCTCATAAATTTACGGATTGAAATTAAATCTGAGTACAAATTTTCTATTATAATTTATAATTTTATGAGCATCTCATTTTCCTCGCGCTGACTCAACCCGACTCCTTGTTATTATTATTTGTTTCGAAACTTTAGCAAATAGTAAATTATCTAGTACTCAGCAGCAAATAGCTGCAGCTATTTCGCCATATAGCTGGAGTCAAGAAATTAGTGGACAGACTGTATTCATCGATTTTCGTCTAATTTTTATTGAAAATAATTGTGAAATGTCGATTTAGCGAGTCAAAATGCGTACATGAAATTTAGTTTCGTGGTGCCTCTTCTCTGATGACAGGCGTGTTTCGGAGGGGTCCGAGGTACCAGCCACTAATCTGAAGGGAGGGCTGCTCTCACAGATCTATTTCCACATTCTCGGGCGCGTAGCGCCTTATACTAATAGCCGGGAGGGTAGCCCCCGCTAAAGTTCTCTGGCTCGGGCCAGATGAAGCTTGTCAGGCCGAAGGGCCTCTACAGACTTCCCCGAGGGCTTGCTAGGTGGGACTTCAGAGCAAGGGGCATCCTCACCGATGCGACGTATATGCATTCCCCCGCAGGATTATCAGCGTTTGAAAATTTTGAAGGTCTGGCTGTACATATACTAGGAAAAATAAAGCTAAATCTTTTCGACACCGAGGTACAATTTTATGTGGTAGACAATGATTTTCCAATCTAAAAGGCCGTAGTATTGGGGACCTACCTCTTTCAGGAAAACAGGAGAAGAATAATATATAGGGATAATTCTTCGGAACCAAATGAGTACAGTATTCCATTAGAGAATTTCGCATATAATTGCATTTTGGAGGGAAATTCCAAAAAGATACAAATAAACGAGGTCTAAAACCAACATGAAGTTTCCATAAGAAACCGTAAGAAGAAAGTTAAGGGAGAAATATTGGAATCTACGGAAACCATAAGGTAGTTATCACTTAAAGGGATAAGTGACTTGGGCCAAGTGAATCGCTCGCGTAGTAAGTGAAGAGAACGCCCCACCTTTTTTCTCACCGTCTCTCTACTTTTACTAAGGGGGTCGAAAATAATCAAGCCCACAGCCCGAGAACGAACGCAATCTATACGCAAGGCGTCCCAAAATCAGAACGGCTATTTGTGACTGTTGTGGCTTACCGCATCAGAGTTTGCACGCTAGGCAACAACTTACTAAATATTTTAATACGTGACACAATTAGATATTCTTGTCTTATTTCATTTAAAACTGTTTGATGGCTCGCGTGTAAATATTTTGAATGGAAGCATTTCACAAGTTCTCGTGTGGCGTAATGTCTCCAGTCTAATATTATGGGTCGATTTTGCATCGCGGTGCCAATAAAACGACTCATGCGACTGTTCGCGCGTATGATACCTTTCTCGTCAATAAGTGGCTTTTTTTATTTACGTTCGCGGCGCAAGTATCTTATTTCGCGCTCGAAACAGTGTGATTGCATTATTCGTAACAACGTGAACACAGCCCTTCTTCATTTCTAACGCATTAATACTTAATTATTAATTATTAATTACGTGAGTACTTGGCTGCCTCTAGCGGCTTGCTAATTAGCCATTTGCTTTCAGCTGCGTTTAAAAAGGCTGGGCCCGTGAACCATGCGCCGTCTCCGGACAAACGCTCACACTCGTTTCGAGTCGCGATATTTTCGGGATTGTCTTTTGTCGAGACTCAGCGCCACTCGAAAGGCTTATTTAGAGGATGCATTTCGCCTAATCGATTTCCAACGAAAACGGTTCTACTTCGGATCTCGGACTTAATCCAATAAAGGACTGTAATGGAATTACTTCTTCGGTAATTTTGGGGAGAAGCAACGTTGGGATTCGTAGACGTTGTACGCTTTGGGCAAACGCGAGGCAACGTTTCCATGCATCGTGATCTTCATCGCGCAATACCGAGTACCACCCGACCTCGATGTGCCACACATTCTGCATGAGAATCTTTGCTGAGACCATTAGCGATGCGAGTAGCCCGAGAAGATCATACACGGACATGACAATTCGCAAATACTCTCGTTTCGTGGGTTTATTGCGTTTTAGCAATAACTTGTCGGGAATTTTTTGCAAGCCTAGATTGAATTCGAGGAATTCTGTCTCCGCTGTCATTGCAAAGCTTTTCGATTGAAAATGACGCTCGATTTTCGGCATTTACGTAGCTTAAAATACGCTTTAAATTGCTATCCCATCCATGCATTTGAAAGTCCGCGGCAGCATTAATCCCGATTACCTCTCGCACCATAGCAGCGGCTTTGTGTACGGTCTCGTAACTAGTTAAAGAATCATCGATGTAGCTATCGCGTATTGTAGCGCACCAGGCATCGGAACTCTCCTCCGCGAATCGCCGAGCGTTTTCATTAAGAACGTGGATAGTGCTGCAAAGTGACGAAGTTAGACCGACAACTAAGCGGGTCATTTTGTAAATCTCAGGTGGACGATCGCGGTGGCAACCGCGCCATGAGAATCTTTGCGGTCTGCGATCCTGAGGACGCATCCGGACTGGTAAATACATATCGGCGATATCAGCCTTTATGGCTATCGCGTATTGTCTAAACCGTATTAGAATGCCGGGCAGCCCTCGTAGCAAATTAGGTCCCGCCTCTAATTGATCGTTGAAGCTTGCACTGTTCGACTGCGCGGCGGCGTCAAATAGTAATCTCAACTTCCCTGGTTTATTCGGATTTCATACACCGAAGTGCGGCAGATACCACACACGCGTACTTTTTGTTCCCTGTGCGACTCGTTGTGCGTAGCCGTTGTCGATTAAACGCACCATTTCTAAATAGTATTGTAGAGCGCACTCTTTATTGCGATCTAATTTACGCTCGAGGGATATTAATCTTTTCCACGCAGTAGTACAGCTGTCCGCTATAGGAGGCTCTATATCCCGCCAAAGTAAGCCCATTTCCCATGATTGGATACGTATCGTGTGTTATTTTATAGAATTTCACATACGTTGAGCTTCATCGATTTTTCAAAACTTGCAGTATTGTGTGAAGGCGCTCTTCCTCTGGCTGCACCAACGATAAAGAATTGCTTGCTATGGATGTTATTGCTTATGTGTCACACCACCCAACGTAAACTTCACGCGCGACATCAAGATCGCCGTGTCACTCTCCGGATTGCTCGCGACTCCGTGTAACGCCCATCCAAACAATGATCGGGATACGTGAAGCCCGTATATATTAATTTCAAGAAATTCTTTTATTATGATTATCAAGATATTATCTTGTCCGATTAATATTGCGGGAACGGCTTCAGTATACGCTTGCAGCTCCATGTGATGCGCCACACAAATACTCCTCGCGAGAATCTTTGGGATTGTTTGTCTCGGCAGCTTGACTCCGCGTATCGCGATTGCTTTGATCGGATATGATTTTCTTTGGGCCCCAAACAAATTAAGGGTAATTTTTATGCAGTTAGTTTTTTCACTCCCTTCCTCTTGAGAGCCCTGCAAGCGCATCTATATTGGCCGCCCTCGAACCCGCAGTTTGTCGATAATCTCGTCTTCTATTAGGGTAATTGTTGACCCCTCGTCTAGCAGGGTGTAAGCGCGTGTGCTTAAATCTCTCGCGGAGAGTGTTATCGGCGCTATTTTGTGAAAGACGCTAGGGTTGGCGGCTCCTATCGCCCCGTATCGCTTGCGGTTGCCCTTGAGGCGCTACCGTCATATGAGGCTCCCCCATGCACGACCTGTTCGTTAAAACGTGTCTCCTACATTGCTAGCTGCAACATATAAGGTGTGATAATATCGCCCTCGACACTCATGGACATTTAGGTCCTCGGCAATTGGTGTATCATAATCGGTGTATAATCGCCCATCGTTGCTCCGAATCGGCTTGCAAATACTTCCTGCATTGATTGACGGAATGCCCGGACAAACGACAATATTGACATTCGATTTTAGTAATATGTCTAGGTGTTAATTTTTCGCGCTCACGGTCAACGATATTGTGAACACCAAGGCAAAACAAAAATGCAAGGTGTATTTCGAAAGTCGATCAGAAAAAGGCAAATTTCTAAGTATTCTTGATCGAATGCAGACGGTAATATAAATCCTTCTTGATTCAAGTCTAGGAGTACTGGTAGTTTGTATAGATTTTTTTCGGGCGTTGTAATGCCTCTAGGAGCACCACGAATAGCTGCAGTGTACACTCCGGATGATTGTGCTTGCGTGATTAGAGATTTATTGCGAAAAATACGAATTGGCTTATTCAAGCATAGTTTTTCTCGGCTATCGCATTAATAGAACTTAGGGTGGATTCAGATAGAAATAAATAGAAAACTGTTTTAAGAACTCTTAAGTCAATTGGATTTGTGGATATCTAAACTGATTGAGAGACTTTCACCTTGAATCAAATCGATCCGCATTAGCAGCGGAAGAGACGATGGTGGCTCTTATGAGTCGGGTCTCTCAGCTGGAAAGTATCAATAAAGCGCAGATAGCCGTGCTGGCAGCCATGCGCGAAGATCGCTCACTGCTCCTCAGTGAGATCAGTAATCTAGAAAATTTAATGAAGGAAATGGGGGCGCAATTAAGGTGAAGGTCGATGAATTGGCTACTGAGATGTCCGACAACCTATTAAAATTAAGCTCTCAATTTATTAATAATAATGTAAATAATGTAAATATTGATAATTCTGACTTTATCCGAATGGATAAAGATGATTTAACGCGGGCGTTAAATTTAGGGGAAGACGTATCGTCGGGGCTGCGGACTACTGCCGGGAGCTCGGCAGCAAACGACATCAACAATCAAACGTGCAATAATAAACCAACTAAAATGAGCAATAGTAAATTTACACACAACAAAAACATTCAACACATCAAAAAACACAATAAAAATAATCGTAGCCGAAATAGTGATAGTCATCTTAATGAATCTGCTCTCGAGGTTCCCGGACTTATTTCGAGCAATCATTGGGATGATGTGAGGGACGTCTAGGCAGTGGGTGATGTGGTCGAGCTAGTAGACACGGGCGTGGTCCACTGTGCTAGCGCGGGAGTCTTGCCCTCTGATGTCGCGCTCGACATCATCACTTCTGTGCTCCTCTCCTTCGCATTTGGTGACCTGGTCTCCGCGGTGCAGCTCTGATGTCAAACAGCGTACTATTTTTATAAATTTGTGGTTAAGTCGAGGTCAATATGGTGCGTTCATGCAGTGCAAAGACACTGCGCGCGATGTCGGCTTTAAGTACGTTTGGTATCGACGCGGTAATTTCTTTATTAAAAGGAGAGAGGGCAGTAGGGTTCAGCTGTTGCCTCTGAGAATGAGATTATAAATTTATCTATGGGCATGTACTCGTCGGGAGCTTCTCGTGGCGGCTCCGTGGCTAAGACTTTACTAAGCCGTAGTCCTCTAGTTACGTCGGAGTTGACTCAGGGTTGTGAGGACGGACGATCAAATTGCGGGAAAATGGCCGATCACGTTTGACTAGATCGGGCATTGCGAACAGCATCAACCCTACTCCGTTGCTGGTCCACGAGAGTGGGAGGGGTAACAATAAAAATAACAACAATAATGATAAGGCTGTGGGTTCTGGTAGGGGTAGCAGATTCCTAAAGGCAGGCTTCATGAATGTGAACTCTCTTAGAGGCAAGTGTGCTCACATTGACGGACTCCGTCAGCATCTACATGATTATCCAACCTACCATCTGTTCGGTGTGGTGGAAACCTGGTTGGGTTCTAGTATCATGGATGAAATCAGCAAGATCGCAATATTAATGGTGGGGGAGTTGTGTCTTATGTCGACAAGCAATTCCGAATAAGTATGCTCTGTACCTCAAACACCGAGGAGCATGGAAGGCCAGGGGTGCTCGAGTACTTGATCTGCTCTGTGCAGTATCGTACCTCTGAGCCTACATTAATTTGTGACGTGTATAGGCCCCTTCGCGTTTCATTTATGGGGAACTCTATATTTTTGGATGAATTGCGGCGATTAACTACGGATTACAATCACAAAATCATTCTCGGTGATCTGTACGCTGATCTCTGCACTGCCGGTGATGATGCTGCGTTTTTTCGTAGATTAGCGGCAGAGCTGCCTTTGCAGATTATCCAACACGGTCCTGTGCATATAGCACCAACATTCCGTACCTGGATTGATGTCATTTTCGTGGAGGACAATGATACGCTGATCTGCGCTACCAATATACCTTTTCATAATTAACACAACAGAATTAATGTTACAGTACAGTTACCTATTCCTGGAACTATGTGTTGCTTTTTTTAATATAGGAATTATAAGAGCATCGATAGTGATGGGCTTATAACAGCTGTTCGCGAGCTGTGATTGAGAGTCTCCTGCTGAAATGTCTCAGTCCCGCGTCGTGTATTAGCTCGGTCTCTAGTGGATGGCCTGTAAGATAACTCCTATCCTCATTGCATGGCGTGGCTCCTCTAACTTGCGGCAAGGCAGTGCTGAGGTTTGACACCGACTGGCGCCTTATCAAGATGGCCACGGCGGCTGTCTATCACGGTCGACGGAGTCCGCAGGGGACCCTTACTCCATGGGTGGCCCACGTGTGGGAGAGCCTAGTCGACGCTACGGCGGCTCTTCTAAGCCGCTACCGCGGCTTGCCGAATTGGCGCCATATTGCCACGTGGCCTAGCGGCTCGGTCCTCAGCTAAGCTGCCGGTTCTCTGTACACTTGCCGTATTTCAGCCCGTTGCCCTCACGTCCCTCCTCCCTATCACGCCCCACGTAAGCATTTGAAGGTCGGCAATTATGCATTACATCTTCCGTTTCACTCACACTCACGCTCACGCTTTCTCTCTGTTATTTTCTCAAGTGACAATGTGACACAAGATGAATTGGCTCTCGAGAAAAGTATGAAATTAAGAAAAGATCGCCTATCTAGGATTGGACTTTAGCTTCCTTGAATAATTCCTTTATCTCCGCAAACGTGTTCAGGAGAGGTTCGATCGGGTGAAGACTGAATATGTTCATAATCATCTGTTCAACTTTCACAACTCTAACTCTATCTAGCGTGAGTTGCGGAAATCAGTTGGTAAGGGTGACTTCCTGCAGTGTGGTAGTGAAGGCTCTTCCGGTTATTGGTCGATTTTTAGTGCATCTGTACAATAGTTCGCTTGAGTTGAAGCTTATAGTGCCATTCGCTAATTCAAAAACAGCTTCTGGGCCAGATGATTTTCGGCTAATTTCACTGCTCGGCTTTCTCTCAAAGGTACTCGAGAAAATTGTAAATGACCAATTTATGGTGTACTTAAGACTGACTACAGCCATACGTCCTGCTATAGATAAAAAACAGGTGACGCTAATGATTCCGTTTGACTTTAGAAGGCGTTCGATACTATCTATCCCACTCGACTATAAAGTTGCATGAAGCGTATGGGCTTCTTGCGAAGGATGCTGGGGTAGATCGGGACAATTGCTGTTTTATTATTATATTAATGTCCTTGGCTCGCAGATCTTAACTGAAGACCACATATTTAATTAGTTTATAAAAGAATAAACCAGGTTTTATATAGTTTACGGTTTTTCCGTTAGTACATTACGGAAGATCTGCGTGCCAAACTAATACATTTTCTAGTCTTCATTTCAATTATTATTCGATAGTTTACTTCGATGCGTCCCTGGAGCTTAGAATAAGGCTGCAACGCTCACAGAACTCTTGTGTACGGTTTGTGACAAGACCTAGGTGGGGCGATCATGTCACCCCCTTCATGCATCGACAGGGTTGGATGAAAGTGGACAATTGGAGAGAATATTTTATTTACTTACAGATCTACAAGATCTTATGACTGTATAATTCGGAGTACCTCGCTGATCTGTTTTCTTCTAGCGAATCTAATCTACCAGTTAGGGGTACACTAAAAAGGTTTCTGTTCCGTGGATTCGCACCGAGAAGGGAATTAGACCATTTTCTGTACAAGGTGCTCATCTGTGGAACAATCTACCATCCTGCAAGGAATGCATCCTCCCTGTCTCGCTTCACGGCGCTAGTGATGGAGCATTTGAGGGGTCGGGACGCCATAATTACCTCCTCATCCTCATAATCTTATTTTAATTTGCGCCCTAAATTTAGTTGTGTACATGCATTATGAGTATGTGTGTATTTTTAGTATTCGTCCTTCACGTCATTTTTTTCAGTCATTCTCACGCTACCTTCTGTAACTCATAGCGATCCTTTCCTCAGAACTTCGTGATCTTGTATGGCCCGAAAAACTTTACGGTTAATTTTATGCCTGGACCCGGCTGTAGAAGAGTTGGTCTGTGCCTGTTGCTCGCTGGTACGAACTTTTTAGTGCCTGCTGCACCCGTCCGACATACACTCACACGTGCACTCTGGCTTCATGAACCACTCTCATTTAGAACGAAAGCGGACTTGTGCGAGAAAACCGTCGGTTACAGCGCTGTCCCTAAACTTATGCTATATGACTTTGTTTTACATTATCGGTAGTTTGATCATACAAAATTATTAAATAGGCTTAAGAAATTTTACTTTCATAATCAAAAATTAATATCCTGTTATAAAAACTGAATTTCGTAATCACTGCCAAACCGGTTGATAGCTGCTGTGCAACAGAGTGTGCTCGTTTGGAGCAGAGATACTTGCGTTGCAAGCACTAGTACTGCTGTAGTCGGCTTGTAGCCTCTCTTACTCGTAGCTTATAAAAGCTTTTAGGATAGAAAAATGGCAACCAACATCAGTGCGCAATTAAACATGAACGACATTATGCCAGTAGTATTCAATTATCTAATACCTTAATGCGCGAAAGAACTTTTAATGGCAGGCACGGTTTCGATATGCTCCTGAAGAATTTTTTGCAAGACTGCAGAAAGGGATTGACCTTCATTACTTAGAATGAAAAAAATTACACGGAAAGATTTAACTATACGTTTTACGCAGGTTGAAATTATTCATACTATATCACGAATTGCAGAACTTCATATGAAACAGGGAGACACATTTAGCGATTATTATGACTATTTAAACATTTTAATGAATGATGCATACATGCACTTAAAGACCAATTGAATCTACGCAATGTTACCGCTTAAATTCATGGATTTGAATGTTTTCATGGAAGAACTACCCAGAGACTTGAGCAAGTGATCACGAATGTCATCGCGTCTCGACAAGGTGGTCGGGACGCCACTCGCCGCCTAAAGCGGATTCGATTAGAAAACATTTTTGTATATATTAGTTTAGGTAATAAAAGACAATTTAAAAATATAAGTGAGCCTTTTATTATGTTTTCCCCACTTCCTATTATGATTTATTTGTAATCGAGAAAAGCTCGTGCCGGTGCCTTCCCGCCGATGCCAGCGGGACCTCCCCAGGAGAACAGAGTCTCCGCTTGGCGCTCAATAATAATATAAATTCAGCGAGTACGCCATTGTGCAACCGTCTTGAGGCGGAAGGGTCTCTTCTGCGTGGTGCAAGAAAGCGACGCGTTAAACAATGAATAGAAATCGTTAAAAAGAGACTCCTTCAATCTATACCTCGACCATGCAACACTTAGCCATTTAAGTGAACACCAACCGCTGTATATAAAAAACAAGATTAAACTAGACTTCATTATAAACTATGTGACGGAGCCTTAAGGTAGCCTACCATACGGCCGGCCATGTAGGTAAACAAGGCATCGAGGCTCCATCGGCGCGGCGGCCATGGGTCAGCGGACGATCGATGCAACAACAATGCGCCGATTGCCGGGTGATCAATAGCCAAATCTTAGGCGACAGTCTACGCCTGGTTCAGAGCGCTCTCGGGTCACCACCGCGATTTCCCAGAACCACATGCGAGCCCATCGGAAGGCGACTGTCCTCCCACACCTCCGGGAGGCCAGAGCCTCCGCCAGCAGCAGCCCACCACCAACAACCGGTAGGGTACCACCGGCGGATTAACGCCGTCCTCTCCAACGTTACCGGGGACGGAGACGGCCGGCACTCAAGACCACTCAGGAGCCAGCGACAAGGCGCTAAGGCGACCGCGGCGTACCTGGCTCGAAAGGGGCCGGGATCTGAAAAAGGGCTAGCAGGCCTCATGACAGGTGAGTTCAGGGGCGACGCGCGCAATACGGAGCGTGGTGGACGCGGTGCGGCAGCGGTCCGTCGACATCCCGGGGCCGCGAGAGTAGCGGCTTTCCAGGCAGGGAGGCTGGCAGACCAGAGGGCTCTTGCGGCCCTACCTGTGCCAGCCGGCGGCCTTTACAACCGGGCGGGGATTACATCACGTCACAACTATGATTTAATATTAGTACGGATAAAGTAGAAGAGGATTTATCAACGCAGAAAAGTAGTTCTGTAACAGGCAAAAGAAAGTCCCCTGCTCTCTAACTGGGAGACTTATTTCCGACCCGCCGTCACCATGTTGCAGCACAAACGTATTTTTTCAGAATCTTCGTACTCCAATAAAGCCCCTCAAAATTTTTATTCAAGCTTCGCCGCGATTCCATGCGCTGCTGATGAAAGTACGCTTTTTTTCTTTTAAACAAACTATTCTAACTTCAGCTGTCTTTGCTTCAAGTTTTAATAGCACGCCTGTCGCTCCCAGGCCTGCATTGCGATCGCAACCACTCGCTCGCGTGTGGTAGTGAGCTGAGTCGTAAGTGTTTCCACTCCTCGAAAATCTCTACCGTTGCAAATTGAACTCAGCTACCATAACTCGTGCCCGTAATCCAGGAATGTCGACTCATTTATTCTGAATGTATATGAAACTATCGACGTATAAGGCAATGTACTTGCGATAAGGCACCTACATTTTTTTGTGCGTCTGATCAGTGGCTGCATTAGTCTTCTGTTTTCGTCATGATTCGGCTGTTAGGCCTTCGCTCTCATCTTCGAACCGAGCGCACTTCTTTGTCTTTCGCTCTCTCTCTCCCTCTCTGCCCCTGCAATCGATTCTTTGGACTGATAGATAAAGTAATTAGTTAAACAAAAAGTCCTCTTACATAATTAATGTTTAAATTAAAAAGCTTTTATCAGATCCTTTGAGGAAAAGCTACGTAAAGCTCTGAATAAATATTAATAATTTAAAAGAGCACAATTATTGTTATTTACTGATGTAAAATAGGAAGCAATCATATTTAACACGAAATATTGAACTATTTGTTGCATGAATACGTACTAAGATAGGAAAGAAATCTTTCTGTGCTTAAGGAGCTCATCTGTGGAACAACCTGCGATCCAATATTTGTTGTATCATGTTACTTGGAGACTTAAACGTGGTCGCAAATATGTTGTGACTCGTGAAGTTTTTTTTTATCATTTGACACTGCGCTCCATCTGTAATTTTTATTTACTTTAATGCACAGTAATTCTTGTTATATTAGTTGTTAAATTTTTACCCGAGATTTTGTAGAATATTGTTTTTGTGTTTTGCAGATGTAACATATTTGTAAACTATAATACATAGAAAATTGTAACATATAGATAAATATAACATATCTATCTATATCTCTCTTTCAAGCGACATTCTCGTTAACAGTATCTTATAATAGGAGCTACTTAGATTCAGAGCAGTCATGTACTGAGTCATGCAAATCCTGCAACATCATCTGTACATATAGGAGCGAATATACGAGTATGTCAGCCTTAAATAGTTTTTAAATAGAAAGATATTTATTTGGAAATTTTTTTAAAAATATATATTAATGTAATCAGGATTAGAATATTGTTATCGCTTTTAGTCTTAAATTGTCAGAGTTTTATGAATATCCGATTTTAGTTTGCTATGGTATGGACACCTATTTACGTACTCGCCTGTAACGCGCATATGATCAAGCGTATGATACGAGTACCAAATGCAACTACATAGAAAAAGAATACACCACTCAAAAATCTCAAAATGAATTCATTTTAGAGAAAAACAAGTTGTTGAATTCTGAGGGAGACATAATAATAACCTTGAGTTTAACCTCGAACTCGGCCTTTTTAAATGAAATAATTTAAATAAAAAATAAAAAAATATTTCATTGTTCTTGACTTTAAGACAAGTTGGTGGAGTTACTTAGCCAATTGGGGCGAGATAGAGAGAACACCGTAGCTCCTTATTGAACCGTACCCTCGTCTGCGTCAGCACTAGTCATCTACCTTTCGAGGTGCTTCGCCTGTACGGAACAAAAATATATTGTATTCCTAGCGGCATAAACTACGTAGCAAAATTGCTTAGATATTAGAAAAGCCTTCCAGTTAATTAATATTTATATAACAAATCTACACTGTTTTCAGACTATCATGCTCCTTAAACACACAATAATGAAAACGAAGGTCACCTTAATATGTATCTGGAATATCATAGTATCAATGGAAACATAATTGCATATGATCTCACTAAACCATAAAATTAGCAGTCACTTCATACTACGATTAACAATGGTGGAACTGGATCATAGCCTTATTAGAAGAGATGCTTAGAAATAATTGTGGAAATCTTTACGGAAGACAGCCATCTAAAGCTACAAAAACATGAATAAGTATTGTTGCTTATATACGTTTTGCTTTTAGAATGCGGCATCATTATCCTCTACATAATTCCTGTGTGAATGCATACAGGATAGAAGATTCAGGCTAAGTCGATTCCCGAGATATTCTCCTTCATCGCGCAATTAGTTACCCTAATATTTTTTCATATGATGTACATATAAGGGATGCTCATAGATAACCTACATATCTGTCTATCTTACACGTTCCATCGGGCCTCGGCGGCTGAGCTAAGATGAGTGGGAGCGCCCTCTCTTTCAGCATCCTTCCCAGCGCATAGCCCTATATTAGATATGCATCCGCCTTTATTCCACGCGCTGTGATGATGAACCCTGTGATACATCTCCAGAGCGTCCACCCTTACCTTGAGCCCGCGCTTACTTGCTACTCGACTATTGCTGTAGCGACAATAAATTTTATTTATTGTTAATTCTGCGATCCATATGTAATTATTATTGACGAATTGTGATTACTTGTGATTTATGTCTTATGGCTTGAACAATGAATTTTTTGAGTACATAACGCATGAATTATTGCGTAAAATACTTTAGCAGTAAACAAATATCAATCTGTTTCAGCAGACTCGAGATAATCTTGATCACGATTAATGTTCTGCTGATTATTAACTTGATTATGCAGCAAAATCATCATAAGAACTTCCAATATAACATGTATTAGCTAGCTCATGGATACATTAAATTTCAAACTGTAAGTGAGTTATAAAAAGGCGGGTATAGTGCAATAGCCAACAAGGGCCTGATTGCTGCATGAACGTATTTCCATGGAGAAATACGGACACAAATATACTTTACAAATTTTCAATAAACAATTTAGAACGATAAATAGAACAAAATCTTCATATAAAACATATAAGGTTGACAAATATCTCCCTTCCGCTTTTTTGCTCTGTATTCAATGCTTTATAAAAAGTATTACAGTGATCGGATTTAGTTCAAATATGCGCCGTTTTATTTGATAATCTATTTCCATCTAGACGGCATCTTCATAAAATCCACCTCGTAGAAGCCGCCCTCCTTATTTGCAAAGAATTCGAACTGCCACTTTTCACAAGCCTTTTTTGAGCTCAACTTTACATCACCAAGGGCGTTCGCCATGGACAGGAACGGGTGGTAATCACTTAGTGCTATGTCCGGGCTACATGGTGGATACGATAAAACCTTCTATCCGAGCTCTCGTAGCTTCTGACTAGTCATCAAAGAAGTGTGTGGTCGGGCGTTGTCCTGGTGGAACACTACACCCTTCCTGTTAGCCAATTCTGGACATTTCTGATCGATCACCTGCTTCAAGCAGTCTAATTGTTCGCAGTATATGGTAGTGTTAAGCGTCTGGCCATATGGGAGCAGCTCATAGTGGATGATTCCCTTCCAATCCCACCAAACACACAGCAAAACCTTCCTGGCCGTCAATCCCGGCTTGACCACTGTTTGGGACGATTCACCGGCCTTCGACCATGGCCGTTTTCGCTTGATATTATCGTATGTGATCCATTTTTCGTCGACAGTAACCATCCGCTTCAAAAATAGGTCAAGTATGTTCCGTTTCAGCAGCATATTGCAGGTGTTGATTCGCTCCAGAAGATTTTTTTGCGTCAAACGATGCGGCACACAAACATCAAGCTTTTTTTGTATCCAACCTTCTGTAAATGGTTTAAAATGGTGTGGTGACTAACTCCCATCTCCTGGACGATGTCACGAGATGCCACATGCCGGTCCAACTCGATTTTCCATAATTTGATCTGTATTCATCGTCACCGATTTTTTGCCGGCTGGCTTGTCCATGGTGGCGTTTTCACCGGCTCTGAATCGTCGAAATCATTCTTCCGCGATTCGAAGTGATAGATACCGTCCCCTAAAAGACCATTAATCTCACGGAACGTTTCTCTAGCGGATTTGCCTTTAATGAAGGAAAACTTAAAAATAGCGCGAATTTCGACGTTAGCGAACTCCATGTTTACACGTCTATATCTGTTGAATCCAATATCCAAACTAATCATGCATAGCGTCGTTTTGTAGGTTATGTCAAGACCTTTAAACTGATGTATAGTATTGCGAGATACGGGCTCTGTAGCACTTTGAACATAGTCGCGAAGTTCAAAAGACAAAAAGACGGAAGAGATATTTACTAACCTAATATTTGATAGAAAATGAAAATTAGTGGGTTGTTTGATTGAAACAAAGTTAATATTAATTTGCTATAAATAATTAATGTGCACTGTTTTAGAGTTTGTTTCCTAGACAAAAGAATGTAGCTTGTTCTAAAGTGCTGTATCATTTTAGATCCTCTAAAAACAAACTAATTTCTTGTAGAGTTGAAAAGTTTTCATATATCTCTACTCTCCCGTTCGCACTGGAGCAAGCGGTTGATCCCTACCTTCCTAATTCCTAGTATCCAGAAGCATCATAAATTTAACTACAAGATCGGGGACTAGTCCAGCGCTCGATCTTAAAAACTTATTAACGCTTTCCGGTATATTTCGTGGCCATTATGTAGTATATTTAATTATGTTTGTTCGAGTTTAAGTACCTCATAGCAATACATTTATATCTATACTGATATTCTCAAATCGATATCGATGTGAGAAGTCCATAATATTAAGTCAATAAATTACATCTTAATATTACTTATCTAAGTAATATTGATAGTATTATTAATACTATCAGCTTAAACTCAGATAAAAATATACTCATCTAAGTATGACTCAACTAAGGCTACTCCGAAGACAAAAAAAATATAGACTAATATTTTTGACTTACCAAAAATTAATATGTTTTATTATTATTAAGTTTGTAACAAGATTAAAATTAAGGCAAACCTATATCTTCTTATCTTACCCTATTACTACCAAAAATTCAGAAAATTTTCACAAAATTATTAAAATCAGAGAAATTGTTTATAAACCCCTCACTTAAAGTTATCAAAGGCACTGTTGTGAATGCCAAATTTTTAATTTAATTAAGATTACGAATCAGCTATAAAAATTAAAAAATTCAAAAAGGCGGATCCAACACGAGCGATTAATTTGTTATTTTTGACTTCAAAAATGTAGCAATCGATTTTTAATCAGCGATTGCGAAAACCGTTTCTTACAAAATATCAGAAAATATTACTAGTTTTTAATTTTATTCGGCTATATTAGATACGCTATTTTGAATTGTTTAATTTTGACTTCTAATTCGTAATCAGTAGCCTCAAAATCCTCTGTATACTATTTTTCAAAAACAATCGAAATTTTTGTCTCTCAAACCATTAATTTGTTAATAATTTAATAAAAGACAAGATAAACAATTGTTTTGAAGGTTACTAAAAAGATTTTAATATTTCTTTGGTAATTCTAAATATAATTTATTGTACTAAAGATTATTGAACGTGTAGTAAAAACTTTAACCTTTTAGCTGCCATTTTGAAGCCACCACATTGAATGTCGCAATTAGGCATTTTGAAATCTTTTAATAACTTTGAATTATTCGTATATCTTAAATATAATTTCTCTGTGCTAGTTTACCAACATTGAAAAAAAATTCAATTTAATTCAAATGAACGACGTTGTAATAGCAATCCAAAACTTCATAGATCATTTAAAATGACTTAAGTTCGTGATTACTCAACTGAACAAGGATGGAGTAGCCGATAATTTCTATTATACTTCATCCGGATTCTAGGCTCGGCGATACTTAATTATCATCGTTAAATCCCAGTATCTCAGAGGCATCCATAATCCTTAAGACTTTACAGTAAGAATGCAGGTTATGCATTTCCAACTCTGCAAAATGCTCTGTATCGACACCTCAACTCTCAGCCACCTCCGTCTCCCATTAAGATGGCACATTTACCGAGAACATACCTAGGAGTCTTCTTTTTCATTCCGTCTACAAACGTTACTATACCCCTTACTCTTATGTGTATAACACCGTAAACTGCAATATCCGGTTAGCATGTGCGACGAGTATCTCGCCGTGGTCGCCGCTGTACTGAGCTCGTGCTCGCAGCCTTGACCATGCGCTGAGTGGGGGGCACTTAGCTGCGCGAAATTCGGTGCACCGCGGTAATTGTCGCGCAGGCCGCGGCGGCTAATTGAGGAGAGAGGGCAATTAGGCGCGCGATCGGCCCTCGATCCTTACTCGATCGCACGATTTGGATCAGTGTGTCTCGGGACACGGTTCCTGCCGAGACTATTAGCGGCGAAGCGCCACGTTTTTCGCGCGACGCGCTAAGCAGTAATAGAGAGAGAGAGAGAGAGTGAGAGAGAGAAAGAGAGATAGAGGGTCAGAGCGATGCACCGTAATGTAAGTGCACTCTCCTGCCAATCGAAGTTTGAGTTCTTGGGAGGCTTAGATCTCGCCCTTGTGGCTGCAGATTGGCTGAACAAGAAGGTAGCGCCAACAACAAGGCGGAAGGAATTTCCCGCCAACTTAAAGATCGCCGCCGCCGCCAAAGTAAGTTGTATTTATATATATATATTTTTTGTTCAGTTTGCGCGCGATCATCGGCGTCGGGAGAGTGAGAGAGAGAGAAAGTTTGTTGATAGCGTCGACCAAATTGTCGGGTTTTCATTTATAAATTATTATAATAAATATTTATTAATTTACGAAAGCAAATATCCGCGTAGTTATTTCGTGCGCCTTTTTCTATTTTTCGCGTTCCCTATAGCAGCGAGCACCCAGGCTCGCCCCGCCGCGTCCGCGGATTTTCCGTGCGACGACACGATCAGGAGGAGAGGACGGAAAGTCCTTAAGTCGCGTGGTGGCTGGAAGCCGGGGCGAAATTAGTCACCCGGTAACCGCCACGTGACACATGTCTAGTACAATTGTTTAAATTGGTGATCTTACTTGCTCAGCTATTCATACAATCGTCCAGTAGTTCTTGTGTTTTTCCCAAAATATTCGTCCTTTCTTTATTATCAGCTTATTCAGACATTGCAACCTTCTGGGTTATATATATTACACACACACACACACACACACTTCTTCTATAGTTATATTCTTTCATAATATATATGTATATGATATATGACCTACTGTAATTTCGACAATTACAGTATTAATTCCGATTTCGATACAAAACAAATTATAATGGAACGTGTCACCTATTGTATACATTCCCCCCGTCCACCGTTAAGGCCGATTCGAAAAGATGATACTTTCCACGCGATCACAACGGCATACCCGTCGCAATACCCTCCCTAAATTTTACATCTGCAAATATAATAATTTATACGCCGCGGTATTCGCTCCTCTGGCACAGGCATAGATTAACTTGTTTCACTCTAATAATGAAATATAAAGGGCCTACACATTATAGCCTCGACTCACTCGTACACAACGAGCGCCTACGCCCTATCCCTTCAGTGATTTTTTAAGAAACAGGCTAATGCTTCCATAAAGAAGGCCCGCTCCACCGACTCATTTGGATTAATATCTTTTTAAATTTATAATAATTAATGCAGTACAGACAATATGAACATACACTAATTTATTTAAGTATATTTAAGTACATCTACGAATGGGGCCGGGACAGATTTGTGTCCCCGCGACCACCGGTTGGGCGCCCAAGAGAGAGAGAGAGAACGCGTGCAGCGGCGAAGATGTGATGCGAGGCGCGCGGTGACCCCAACGACATTGTAGGGCCGTTAGAGCAGAAGGCTCTCCGAAACGAGGCTGTCGGTCTGGCAGCGAAGGACTCCCCGCGGTCCTACCAGCCCCTGCCGGCGGCCAATCATGCGGCCTGATGCGCGGCCCAATGGACCTTAAGGGCCAACGGGGCGTCCGGAGGCGCGCTGCACCTGTTCCGCGGTCTTATAGGTCTTAGGCTGACATTCTTCGGAGGTATCAGCAGCACCAGTCACTCTCCGGTCGCGTCCTTATCGTCGCGAGGGTTCCCGGTCGTCTCGGAGGGCTTTCGGACGAGCTAGCCCTAGGTGGATAGCCTCGCGGCGGTCAACCCGTAAAGGGATCTTAGAGGGAGGAGTTCCTCGCAAATAATTCACTTCAGGAGGTTCTGCAGCAAGAATATACTCGTATTTATTCGCGGACAACCCCCGCCCTGACACACACTCCCGACGGGCGCGCAGCGCCCCTCCAACATGGGTACGGTGAAGCATACGGGGAGGCATACGCAGAACCCCGAGGCACAGTGATTCCATTTAAAAAAAATGGAAACAATTATGGCTTCCCTCGAGTTTTGCACCAATTTTAATGATTCGAGATCGAAAATGTTCCTCTCGGACTAAACTATAAGGATCCGTTTCCCTCACATTAACAATTAACACTTACTTGGCTATAAAATTCGTCAAAGTTGACCATTTCGAGAAAATAAAACTGATTTTGGTTTATCGTTTTTGATGGGGGAGGTATGCCAAGGAGAGTGAACCTGTTTTTGATGTATTTTGGCCTGTTAAATTCGAATATCACGGTTACTTTTTTTTAAAGTTCAATATAAATAGTTAAACAATTTTTTTTGTAGCAAAAACAACAAATTTTGTTTTTTGTTCGAAAAAATTATTTTTATATTTTTTGGACAATTCTCAACAAAAAATATTATCATATTTTTATACAAAAAATTAACAGTTTCAGAGTTAAAAATCGTCAAAGTTTCGAAAATCGTGATTTTCACCATTTTCAGCATTCAGTTACTGATGAAATTTTATAGTAATTTGAACCGGATAGGGCTTAAATTATTCATTAAACTGTCATTACTATGAATCTCAAATTATGCAAGTTTTACGAAGACCCTTTTAGTGCGTAATAGTAAGGCGGTCTCTGTATACTATATATATAGAGTTCGCTTGCAACGCACATATGCTCAAACATATGATAATACTGTGTCATAATACATATATATTCTTTCTCCATAGTTTTATATAGCTAGTTTTACAGCTTAGGCCGAGAGGAACATTTCGATCTCGAATCATTCAAATCGGTGCAAAACTCGAGGAAAGCCATTTTTTTTAAATGGAACCACTGCGCGAGGGCCTCCGGCTCGACACGGACGGTTCGCCGGAGTTCCGCAGTAGTTGCCGGCAGGTCCGCGAGGGTCCATCTTCGGACCACTACCGTCACCCGCTGGGACTGGTACGGTTGTGGGAGCCCTTAGTCCTTTCTCGCAGCCAAGGATTTCGTGGGGGCCGATGTCTACCTCGCATCGCATATCCGCCATTGCGCGCTATGTTTTTCCTCGGGCACCAATCGGTGGCACCAACCAGTCCCGAGCCCGTGCGGCACCAACCCCTGGTGGAGGTGATGCCAGCCCCTGGTGTTCGTGGAGTGCCAGCCTTGATGACTATGGGCGCCAACCGACTCCTTCCGCCCTGCCCGATTGTTGGTGTTGATAAGAATTGCGGCGAGGCGGATTCGCGAGGTCACCTGTCCTCGTGCTAACCTCACATGGAACTGTCGGACTATTTATCTATTGGCGATCATCAAGTGATTGGCGCGTAGTTTCGACGCCCGCGCGGCTATGTAGCGACGGGCCTTTGTTTGCAAACGCGTCCCGGCCGCATGTAAGTCCAAGAAAAGAGCTCCGTCACATTTCAATACTTCAATAAATTAGTAAGATTCTTAAACATTTGCAATGTAAATCAGAAATATGAGTTATCAAATATTGTAATACAGGTATTTCCTTGATACAGTTTATTATTACTGTTTATTATAATTAAAACATGTCTTTTAAGTATAAGATTTATTTTAGTTTAAAAATTCATACATTTATTATTTCCAAGATTATAGTAAAATATTACATAATTAAAATATTTCTTTGTTTTATCAACTCTTTGCAACTTCTCTTTGTAATATCTCTGTATATTTTTTTGCCTTTAGGAATTTTGAAAAAAGTTTTGCAGAAATAGGATTTGTAGTAAATTAATATAAATTAATTTTGCTCTAATGACTGCTTCTGAAAAATATCATTTAGTATAAATATATTAAAATTATTTAACGCGACAAAAAAATGCTTTAAAACTCCCGAAATAATGCGAACTTAGGTTTGGGTTAAGTTCTGTAGCATTGCCAACATTACTTAAAATTAATAGACAGCTTTTGCTACTGCCGATATTTTTCTTTAAAATAAACTTACAGATTCTTCGTTGAAACCTCCTGTTAATATATAAAATTCTTTAAATTTCTATTTATTTTTGAAGGAATTTATTTGATGAATCTAAAGTTGATTTATTTGAACAATACTTAATCCAGTTGCTCCGTCCTTATTCACTTCATATTCTTTTTAAAATTCCCTCATAACACTGGAGTAACTGTGACTGCGCACACGCTCCATGCGCGCAGTATGCGTAATGTCAGTGGGATGCCCCGCCACGGTTTCGGTGAGCTTTTCCAAACACCATACGCGTGGAATCGGTCGAAATAGCAATAGGGGTATAATAAGTATTATACGCATATAAAATACGCGTAAAAATACCCCACGTACCCTTACGAATTATTATATCTATACATGTATAAAATTTATATTTTTATTTAAAAATAACAAAAAGATTATAATTTATGAAATAATTTTTTATTAATCAAATTATACATAATGACCACAATATTATAATAAATAATGTAATAATATATAAATTCATATTACATGTATTAGGTTAGCAAATATCTCTTCCGTCTTTTTGTCTTTTGAACTTCGCGACTATGTTCAAAGCGCTACAGAGCCCGTATCTCGCAATACTATACATCATTTTAAAAGTCTTGACATAACCTACAAAACGACGCTATGCATGATTACAAAAATGGATCACATACGATAATATCAAGCGAAAACGGCCATGATCGAAGGCCGGTGAATCGTCCCAAACAGTGGTCAAGCCGGGATTGACGGCCAGGAAGGTTTTGCTGTGTGTTTGGTGGGATTGGAAGGGAATCATCCACTATGAGCTGCTCCCATATGGCCAGACGCTTAACACTACCATATACTGCGAACAACTGGACTGCTTAAAGCAGGTGATCGACCAGAAACGTCCAGAATTGGCCAACTGGAAGGGTGCGTTTCACCGGGATAACGCCAGACCACACACTTCGTTGATGACTCATCAGAAGCTACGGGAGCTCGGATGGGAGGTTTTATCGAATCCACCATATAGCCCGGACATAGCACTAAGTGATTACCACCTGTTCCTGTCCATGGCGAACGCTCTTGGTGATGTAAAGTTGAGCTCAAAAAAGGCTTGTGAAAAATGTCTGTCCGAGTTCTTTGCAAATAAGGAGGGGGGCTTATACGAGAGGAGTATTATGAACTTGCCGTCTAGATGGAAACATTATCGAACCAAACGGCGCATATTTGCATTACATCCGATGACTGTAACACTTTTTATAAAGCATTGAATATAGAGACAAAAAGCGGAAGGGAGATATTTGCCAACCTTATATGTACATGTAAAATACATTGTATTACAGGTTATACTTACAGCTAGATATCACTTACTTGTAAAAAGATAGATAATGCATCAAAATAAATCATGAACTAACCGATGCATCTTATGTTTCAATTTTTGTACCTAATTTTGATGCCACTTTCATTCTTTGTTCAAGTTTCTTTGGGGGTTTCTTTTCTATTTAAAATAAATTTAATACTTCATCAGCATCATCTGCCGTTCCCCAATTTATTCCTTAAGATTATTCTTTTCCTCTTCTTAATCTTTCTCGTTCTTCATCTTCTAGCAGTTATTGTCTTTCTAATTTTTTATGCTCTTTTAATTCTAATTTTTTCATTTTTTTTAACTCACAGTTTACGGAATATAATTTTCAGATTCTTTTTCGTGATCAATACATATATGAATGACGTAATTTATTACATGCCCAACACACGAGTGCCAAGGATCTAACCGTTTTAACGGTACGCGTGGAGACTCCACGAATGGAACGATTATATTAGTTACCGCAAATTTTGTAGAGTAAGATTGTTGACGCAAAGACTATAACAGCGCTCCACGCGCGCACTCCACGCGTATAGCTTTCGCGCACTCTACGCGATGTTATCGGGGTTGTTTTCATTTTTCTATTTTCTTGAATGTTTCTATTACAATAATTGGTAAGATTGTATTAAATACACTAGATACATTGATTGAGAACAGAGATTTTTTGAACAGATTTTAGAACAGAGAACTATAGATTTTTTATTGGAAAATAAGTTTGATATTTAATTTAAAAATCAAAATAAAAAACACCTTGCTTTCAATTAGATGTTTCCATTTATACTTATTTACTTTTAGTTATCTATACTCCCTAGTTGTTAATCAACATTTATTGCAACTAAATTTTTAATAGGTTTTGTTTCTTAGAGACTATATACATTTGTATGTGAAAGGTAACTAAGGCATTTTAAAAGAAACATTTAAAAATTGTTAAAAGTAATATTATTTTGTAAATATATCATGAATAATTTTAGAGCCATTTTTGAATTTTTTATAACTTTGAGAAAGTTAATCTAAGTGTATAAAAATTAAAATATTGAATTAATTTAACTTACTGTTACAAAATTGTTTTTGATTTATAATTTAGCATAGTTTAGAAATTATTAAAGTAATGATGATGATAGTTCAAAAAAGATGTACAATAATTCCAAGTACATTTTATTATAAAATTTACATAAATTGAATGACATGTAAGTATAGTGCTAGTTGAACAAAATTTGAAATTGTTTATTCTACACTTGTCAATTTTTTTTATTTATATAGTATCTAATTTTATTTCCTTAATTATCATAAGTTTTGTGACAGTTTTTAGATATATCAATAAAAACCATAATTTTTTTGACAATAACATATACTATTCAATTAGATTCCTTAAGTTAAAAAGTACTACAAAAAAATTATATAGAATCTATTCTTTAAATATGCAAGATAATTAAATAGAAAATTGAGAACATAACGTTCAATAAAATTTAAGATTCTGATATTCTGAAATTCAATTAATTATTAAATCTGATTTAATGAGTAAACCACAAAATAGCTGTAGTTATTCGTTTTATAAATTTAATTAAAAATTTCTAATTTATATTTAATTTCAAATCTAAAACTAGACTATCAGCACTTTCCTTTAGAGATGTTTTATAATCGCAATTATACATAATCTTTTATTGATAGAGCTTCAAATTTCAACTTTATGTCATTAAAGCTTTAAAGCAATTATCTAGGATATTTAAATATCATAAAAACAAATCTGTATCTTATTAGTGTTAATATTCTCCAAAAGCTAGCATTACAATATTACATGTTATCGAATTATGAATTTTATGAAATTTTAAAATATTTAAATATTCCGTTTATTTTAATTATTACTTAACGTAACTAAATCCACCTTAAATCATTATATAAATAAGTAATTGTATTACTAAGTATATAAATAAACATTTAATTAAAAGAAGCATTAAATACTAATATTCAAAGATATATAATCAAAGTCTAATAAAATATTGTAAGTATTTCAGAAGTGAAATTATATTTCTCTTTAATTATATATCCAGTACTCAATGGTACATGCATAATTTATATAAATATTGCTTCTATTCACAAAAGAAACTCAACAATTTAATGTCTATATTGTAATACATATAATATACAATTAAAGATTTCATAAAAAATGATATAAAAATATCCTAAGAATGCTATCTAAATATTAATGTTACTTAATATACTTTCATAAAATGTACTTTAATCATTTGTTTTTGAAGCATGTACATGAATGTCTGCAGTAAAATAAATTTTAAAATACTTACATAGAACATTGCAACTATATCCAATTTGTATATTTATACTTCTATACAATGTTACCAAAGATCAACATTACTTTTCTGAGTTTGCTGTTTGGCTTTATGTCATCAAACAAGCAGAAGGCAAAATAACTTGTCAATCAAAGTTTTAAAATAGATTGTTTTTAGACTTCTTAGTTTTTTATATATTAGAAACTGCCAACGAACTGTATTTATTGTTTGTTTAAAAATAAGTATACAATTTTTACTTCATGAATACTTGATGTATTAAACAAATTGTTTTTACTTGCCGTATTCTTATCGACATACTTCTTAATCTTCTGCTAGATGACAATCAATGACCAACAAAATAGGTGCTTAAGAGTGCTCCTCACAGCGATCTGAACGCCGCCATTGCCAATGTTAGTTTCATACCGGAAACAATTTCACGCGTTAAGCTTGAAAATATTTATTAATCATAAAAATAAATTTAAAATAATTCTTAAATTTTCCTACACAGCTGTTAATTTGTACGTACTTAAAAAAATTATAAAATCCATAATACACAACCTAAAAGGACCAATACACAAATATCGTCCGCTTTATAAAAGCTAATAACTCTGATGTTAGTTATTAAAGTATTTCGACTAAGAAAAAAATGTATTTAAGGAGCTTGTAAAAACAAATTGTGAATACGATTCGATTCACATGCGGACTATTAGTCAATCTAATTAATGTAATAAAATAAAATTAAAATTAAAATAATATAATAAAATTATGAACGAAAGTCGTATAGTTGTAATATTTATCGGTAAAAATTAGTCATATTTTATTCCGTATAAACACGAGGGACAGTGCTGAGTGTAATATTAGTGCTGAAATAAAGCGGGAAATTTAAAAGTAAACTACGAAAGAGAAAACATAGGAAATAAGTTTTATATAAAATGAAAGTAGATAACACAATAGCGAATAAAATAATTTATTCTTAAAGAGAGTCACTTTGTTACTAACTAAGTTCAAGTGAATTTATTGATCTCTTACACAATAATATAAAACAGAGATTTGTTCGGTTCAATTTTGCAAATTCAATTCACATGCATGCTTTATAAATTAAAATCAAATAAGTTAATTTTAGAGTGACTCAACATGATCAGACTTTTTTGCGTAGACGTTTTAAACTACCTGACTTCCAAATTTTTATTGTATGTTTTTATATTTTCTTTTGCGTTAATTGCTTTTTTAGTTTTTTTATTATTTTTTTATTACTTTTTAGATATATTTTTTTATAAATTGTGGATTTTTTAGCTCTTTTTTTCGATAGCTTATTTTCCAACATAACCTTTTTTATTAGGTTTACGAATTATAATCCTAGATATAACGAATATAAAATGATTAAAAAAATTAATATTTTTAATATCAACTATTAATATTGATTTTATGCATAAAATAAGATAAAAAATGTATTAAAATTGGTAATGAGTTGTACTCGCAACTCCCGCGGAGGCGACGTGGTCCCTTGAACCGCTAGTTTTGTCGAAAATTAAGAAAAGGGCGAGGGAGATTGGGAATGTCGGCTCTCGCCACCGACGGGGTAAATAATTAAAAGATTTATTTATTGGCCTCGTACTGTCAATTCGAAATACCTTTATTTATTATCGACAAATATCGGCGCATCGCGTGCGTACACAGAACGCTTCATTAATTACGTCGCGTGAACGAATTTATACTGCACATACGCTCTCTCGAAACTAATTTTAATTCGCATCGAATTGACCGTATTCGCTGTGGCTAAATCTGCACATGGAAGTATCGCTCCGGGTCGCGCTCCCAGGAGCCAGCCGTTGTTCTAGGAGGTGAAGCGCAAGTCCTGCGTAGTCTGCTTTCTTAGCGATAGGCTGCAGTGATCCCAACTCCTGGTACCGTCACCACGTCTCATTAATTATCTTCGGCACAGCAATTCTCGCGTATTTGTACACCGATACGCGGAAGATTCTCGGGAAACGGTATATGCACGTCCGCTTGCGGCGATCGCTTCCCTGGGGCGCCGAGAAGACATTCAAGTTTGATTAATTCAAATTTGAAATTTTATGATTGTATTTTAGGATTTCAAACTTTAGGATTGTAGCTCCCCGTAGGGGTTGAACTTCTGCGGAAGACTACGCGTATCCGTCCAACTGATGTTTTGAATTAGATCGCGTTTGCATGCCATAATGTCCTTGATCACAACGTGTCATTGCCACCCCTCGGTGTGATCCATCTGCACCAAGCCTCGTGTTTGACGCTAGGGTTACCGGCCTCGCGGCAGCTTGGAGCTTCACCTTGCTGGCGAGCTGCTGCGACTCAAGCAGTCTGACTTTTCCATTCTAGTCCAGCAGGAATGTCAGTTGCCGCTGCATCGCACACATCTGGCCCGTCATCTTTTCGAAGGCGCCTTTTACCTCTTGCATCCATGCTGCAATGACGACAGGCATTGGCACCTCCACTACACTATTGCTTGGGATGGATACAGTTTTGTGAACCAAAGAATATACAAGACACCACCTATGGGCTGAAAAAATATAACACAGTATTCTAGGTGAAAATAGTTAGCATAGAAACTTACGTAAGTAAGTTTGTATAATACATGTATACATATGTGTCAGGTTGCTGCGAGGGCTGCTGCGAGAAAACAGCCGCCGTAGGCGCAACGCCCACGCCTCGAAATCGGTTCGCGCGCGATGTGAGTGATAGGTGTGCAGCCGATAGTCGAGTTTATTCAACCATTTGGTGCATTGCTTGCTGGTGGCGAATCATATAATTTTACGCACACGAAGAGTTGCTGGTAGATGGACATGAGTCCAGGCGTGTGATTCTATTTTCCGGTCAGAGCCGAATCTGCTTTGGCAACACAGCCATCCGGTAACACAGCTATTCGCTTGCGACACGCGATCGCTTCTTTCCCATCCTAGCTTATCCCTTCTTCCACCGCAAAATGTGGACATCTCGCAATACGACATTTTTGTCCGCAAAAGTGAGCAGTCTCACCTTGTCTAAATGTTGGTACGGCCTGGTTCCATAGTATCCGCAGAGATGAATAGAGAGATCGCCGATACAATACAATCGACCCGCGCCAGTTTCGACGCGCCGTAGTAATATGCACCCTCGCGGATGAAATCGTAAGCCGATCCATTTGAGGGGAAATGAGGGGAAACAAAGGACAGGGAAGAATGGACCGCGAGCGGCGAATCGTGTCCATGAGATCGGCGCTATTTGTGTGTATGACTGTGTGCGAGCGAGCTGTTTGTCTGTATTGATACACCCGATCTTTATCGAAACCCAACTCGGCTCCGATCGGATAGAACGAGTGAGTGCTCGCAAAGAAACGCGCTCATATAGCCGGCGCTGTTTGCTGCAACCGTGTATGACGTAACGCCTGCATTGGTGAGTCGATTGTTAGAGCCGATCAGCAGACTGTCGACATGCGGATTTGCAACTCTCCGCGAGCTTTCGTAGGCTTCAGCCGCAACCTGCCCGTGACTGCTTTACAGAGGCCTAACCGTATAGCTTGAAGTGCACTCGGTTATCAACGAATTAAAAATACTTATTGCGCCTTTATTTAAACAATTTCACATTTTTCAGACAGTACTCGACCTAATATATTTTATAAAATCTAAGAAATTATTATTTAATTAAATTTCTCGTGCAGGATCAAGGTGCAGTAAATCCATTTTTTATGTATTGAATAACATTGTTTAACATAAGTACGTTTAGAATTAAATGTTGCACTTAGTTGTAAATATTTTCATTAGCCCTTTATATAATATATCAATATAGTAGAATTAACTTTAAGTACATATTTAATTTATTTAAATAAATATAAGCATACAATTTCAATTTTTTTTCAATCACATTTCAATCATTATTTGTTTATTTATGTTAAATTATTTCTGTCATATTTTGATATAATTGGATTTTTTGCCATATTTTCATGTTTATTGCATTTATCGATTTAATTTATAATACATTCAAGTTTTTTTTTTATATATTGCAATTACTAAAAAGAATTATATTGTTTTTTTATATTTAAATATTCGATAGAATTATAAGTCAGTAAGTCAGATGTCTGAAGCAAATAAATAAATTTGTTTGAATTTACTAGTTGTAGGAATAACATTCATTTGAAATAATTGGATAAATATTATGTCTATAAAGGTTGCTATTATTTGATTTATGTTGGAAGGGCTAAGTTTATCATTTGTTGACTTTAAAGACATTTAGTTCTGTATATTAAACACAAATAATTATTTAATTGATTAAATATCCCTTGTTATTCAATGAACGAAATATTTACGTAATATTTCTGCATAAATTAGTGTTTTTAACATCTTAAACAGATTTTCAAAAGATTTTAATAATGACACATTTCAACATGAATAAGATGTAGTGATAAAGTTTAAAATACCTTATAAAACTGAAGTATAAATTAAAATAAAGATTTTATTTCAATTCTTAAACTTTATACAAATTGCTTAATCTTAAATTTTTTAATTTTAAATTAATATTGTATTAGTGTTATTCTAAATTTTTACAATTATATTTTATAAATAGCTTAAACATATACTGAAATTTAAATAATCTTTTAGTCCTTAAGATTTATAAACCTGAAATTGGCAGTTAAAACTAGCAGCCAGCTAGGAATGAATAAGGTGCCCGGGCCCCAACCAAAAAAATTAAAAGAAAACTTATTTCTTAATAAAATTATATTTAATCGTATTTTGTAACATTTTAAAACCAGGGGCCTCAGAACCCAGGGCCCCCTATTGGTCCCTGAGTATCTGTTAGCATGATCCTGAAGCGGGCAGCCAGAGCTATCCGCTGGTTAGGGCCAAACACATGCCGCGGGCCCCTGACAAAAAAAATTTAGAATGAATTATTCTAAGAACTACAAATGTTAACTCGATATTATAAATAATAATTTTTAATGAAAACAATATTTGTATTATTAGAAAAATGTATGAGCTTACAAAAAAGCGCATAGTTATTTTTTAAACCTTCGGCCCTCTCTTAAGTTTCAAAAGTGAAATTTCACTGTTTTGCAGTATACATTTACTCTCTGCGCTAGCTAAAAATTGATCGCTACATTAAAGTGAATCATCACTACATTATAGTGATACATGATAGTAGGTTATAAATTTGAAATCGTTTGAAATAGTTCTATTATAATCTATTTTTTCTTGTAATACTTTTTGAGTTCTTCATATCTCATTAATATGATCAAAAACTGCGCATCCATATGTAATCCCGGGTAGATATTATTTCTGTGAGCCATATATTGCAAATATATTGAATGACTAGGATTTTGGACCTTTCAAAAATTCATGTTTTTTAAAGTTTATTAAATAGATTCTTTTGTACGAATCTATTCTATTGACAAAAAACGAGGTTTATTACCTCGTGATCTGTTCATGAAGAACTCCGATTCTGAAATAAGACGCAACCTTTTATACCCTTCTGCGGCGACAACTCAAAGCGATTAATAAATATATGAAATCAACGTTAATTTCTTATCAACAAATGTATAAAAGTCCGATTACACTAGCCTCACTGTCTCATTGGAGAATTGCCGCTTTTTGTGAACGAATCATGAGGTAATAAGTCTCGTTTTTTGTCCATAGATTCTTACAAAAGAATCTAATTAATAAATTGCCATTATTAATTCCAAAATTAATTTTTTTCACACTTTCGGCTATAACTCGGCACAGCATAATAATCGAGCTTAAAAAATTAATAGACGTATTCTTTAAATATGTACCATTGCAGCTGATACCGTTACATAGCGGCAGAATTTGATTTAGTCACCGAAAATGAGCGTCAAGCAGCGAAAAAGCGCATAGTTATGCTGGGTACGAGGGCATTTTTTTTAAAACTTTCGGCTTAAATTCGGAAAAGTATAATATCAACTACTGATACGCATTTTTAAGAAAACGTGTATCAATTTGCTAAGCCAGATTCTTATGTTAAATCGAGCTGCAGCCAAATGTTTCCAAAAGTGCTTTGGCTGAATTCGCGGCTGTCACATTTTCACTGGTTGAGGATCGTTTTCGGAATCTTCAGTTAATTCTAACGGTGTGTGACAATATCAGCTGCAAAAGTACACATTTAAGGAACATGTATATGAATTTGCTAACTAGATTATTATGCCGGGCCAGTCTTTAGTACAGTTATATCAGGACATCAAATTAGTTTTTCCCAAATTTCAACTTGCAACAGGCCTGTGTAATTAAGATTCTGTAAAGCATGTCCGTTCGAAATTTCGCGGTTGCGGAGGATTCAATTCGAATCCTACTTGCCGAATGTACCGCTTATCCTTTAAACATATTTTATCTACAGATTTTATTGATACGCGTAAACGAGGTAAGACGAATTCTACAGAAGACAATTCTATTTTCGAAATTGTTTCATCTCAAAACGAAAGTCCACTACCTTTATCTGCTATACAAGAACTAGACTACAGTTTAGAAGATTTATTTATTTTTTTATGAAGTAATTTATTCTAGTTGCAAACAATATATTGTATTATGAAAGAACAATATTATTTGCGTTATTTTTTAAATCAAAAGAATTTTTTATAAAAAAAGAAAATTAATGTTTGTCCGTTTTAAAATCAAATATTAATTGGTGTAGATTAGTGATATACAAGTCTTGATTCTCGGCTCTACTCAATTGACATTGATGCATACAGTAAGGATCACGAAAGTACATAGCTATATTTTTTTCTATCTGAAGAATCGCGTTTCGATTCTACTTTTAATTGCTTTTTGCAATTAATCAGATAAAGTCGTAAAAATTTTAAACGACTATCGAGTAATTTGTTATTTGTCGAATGAAGAAGTCTGTTATACAAAAGTTTATAATCGTATCCCGTTTTTAGGGATAATTATATACAACAAGGTTTTTAAAAAATACGCTAAAAAATTATTAATCAAATTATATACACAAGCTTCTATCTTATGCTCTTTCGTGTGCATATATATGATTTGTATCTTTTACGCAAATAAAGTGGATTTATTGTATGTAATCGTCAAATTGTATTAATATTATTGATTTTAATTTATCTTTACTTTTGTTTGAAAATGTGCATAAATCGAGGCATAAATCTTGCGTGCATTGCAAAACGATTGCTATCATTTTCACGCTTGAGGTCCGAGCTCGGGCCTCGGGTCCGAGGTGAGGCCAAACAGCAGAAAAGCAACCGCAAGCAGACCCGCCGAAAATCCGACGAACTGACACAAGCTAGCTACCGAATCATGAACATACGCACACAGAAACAGTGCTGGCCACGTCCGTCCATCTGAGCTTGACTTGACTCGTTGCTCGCGCTGGCTCCTCCGATGCGGCCGCGAGTCATGGACACATGCTAACGATCCAGTCATGCACAGTCGCACACATAAATAGTGCCGGGCACACGGACGTGGCTCGTCATTCTCGCTCCTTCCCTCGCCGATTAGAGCCGAGTTAGCTTCGGCCGCAATCGGACGCACCAACACATACCTGCGGCCGGTCACATGGACACGACTCGTGGCTCGCTTCTTCCCTCTCCCTTATTTCTCTATATCCTCTTCCCTTTCCCCTCATTTCCCCTCAAGTGCGGCAGATTACAATTTTATCCGCGAGGGTGCGTATTGCTATGGCGCATCGAATTTGGCGCGGCTTGGGCCTATAGCATCGGCTATCTCTCTATTCATCTCTGACTTAATTAAACCAACAGATAATTTCGTTCAGATTGTAAATTGTCAATTAAAAACATTCAATCTTTGTTATAAAAATATATGGCATACTAGAAATCTTTTATGTCAATTAGTAGAACTTGTTGAAGCTTATACGCGAACTCAATTCTTGGACTGGTTTGATCAAGAAAGCCTCTGCTATGACCATAGAATAAATGCTTTGAAATTTTTACTATTAGTTAAAATTTTTTCTAAAACTAGAGAACATAATCATACCAGAAAGAATACTAATAAGGTAGCAGTTTGTTCGAAAAATAAAAAATTAAAAATCATTAAAAATATGCAAATTTGGTGTAAACATTAATAATTATTGTATGTATATATGTTTTTGTTCTATAAGGTTCTGTCGTTATGTAAATAAATGTTTTTATAATTCGTTTAATAATAATAAATGTATAAAATTGTAAAAAAATGATATATTTAATAGGAAGCATTAAGGATTTATTTGTAGTCAAAGAAGGTACGAAATAAATTTATAAAAGTTGCTGTTATGTTAAATTACTAATATTTAATACGTTTTACTACAGATTTTTATGTTTCAGATGGGGAGTGGTATTGGTTGCCTTCCCGTGGTGCCCCCTAAAAACAAACATATCCATATCCTATTAAAATAAAGAATAAAACAAATAAAACCAGAATTACATGCAAATTATTATTAATGACTCTTTATTTGTGTAATGAATACTTTCGGCTGAACAACCAATAGAACGTTGAATTTTGAATTTTATATAGTAGTTCGCGTTAAATTGCGTATAGGCGAGCTCGGACTCGCCGCCTTGTCTCAATACGAGGTAAATACCTCGCGACTCTCCTTCCCGCGGCAGGTCGAAGGCTTCGCGGGCCGCGAGTGTTTACGCGTTAGTCGCATTCCACGAGCCCCCTTCGCCCCGCGGGTGACTTTTTCACTTTTCGGCTAACTCGGCCGCTTCATTAGCCTGACGGATACGGTCCGAGACACATCGCGCCTCGTAGCTCGCATTTCAGCGGTCTCGACGCGCCTTTATCGCGAGCATTTTCGGCTCTATCAAGAACGCACTGTTATAACGTTCGCATCGTCCGGGTCCTTCTTCCGCCTACTGTGACGTGCCAATAAAAGAAAATTGGTGATAGGAAAAATTTGTGTAGTATTTTTATTACCACCTTCCATCATTCCAACAACTGAACGGCCAACGCCGCATTTCCTCAAAGTAACAAACAATAGTCTTAGAATTTTATAAATAGTAAATACGAATAATATTGTACCGAAATTTATTGTTTAATAATATTACTAACGTTTAAATAAATTATTATTAATGCTTAAAATAATCCATAAATCTTTTTACCCTTCAATAACTAAACATATTGCGAGTTTACGACGCTGCAAATTGAATAGTTGAAATGAGTTACACGTATAATTCATTCACATTTTTAGGGCGATTATTTCTGTTATTCTATTAAAATCAAGTCACAGTGTCGATCCTCAGATCGACTACTGTCTGAAAAATGTGAAATTGTCTAAATAAAGGCGCAATAAGTATTTTTAATTCGTTGATAACCAAACAAATTTCAGGCTGTACGGCGGCCCGTTAGCTATGCACCGAAACGGGCAGGTTGCGGCTGAAGCCTACGAAAGCTCGCGGAGAGTTGCAAATCCGCATGTCGACAGTCTGCTGATCGGCTCCAACAATCGACTCACCGATGCAGGCGATACGTCATACACAGCTGCAGCAAACAGCGCCGGCTACATGAGTGCGTTTCTTTGCGCGCACTCACTCCTTCTATCCGATCAGAGCCGAGTTGGCTTTCGGTAAAGATCGGGTGTATCAATACAGACAAACAGCTCGCTCGCGCGCAGTCATGCACACAAATAGCGCCGGTCTCATGGATATGATTCGTCGCTGGCGGTCCATTCTTCCCTCTCTCTTGTTTCCCCTCATTTCCCCTCAAATGGACCGGCTTACGATTTCATCCGCGAGGGTGCGTATTACTACGGCGCGTCGAAACTGGCGCGGGTCGGTTGGATTGCATCGGCGATCACTCTATTCTAATCTCTGGTATCGGCAATGTACTAATCTCTAATTTTCAGTTAGTCTTTTGTATTTTTTTTTGGGTTTACAGTTTAAAGCTCCCAAATCCGCCGGAAGGGGCGTTCAAAATGCTTTAGCAATATAAGGTTTTTAAAAGTTATTTAACCCGAATATTTTTTTATTGTTATTAAAAAATAGAAACAGTTTGTAGATTAGAAAATAATGCAGAATTTTTAACAATGGGTGGCCAGCTTACCATGATTTAACTGAATTTATGAATCATGTTTTAAGCAATATAGTTTTTAATAAAGAATTTAATGAATTTAATATATTAATACATATAATGAAGCGGGTTAATCGCATGTCTAAACTTTTTCAACCCACAATCGCATCGCCGAAATGTAGAATATCAAAGTCAGATGCAACAATAAAAAGCTATCAGGTAAGTTTATATCATGGTTTTTGTACGAAAAATAAATTTTATGATTTGTTATATAAAGCAAAGTAATCAAATTATGTTCAGTAGACAGATAATTTGATTCTAAGGACTGTATTTATGAAGGAATACTAGTAATTGCAAGTAATTTAGAATTAATAAATATTAGAGATACGTCGTTAAATAGTTAATACTTTACCTTTGCAATGAGATGAAATATATGTATCTGGACAACTTGACAGAGTACACAATAAAATTGTCAGTATGTTCCGATTAATTAAGGTGGCTCTTCCCTTCTCCACTACTTCCTAAATACATTAAAAATGTATAAAAACAAATTAGATTCTATATAAGTATTACACTCGTTATAGTCACTCAGAAATATTAAAAATTATAAAAATAGATATTTTACCACATTACTTTTATCATTGTTATAAAATTATTATTTTTTGAGAACTATCTGTTATCATTAACTCAATTATTAAAAAGTAAAGTTGAAGAAAAATGATAAATTCTTTACATAGAGTTGGTTGACTCTTACCTTTAAACATCTATAAATTAATACAAAAGTATAATCTGTATTCTAGTATCTTGCATCATTACTATAGAAAAGATAGTTCTGAGAGAAAAAAAATAATAAATCTATAAAAATTAATAAACATATTCATTAATATGAATATGGTTAATTTTTTAAATTGACTATAAGTTATAATTATTATATATAATTGTATTATAACTATAGTTTTAATATTGTATATATATAACTTCATACACTGTTTGTAGCTTGTTGATAAACATGAAGGGAAGATATGAAATGCTTTTTTAAATCTTTAGTTAAGTATATTTCAAAAATCGCTTTTACGGATTACAATTAATTTAACATTTCTAAAGATAATGAATAGATTTAGTTAATTAATATTTATTCAGATTCATTTCATATATCATATATTATACCTAAGTTATTTTTTCATTAAATTATAATATAGCTATATAATTATAGAGAATATACATTTTTTAAATGTAAACAAAAATTTAGATAAAATTTTATAATTGAAATCAATAAAAAAGGGTATTAAGGAAATTAACAGTCAAATCTAGACATATATTATTTATAATTTATAATTATACTTTTTGAAATAATATATTAAGCTAGAAAAAAAAATATTAAATTTTTATTCTTTAATAATTTTTTTTTCAGTTGATGATAAATGGAGGAATCATAAGCAATTTGGGTACAGGAATGTATGCTTTTTTACCATTGGGATTAAGAGTTATACAAAAACTTGTTGATATTGTAAATGAAGAAATGTTGATAATTGGAGGTCAACAAATTCTTTTACCTGTCTTAACACCAACTAACTTATGGCGAAAAACATGTAGATTTAAAGAAGCTCACTCAGAACTATTTTTGTTAAAAGATAGACATGGTAAAGAATACTTATTAAGTCCAGTGAGTATTTTATAACCACATTTCTAATTTTGTGAATGTCAATACATTTAGAATTATCCCAACAAAGTATATATTATTTAAATTCTATTTCTATAAAATTCAAGAATAATTATCTTTATTGTTATATTAAACTAGTATTAAGAATTCATTATAAAACTAATTACAGTTTAGATGATATCAGATGTATTTAATTATTAATAGGAGAATGATTTGATAATATTTAAATGATATTCTGATTTGTAAATGGTATATAATTAGAAAAATGATAATTTATAAAATTAAAATGAATACAGATTTATGTATGCACCAATATATATGAAAAATATGTAGGAGTGTGGTGAGTAAGAACGCAGTGATGTGAGTTAATAATTTAATACGCTGCTCATTCAATTTACATATCCATATCTATCTCCTTCAATTTTCAACACAATACTTACTTCCTAAACACCTCCTTCTTTCTGCCTACCTCTCATTGCCTCCTTACTCTTAATTCTCTCTCTCTCTCTCTCTCTCTCTCTCTCTCTCTCTCTCTCTCTCTCTCCATTCCCGCATTCGGCTATTCCTGATTATTTGTCCTGCCCTTGGGCAATCACTCTAACTTGCAATCGATCTTTAGGTAGAACATAATTTCGCGTTTCACTATCGTCTCGTTACAATTTCGCGTTATTTTTATCGCGCTACCTTCCGTACCTCTTAGTGATCTCTTCTGCGGAGCTTCGTGATCTTGTACGGCCCGAAAAACTTTGCGGTTAATTTTAAGCCTGGGCCCTACTTCGACCTCGTGATCGCGACCAAATCATTCGTCGGGTATTGTTTTGTCTCTCGGTGCTTCCTCTTGTAGCTTCTCTTATTTTCCGCTTGTACTTTATCTGTTGTTTCGTTCTCTGCTGCATCTAATCACGTAATATCATAAAAAAATTAAAATGAAATTTAAGTTTTGAAAAAAGCTATCATATTTTTAATTGAATAGTAGTCGCACTTCGAAACTTTTAGTAAATAAGAATATTTGCAAGAGCTTTCGTTTTTATATGTTATAAGTAGGAAATAAGTAGGAGTTAGTCACCAAACCATTTTAAACCATTTACAGAAAGCTGGATACAAAAAAAAGCTTGATGTTTGAGTGCCGCATCATTTGACGCAAAAAAATCTTCTCAAAACAACTGGACTGCTTGAAGCAGGTGATCGACCAGAAACGTCCAGAATTGGCCAACAGGAAGAGTGTAGTGTTTCACCAGGACAACGTCTGACAACACACTTCGTTGATGACGCGTCAGAAGCTACGGGAGTTCGGTTGGGAGGTTTTATCGAATCCACCATATAGCCCGGACATAGCGCTAAGTGATTACCACCTGTTACTGTCCATGGCGAACGCCCTTGGTGGTGTAAAGTTGAGCTCAAAAGAGGCTTGTGAAAAGTGTCTGTCCGAGTTTTTCGCAAATAAGGAGGGGGTATTATGAAGTTGCCTTTTAGTCTTTTTTGTTCGGAACCCGCGGCATATGTTCGGCCTTGATCAGCTCTGACTGCCAGATTCAGACTCATAAACAAATAAGTTTACGAATATACTCTCAGAAAGTTAAAATTTAAATTCTGCTCTTCTGTAGCAAGGAAGAATATATTTGCAAAATTTTTAATTCCTGAGTTTATTGTTTGATTTACTATTTTACTATTGTATTGATTAGTAAATATTAACAATTAACCGTAATAATTATTAACAGTAAACCTATTGAGAGAGAGAGAGGTAATGGTGAAAGTAGTAGACGATGCGTAGTCGGTAGGTCGAAGTCGTGTATTAGTGTCAAACGTTCGTTCTTGTATTTTATTATTTAGAAAGAAATCGCTTTGTTTTTTAATTAGTCGCTCAGTGGTTTCGCTATCTAAAGGAATCTTTCGATGAATCGGTAATAATATTCTGCTAATCATAAGAATTGGTGCACATTTTTCAGATTCTTAGAGTAGGGAAATTTATGCACTGATCCGAGGTTAGCCAGGACGGACTTAACTTCTTAAATTAAACGGCCTTAAATATTTCACCCCGTCTTACAATTATCTGGCTGTATTTTTGAGTTTGATTGTCGGATTTTCTTGAAAAATTTTGCTACTTTTCTATTATGTTCTGGAATAGTTTTTCCATTGCCTATTGATCGTCTAAATTCACAAATATTTCTTTATTTTGTACTATTATTCTAAATATATTATCAACCATTCATTAGACAGTTGCGTGTCTATCGGACTTACCCATCGGTTATCGTTTAAATTTATAAAATCGGTAGGAGAATGCAAATTCAGTTTTATATCTGTCGGCTTCATGCAAGAGAATTTTAAAGAATCCTTGTGCCAAATCGAATCCTGAAATATATTTGGCGCCTCCGTTTTGATCGATTATATCTAAGATATAACGGTTATTTATCTCAGAGCGTGTACTCATTGAGTTTACGAAAACCGATCACATACCGGATCTTTTATTGCTGACGCTATCCGGCGGTTTCGAAACGAGAAAGACCGCTAACGTGTAGATATTAGAAGGCTCAATATTTCTTATATCTTTTTCTAACATTTCCTTGATTTGCCTATCCAATTCCTGCTTTAATTCATATGGGATGCGGTAAGCTTTAGTGTAGTGGGAATATAATGTACTATGGTATTAATAGTCCTAGTTTTTCGCGTTTCAAATAAAAACAATCTGCATATTTATCACTTAGTTTGTCTGTCGGTCCCCGTTGGCCTTCATCGAAGTGTTCATACCTCAATACTATTTTTAATTTGCTTGTTCTTGAGGGTGTTTTCTCGCCTACTTTGATGACTCTCAGAATCTTTTAAAAATTGTATAAATCTGTGTTCATTTTTCAATTATTCTTCATTGCTATGATTAAAGCGTAAGTCTCATAAAACTGCAGCTTCCTTTTATTTCTAAATATATACCTCGCACTTCATTGACGTCCGTCACTCGCGCCATTTCAAAAATTTCAACGAACAATTCTGAGTTTTAAGAATTAATTAACGAACAATTTCAAAACTTTATTTTCCATTTATTATCATTTTTATCTGTACCCTCGTTTCTATATTGCCATTCTTGCCATATTTACCATTCTCTCACTGGCAATGGGGTTTCACCTTAGCTTATCTTGATAGTTGCATGTCCTCGGTTGGAATTCCTTATCCCTCATACTTCATGTAGATTTCTGTATATTACCGGTTTTCAAAGTATTGCTTGTAGTAAAGCTTGTTTCTCTGTATCCCCTTATATCACTCCCTTTAGCCTTCTTCTGCACTTCTTTTGCATCTTTTTGTGCATATACACGTCCTCATTATTCCCTGAAATCCTTCCACGATCCGGCGATTCATTTGATTTTTATTTGATTCTCGTAAAATACCTACAGCATTCATTATAAGTTTCGATTAATACCATAGTTTTATTGCAACCTTCGCATATTTGTCTTTGTATTACTTTTTAGAAATCTTATTTTTCAGCATTCCTTAGAGTTGTACGCGTTTGTGTAACGGAAAAAATCTGTCGATCTTGTCAATCGACAAAAATCGTTAACTTTTTTACTATACATCGTACTATACATTACTATAATAATATTATTAAAACAAAAATATTAATAAGTTTTATACATTCGGAAGATAAGAGTTTTGAATAGAAACTATGATTAAAAAGTGTGTGACATATGTCTCTTTGATATTGTTGAGAGCTCGCCCACCTCGTCTGATAAGAATTACTACTACGACGCCTCGTGGTCGCCCGTAGTCCCAGGACGCAACCTTGTACGTAAGCGTTATATCAACGTCATTTTTTTACATTTAGAGTTACCCAGGAACAACAAAGCGGGTGTAGAAAATATGTCCCCTTGGGGGTGCTTGTTATGTTAGGTCCCTCACCTGGTCCATTTGATTTTTTTAAGCAGTAGAACAACTTCTTTTAAGTGCTAGAAGTCTTCACCATTCACTTCCTGACAGTAAGCAATTGATGGTAAATTATAAATATCATTTTGGACGATTTCAATGAAAATAAGAGCTGGTTCGTCTATGATCCTTTGCCGTGAATTATATTAATTTTTGATTTTCATTTTGTATATCCGATCTATTAAATAACGTCAATAGAAAAAATAATCTAGGAATGTCAAAATGGATGACCCAGCTGGCCATTCGATTGCACCCCTCCGTCCTATTCATTAATTGATATACATGTTGTTGTTGCTAGAATTGCAATATGTACAGAAATTAAATATTTGGTCCGGAATACTTAATATATATTAAGAGAAGTAAACGGAGACAACTTTCAAGATAGTGATTTCAGCTGGACGGTGCTTCCGTTCACTATGGACGCGACGTTTGCAATTGTTTGGATCTGTATTGGTTAATTAATGGATATTCTGGAAGGGTGCAAGCGAATGACCAGCTGGGTCATCCATTTTGACACTCCTAGATTGAGGTTATTAAAATCATCAGATACACAACATGAAACTCAGAAATTTAGATGATTCACAGCAAAGAATCGTAGATCAGATAGAACCAGCTCTTATTACTGTAAGAGTGACCTTTATATTTATAAAAATATAGCAAACTAAAATTTTTGTTAGGTGTTTCGTTACTTTTTGGACATCCTGTAAATAAATAAATAATATTAGATTGGCACTATATTCTCGGCCAGAATACAATCGAATGCTCGGGTAGTCTTCAAATACTGCATATTGCACAATCAACACCCAAACGATGTAGATCGGCTTAGGTGCTCTGATGCATAGCTGAGCTTACGGTAAGTTACAGGAACAGTTACGTACTTTACGGGCTGATTTCCCGCTCCGTTGGTCAGAATTATGCTTCAGATGTTTTATGCATTCAATCTTCTTACACATACAATAGGCGTTAATAACTCAAAATAAAAATTAAAAAAATTAATTTTTTTTTAAAAATAAATTAAAAAATTCAAGAAATGGCTCCCAGCCTACGTTTACATTTTTATGGCTGCAAATTTTTAATTCGTGCTCGCTTGAAAATGTGTTCGACTCGTTCGATCTCGTATTTAATGGAATGTCGAAGTAATTTCCTATTGGCTGCCATCCTGATCCACAAATCTCGCGTTTATTGAGGTGAACAGCACATCCTCGGCGGAATAATTGCGCGAAACTAGTTGTCTAACTGCAAAGAAGCTCTTAATAAATCACCCATGTTCTCCTTCATTCTTACCGCCCTGGTGGTGCTTGCAGCGGATTAGCGTACCTGGCAAGTCTTCCGAAGTACCTTCAAATTTTGTTACTATTTATGAATTGTCCATACTCTATTTTTGTATTATTTTTTAATTTAAGAATATTATTTTCATAAAAATTATTTTATTTTTGATTTAGACGTTTGAAGAGACTGCTACCAATCTTATATCACAATTAGGACCATTAAAGCGAAAGCAATTGTCATTAAGATTATATCAAATATCAAGTAAGTGGAGAGATGAAATGAAACCTCGATTAGGATTACTACGGAGTCGTGAATTTATTATGAAGGATATGTACACTTTCGATTCAGATTCAAAAAGTGCTGAAATTACATACAATGATGTTAATAATGCGTACAAAAAAATATTGAATCGTATAGGAATTCCATACATAAAAGTCGTTGCAGATAGTGGAATTATTGGTGGTTCTCTGTCACACGAGTATCATTATTTATCTGATATTGGAGAGGATACTATATTATTATGTGAAAATTGTAAATATTTTGAAAATCAATTGCTAAAATCGACTAGTAATTGTCCAAGATGCAAAGAATCATTACAGACTAACAATTCTATAGAGGTAATGCTTATATATTTTTTATATAATTATGTACGAGTCAAAATAATTGTGATATTAAAATTATACTTTGGATTCAACAAATATACAGGTCAAAACGGTGAATATGGTATGTCCTGTGTATAATCAGGGTTAGATATTTCAAAAGTTTAAGGTTTTAATGAACCATATTGTTTATTCTAAATTATGGTTCATTACTGTTTATTTATACATCGAATTTGTATATTTTGTGTAAATTTAACCAATATAATCTTTGAAAAAGTTTTTTACTCTAATAATTAAGAAAGTAATAAAATGTTCATACATTTTTTTTGTTTATTTAACGTTGTTCCATTTAACGGAGCTGTACAGTGATGCTATGTCGACCGAAAAGTAAAATATCAAAAGAATGCGAGTCTATAGGGCTGCAAGTATGCTTTCCAAATATGCCAATAACGTAAAGTGCTTCTCAACGTTTTTTCCAAAGAAATTCGGAAAAAATTTCAAATTTTGTGTTCTCTAAAACTTCGAAAATACAACTTTTTTGGATTGTTTTTCCACAAAAAATAAACAAAAGCTTAATTTAGGCACACCCCTTTTGGATTTTTGTAAAAGTATTATTTAACAAACGATGAAACGAAAATATTGATCTGTGAATGTGCTATATGATCTTCATCGTAACTGGATTTGCTTACCGTTTCAGATTTTCAGATACATTTGGTATAACGGGCATCAAGCGTTGGGCCCGTCAAGGCCAACGTGCCGAGAGGTTGGTAGGCTGGGGAAAAACCTCCGGGAAAGGCTAGGCAAAAGAGGGCGGGAAAAGGGCAGTTTTCCCTGGGACTTCGCGCGCGATAGTTGGCGAAGAAGAGTCTGGGTTTTACCTGCCTTTTTATAAAAGTGAGGGGAACCAGTGGAGAGCTGCATCTAGTCACGGGGAAGAGGTCGGCGCCTATGCGGACGAGATTCAGCTCCGTATATTTTCCAGTGTTCAAAGCCCGGAAGCGCGATCCGAAGGAGGTACCAACGAGGACCGGCCGTGCCATACACGTCCGCACGAGAAAGCTCAGTAGGGCATTAAATTACTTTTTATAAAAAACTAATTATGCAACTGGTCGCTGCAAAGCCGGTTGCACTTCTGCTAGTGCAGCACGGGCGAATAAGAGAGAGAGAGAGAGAGAGAGAGAGAGAGAGAGAGAGAGAAAATACTTCTCTTTTGCTCTTGTTTGTATCAGCGGCGTCGCGCGGGCGAGTGAGAGAGAGAAAGAAATATAACCTCTCTCTCACTAACTCGAAGAGCGGGCACACGAAGTGCTGTACGGATGAAGCGCGGACCTTACGCCATCGTAGGATCCCTTGCGCGTATTTCACAATTCGATCCCCGCGAGCGCTGTGATCGCCGAGAGAAAGCGTGCTAGACGTGGTGCGCAATTCAAATCTCGGTGCGCGCGCATGCGCAATATGGAATAGAGGTTAGGCGCGGAATTTAAGTGTAATTTCGCGCAAATAGATTTACGCTGAAAATCGACTTTAATTATTTGATTAAAGGACAAGCTCTAACAAATATTTTCGTTTGAGTCACTTATTTGCCGCGGCGGCGTCGGGAGTGATCGTCCCGTTTTCCTCCGTCCCTAATCCCTTGTGAACAAAGCGGTTCAAAGGACCACAGGAGTCAGTCCCGCAATACTTACCTATGGCAGGAAGTTAGCTGACCCTAACTCCTCCAGAAGAGTACAGGAAACACTCTCTCTAGAGAAGCTGTATGACGAGTTCAGGTTGGCCTGGTTACAGCGCCAGAATAGGCTCGACGATCTGTGTGAAGATGCAGAACACAACTACTTCCCCTCCAGTGACGACGGCAGGAGGTCGAGGGAACGTCACAAAATTCTGTGGCCGCGGGGGGGGGGGGGCTGCAGAAGGAATCTGATGGAGGGGAAGGCACGGCCAGAGGCGGTAGCGGAGTCGACGGCAATGTCGAAGGTGTTACCACCTTATGCGGGTAACGTGACGGCAGCTACTCGATAGAGGTGAGGGCGACCGTGGCGAAGAAATCGGCGGAGATGACTTGAGAGAGTTGGGTGCCAGGTTTGGAGCGTCTGGCGGCAAATCGGCTGCCTCGATGGGCGCGCTGTTCGACAAACAGGCGCTCGAGCCTATTCAGGAGCCCCCAGAGCCGACAGTTGAGATCAATCAACCTCAAAACGAGAGGCCATGTTCGGAATCCTTCGAAAGTAGGATAAAACAATGGCTGAAGCGATCCACAAAATGTTGGTCCAAATTTTTAGACTGCAGCAGCGGATGTCACTCATATTGGATCATTAGGTAAATGCTTGAGGCGCAGCAGCTCACTAGTCAGATGGAGCCCCAAATGTCTGCAAGACTCTCAGCAGTAGCGTCGAGCACGAGACTTAATACAGATGTGGCACACCAACACGTTTTGCCGACGTTGCGTCAACAAAGCGAGTATTCGGAACAGATCTAAACGGTCATCAATTTACGAGACTTTTACTCGTTGTCGAGTCCTGGATCTCCAGATCCAACCAGTCAAATTCACTAGTAGCCCATTCTCACCCACACGTACAAACCACAATCGGAGCAGCCAGCAGAGGAACATTTCACCTAGGTTGGCACAAGCTCCTAGAGCATCTGCCCGGCATAGCGCCAGAGATATAGGCGCCGTAGTGTGGAAATGGGGAATTAAATTGGCTGGGGAGAACAACGAGGATCTGGAGAAATTCCTGACCTGTGTTGACGAATATCGGGAGTACGACAGCTGTCCAACGAAGAGCTTCTCCAACAATGTCAGAACTCCATAGCGGTTCAGCAGCTGTATGGTACCTCAATTTCGGGCAGCATGCGCAAACATAGGCGCAGTTCTGCGCAAATCTTCAGGTCGGCATCGACAGGAGCAGCGCTTGGAAGCCGAGATTTGCACACAGAGCCGAGGCAAAAGCGTCTGGGCTTATATGAAGGCCATTTCTACCAGAAGACCCACCGCAGCACCAGAACCACCATCATATTTCACAAAGGGAAGCTTGTCCGTCGCTTGTCTCCTAAGCTTTCAAAACGTGTACATTAAAGGCTCCCTAAACAAAGTTCCGGACATATTGTTGAGGGGAATAGCAAATGAGCAATTAGAGGTCGCTTTTTTGTATGATGTGCATCACCATTCGTCGAAATTCCCTTACTGGAAAATTCAGGATGGAATGCTGCTTCCTCACTCAGTCGATGAGTTATTTGACCCGATCTAATTCAAGAGATCGAGGTACCGCGTTAGCTGGTACCTGGAATGAGACGCTCGAAGATGTGTGGTTCAGCTGAGGATCGGCTCTGAAATCTCGATAGCTGGTGTGAAGGCGGTCCTACAGGTAGAAGCCACGGTGGCGAAGAGCCGCGTTTGGCACAAGGTGTAGGAGGTCCGCACACACGCCAAAGATAGTCCATAAACGGCCGCGAGGGCCGCTCTCAAGGTATTGGGACTATCCTCCACCCGGGGATGAGGCCGTCGATCGGTCTTGAGAATGCCCCTCGGGCATTCCTCTATTCCTGTAGGAAGATGATTGCACTGCAGAGGTCGGAAAGCCCACCGGAAACGAAGAGCCTCACAAGCTGAACGCCAAAACGGCGAGATCGAATCGAGCAGAAGGGTTCCGAGAATAAATGATGTTCCTCAGCAGCCCCAAGTAATGCTTACTCCTTCCAATCATCCCCCGCTCCTATTTGGTGGGAAACCAACATAGGCCAGCTACTCGGGCTAGCCCGGCCGTGTCTCCTCCGAGGCGACTACGAGAAATTCGGAAGCAGGCGCCTCCCGATCTATCGGTTGCTGGTATTTCGGGCACCTCTGAGTTGCACCCATCTCGGAGAGGAAGCAGCACAAGCGTGAGACCAGGATTTGCGTAGAGAGCCTCATTCAAGTGAAAAAAGTACGCGCGCGCTTGTTATCAGAGGTTCTAAGGCCGCATATGAAGACAAGCATATACCTTTATAGAGATTTATACTATTCAAATAAGATTAATTTATTTTTTAACAATAATTTAAAATAGAGTTAAGATATTGCTAAAAAAAGTTTGCCGAAATAGACGTTCATCAAGAATTCTATTAACATAAATTTATTATTATAATATTTTATACATATATTTCTTTGTGCATCTCAACCATGTGCATACGGGTTGAGGCCTACTTAAGGGCGATAGCTGTGTAAGAATTCGAAGGCCTAAGGCATGGCTTGGTTGGAAGACGTAGCAGGGCAGTTACAAATTTTCGAGAAAGTAGTAGCAGTCCATTCAAGCAGGGCGGGGGTAGCATTTTTGGATGACGGTTAAGGAGGCGTTAGTTCCGTCTAAATTTTTTAATTTTTTCTTTCAAAGAGTTCAACCACATTAATATGAGTTTGATTCATATTTTGCCGTAGCTCGATAAATTAATTTGAGTTTTGCCATGTCTGTATGTTCCCCCTGTGTGTGCACCTCTCATCTCTACATATTACACCGAACGTGGCCAACAGTTCGATTAGGACCAGAACGATTAGTTTTTGTTTACAGAAAGAGACCCAAACGGGACGTATACCGTTGAAATTACTTCAGGTGAGCGACGTTTGTCCCATTCAGATGAGTTTACTTGACATAAAGTAGAAAAGATATAAATACGATGTTCCATTTCGACGACCAAGTGCTCCTGGTGAGCAATGTGAACGTATTATCGGACTAGTGAATAGCATTATTTCTTAGCCGGGAAAACTATAAGTGTACATCAGACTCATTAAACATCACATCAATAAAGAACCCAGGGGGGGTCAACTCAATGTTAAATCAGTGGCTAATTTTTGACGGCGAGGATCACTGCAGGGGGCGCCAGTGTCGACTATATATAGATATAGCAACTGTGTATAATAGCGTAAAGAGAAGCGCTGGTATCAACTACATTTAGATATAGCGAACATGTATTAAATTATAATAATAATTAATATATTTCTATTATTTAAAAACAATCAATTTATTTAATTTAATAACAACGAAATACATGCATACAATGTACGCGCAACAAAATAAAAGTTATTAAATTAAATTTGCCAAAAATTGTGGTTATTATAAAATTTATCTATTTTTTTGTGCAGTGATTTTTTATATTTTCTATTGTAGCTAACGCGAATAAACTTCTAAAAGTGTTTTAAACCTTACTAAATTCCTCGAGTTTTGACAAATTCTTTCTACATTTGCAATATTGATTCCAGAAAATAGCTGTACAAATTGGGGCAGTATTAAGGTTGGAGTAGAAATAGTCCAAATAAGGCGCTGCAACATAGGTTTAGTTCTCCCTCTCCGTCTTTTCTATCTTACTATCTCTTTCTAATTGAGGCGAACATGCCGCCCCCTCGAATTCGTCGAGTCCGTAGATTTTAGCCACTCGTCCTATACGAGTTAACCCCCCCTGAAAGAACCTACCCAATGCAGTACGCTTCCCGGTGCATGTCCCTGTAGATATTGCAATTTGCTTAGATGGAGGTCCTAAAGATGTTTTTTACTAGCATACATTATCAGAATACAGATAATAGATCTTCCGCAATGGCTCAACCATGACCACAATCTCTCTGACCCTACATAACCTTAGTTCTGGATCCTTTCACCACAACTATACATAGTATCAAATTTTGTATATTTTCTTGTGAATTTTATGTTTGTCATCTGAAATAGATAACATATATAGATATATAAAGTTTAAATCATATATCTAAATTATGCTATATATGGTCATAATTGTAATAAATACAAAAACAGCTATTATTATTTGAAGAAGAATTCGATATTTTTGACATTGAATCAAGCTCGGAGAAGTATTAAAGTCCTTTTACAGGACTTTCAAGCCTTCTGCTCGTGAAGCAATTTTATGCTCTACGCAATCTATTAAACCAATGCTGCTCTTAAATTTATGTATTTTTTTTATTTTGTTACGGATTTTGTTGTTAATATAATATTATCTTAATATAATTTTATCATTTACTATTTGAAGCACCCTCAATTCTATATTTTAGTTTTGAATGCAAAAAAGGCGATAAAGATTACTATTAATGTAATCAATAAATCTTTCATTATTTCGTCAGTCAGGCTGCTCAATAACTTTTCATATACCAATATTACTAATAATAACTATTCCATATAAAAAGATACCTAATCAGCCCTTTTCAGGGACAAAATTTTAAAAACCTGAATCTATACAAAAACTAGTTTATTACAGTTTATTTTCTATTACAATTATTTGCCAAATGTTATTTTAAGTACAAATAAAATAAAACATTTTTTTATAGATTGGACATACATTCATGTTAGGTACAAAATATTCTGAACCACTTAATGCAACATATGTAGATAATAAAAATAAAAATAAATTTTTAGAAATGGGATGTTTTGGACTCGGTATTACTAGAATTATTTCATCAGCCATTGAAATTTTATCAACGAATGAAGAAATAAGATGGCCCTTAAAAATTGCACCATACAGCATTTGTATTATTCCTCCAAAGGTAATCTATACGAAAACGTATTAAGAAATAAATAATATTTTAATGATTATTATTACTATTATTAAGTTATGTTCTTATAATAGTTGATTTTGCAAAAACATATGGGAGAATATTTTCTCTTTTGACTTTCATTTAAAATTAAAATTATTAGAATTATTATGATTATTTTCTCTTGAAGCCAAAGTAGCTTCTTCATGTAAAGACGCGTCGAAAAATTAAAAATTTGAGAATTAACGTCAGTAAAATCTCCCAATGTTAAACGTTTGTGGATTATTATGAGCTGGGAGTGACTAAATTATCTTCTAGTTTTCCATAAAATTCTGAAAATATTATCCTCCACATTTTAGGTTTTTGAGGTTTCAAAAAACTCATTTCTCTACGTACTTTTTCTCACTTATGACAGAATTAGGATAAGAACAATATGTCTTCTGCCTCACTGATATTTCAAGTTTTTTCATCTGTTTGCTCAGTAATCAAAATGACCTCTCTAACTGATAGAATAGATGTAGAGATGTAGTTCTCTCGCGGGTGTCATACTTTGTATTAGCATTTTTCGCTAAGTCAATAAATTAGCTTACGCAACAAAGAGCCACGTCTGGGTCTATTAGCCTCAGGACCGTAGACCTGCTTCTTCCTTCCCTCGATTTCTATCGTCGTAACACGCGAGTATTGCAGAGCGGCCGTCGGATACCGCCGCATTCAAGACGTGGCCCCGTGTCGGTTGGCCCGCGTCAAATATCGGCGAAATTTTACGCGGAAATAGTCCATCCCTTCGAATATCGTAGTGATGCTGATGTAAGAGACAGAATTTGTTAGAAAAACCGCCTCAGGGAAAGTGAAGAGGAGATAAGTGCCTCGCGACTTCTGAAAAGACTGGTTGGCGACGAAAATATAAAAAAAGATCGCAATAAAACTGTTGATGGTATTTAAAAAAATCCGCGAAAAACGGCTGTGTAAAGTGAAAAGAATGAGGATATAAAAGAAAATCTAATTGATCTAGAGTTCAGTTAGCTTAGATAAATCCGAAAAATTAAGGCCATGGAGGCTTTCGTATTGAAGACTTAGAAAATGGAGCCGTTCAAGCTCTGACTGTGCGCACCGGTCCGAGAGCAGTGGACCGCTGCAACTACGCCCTAGTGCTACGATCCAGACATCCTGGCGTCTATGTGCGGTAGAAGCATGCATCGCCAAGTGCCCCCTCTTTATTTGAGAGAGAGATAGAGAGAGAGAGAGAGAGAGAGAGAGAGAGAGAGAGAGACAGACAGACAGACAGACAGAGACAGAAAGACAGAGAGACAACACCAGTCGAGCGAGAGAGGGCGTTACTCTCCGATGCTGTTGGGCAGGCTGGCGGGCGGCTTGCATGTTGTTATGGAGGTGGGGCTTTGGGCAGCTGGTGGATGCTCAGCCTCCCGGTAGTGTGGGAGGTCGGCCACGTCCGAATGCTCAGGGGGTGCGGGAACGTGTTCGTGGGCTACGAGGCGGTCTTCGGAATCCGGGCTCAGAGCGATGGTGAACCGAGATCGTTCGGGGTCACGCGGTAACTAAACGTTAATTCGCGGTAGGTGATCACTCAGCGATCGGCGCTTTGTTTTCGCGCCGACTGCCTGCTGACCTCCGGCCGCCCGCCGACGGAGCTTCGGGTCTTTGTTTACTTACACGGCCGGCCATGTGGAAGGATACGAAAGGGCTCCGTCACAAAGCTAAATCCAATTTACTGGCTCAACAGTCTTGATTTCTTTTTCATGCGTGAAAGAGGGCTTTTAAATTGGCATAAAATTTATAGAAAAAACCTCTAATTCTGCAATTATTATTGAAAATTGGCTATGAACAATTACTTTTATATTAATGTAATATCTGGAAAGCGAACGTCAATAAGAAGCATATGTTTTATCTTTGGGACTTAGTATTGAGAAGGAAGAAGCTCGATGCCTGCCTACCCCCACCACTTATCTACCGATCAACGAAACAAAAGCCCGAAAAATCCGTACCAAGCAGACAGTCTTACGCAACTCGACGCCACGAGAATCGCGATCGGACAATTAATCTTTCCCATTCTACAATAATTTACAAGAGCAAAAAGAAATTATAACCAATGATAAAGTATATAATTGAAGAAAATCAGTAAAATAATTTTGAAAAATAAATCAACTATGTTTAAATCATAGAAAATGCTAAGACGAACGTCAAATTGTCACGCCAGAACATAGCCGACTAGAAGTATCGGCTGCTATGTGATGAGAAGGTCTTTATCCATTTATGCATCTCAATCCTCAACCGTCTAACGGTAGACCTCGAACGGAAACCTGATAAAACAATTGCTATAGAGCCAGAGCCCGCTCTCTTGTTCCAAAGCTGATGGAGGTGAGCTGCCCATCGTCTGCCTCACTCAGCCTAAGTCGTAGCTTTTTTCCTTCTCACTACTTAGAGGGAATGAAGAACCACAAAGGCGGCACAAATATAGTTCGAACCGTCGTCGTCAGTCCATGTCCGAGACGAAAACACGGGCCGCCCTAGTCTCAGTGGTTCTGTTATCGTCGAGTTAAAACATGTATAACTTCATAGCAGCGTCAAAAGCAGCTAATACAACAAATGACTCCTCTAGCACGGATAAAAGTGAGCAAGTCACGAGCTGATTTGGAGGAAACTGGAAGATCCTTTTTCCTTCCCAGATTTACTTTAAATGGGACGATTTAATGGTTAACTTAAGTAAATTAACAATTAAATATGAGCTGCGTGTCATTCTGTATTTAATATAAATACTATTTCATTCATTTACAGTATACTTTTTATAATATATAATTAAAAATCTTACAAATTTCAGGAAGGTAGTAAAGAGGAAGTAATGTCTAAAATAGCTTATGAGATCTATTTTCAACTTATGGATTTAAATATTGATGTTATAATAGACGATAGATTACAAATGACTATTGGAAAGCGTTTAATTGAAGCTCGTAAATGTGGATATCCTTTCATAATTATAATTGGGAAAAGTTCCTTAAACACTCTACCATCAGTAGAAGTGCATAATGTCTATCAATCAGCTCAAGTGAATTTACGACAAGAGGATATTATGGACTATATGAAAAGAATGTTTCATAATTAATGCTAAATAAAATAAATCTAATAAAATATATTTTTGAAATTGTTTGAGATTTAATTATGAGATAACAGTAATGTATTGCGATATGGTAAATGATAAAATATTTATATTATATAGCGTTTTAAATTTAGAAAAAATATGTAGTGGTATGTGCCGTCCGTCCCTTATGAGGACAGGAGTCACACTTTGGACAAATTAAGTTTGACTTAACCCGTCGATTGCCTCGTTTTTAACCTGCGCCTGAGCACACGAGCTAGGGAAGAGGCAGAAAAATTTATTCTTACAAAACCTTGAATAATGTGGAACATATAAAATAAGGAATGAACGGTTTGGTCGTGTTAAATATTGACTTCACGAGTTGTTTCTTACTTACTGTCTTTATTCTGATATAGTAGTTGATTATAAAAATTACAGTAGATAATAATAATAAAGTATAATGAACGGACAATACTGTACAAGTTCTGAGTTGGTAGATCCTTCTCGGCACGAAGTCGATTTACCGAGTGAATTGAATTTGAAGATACAGTGGAAACAGTGAGACTAACTTTTGCATGGCCCGGGCTTTTCTTTTATAGTGTAAGTGCTCCGCGAAATCTGTAAATGTGAGCGAGATGCTCCCTGAGGTTCGCGTGTCTTACTTGTTAAAGCGAATGTAATATCATCAGTAGCTAGTGAATATACCATCTGGGAGGTACCACCCATGATGTCGACCATTTTGTTAGCGAAACCTTCATAAAGAACTCCATATTGGTGGAATTTACAGTTACTATTCGGTAATATTTTTCAAAAAGTATATCCACCTTCGCTGTCTACGCGATTACTATCTGTCATGATGCAGATCGTACCGGAGCTTAAATGGATTTTTATTTTCTAATTCTACTCGCGCTTTCTGAATATGGATTTGGATTTTCAATAATCCTTCTACTACGACAGATTCCCATGAATCTTAGGGATCGGCGTATGGTGCTTCGTTACAACGTCCGTCATCGTGGAATGATCCCGCTAGTACAATTGGGTGTCTGGAGGTTTGATTAACCTTAATGCTACTAATTACGTGTGTGTTACCATATGGGAGGATACGTGAATGGTATACTTCCTCGCATCTATTATGACCAATCTCGGCAATATACTTAGCATATCCATGCCTTACTACCGAGATGTGGGAATGCATACCGTAATAGAATATGCACCTCTATTTTACGCTGTACAGTTTCGGTTTCTGTGTATTCATTGATTTGAAGCAGTTGAATAGATTGTCGAGTGGTCTTTGGTGTACTAGCTGGTATGTCGCAAAGTCCTACGTCTAATAGGGATAGCGTTGTTATGTTCAGCGTCCTGACTCCGCAGTCATCCAATAAATGCGCTTAGTAGTACTAGTAGGGTGAACAACAGGATAACTGGCGCCATCATCATATTTATTTTTTTTTTCTTTAAAATCAGGAAATGAACTTACATTATTTTACATTTTTATTATTCATCTACTGATTTCTTTCTTCTTTTTCTTTGACTTTATTTCATGGTTTATGTATGATACGCGGAACCGATTGGCATGAACAATTTTAGTACTTTTGGTAAATTGAATTTTTATGTTATTCTTACTCAGAACTTCAAGTATTTTATGAGGTCCGGAGTAATGATTCCCGGTTTGGGACCTTTAAGTAAGAATACGTAGTCACCGACTTTGAAATTAGTTTCGTTGAATTTTTTATGGTAATATTTTTTTGATTTAAGTTTAGATTTGACTATATTTTCATAAACTAATTTCTTAATCTCTGCCAGTCGTATGATTAGGTCTTTTACGTAACCTTCTTAGGTCGGCATCAAATCAGCGTCACGTAATGGTTCATTTGAAGGCAACCGCGCGAACCTCCCGAAGACTATCTCGAAAGGTGTATGCTTCGTACTTTCCTGGATACATGTGTTGTAGTTTAGCATCGCGAGATCTATCCACTAGTCCCATTCTTCTTTACAAGAGTATTGCTTCAGAAATTCTCCTAACGACCTTTCATGTGACCCGTTTGACTGCGGATGGAATGCTGTGGTCTGAATTTGTTTGATGCGGAACCTTTTTGCGACGCGTTGTATTAGACCACTAAGGAAATTTCTCCCTTGATCGGTTAAAATGACCTTAGGGGCTCTAAATATACATATATACCGTTTGATGAGTACGTCGGGGATTGTGGAAGCTAGGGCGTTAGGCAAAGGAAAAGCTAAACAGAATTTTGATAGCTAAGTAGTGTTTTGCGTATATTGTTTTTTATTCCAGTGATAGATTCGTCACTTTCTCTTTTTATACATAATCCGTATCTATACTTGTTGTTTGTTCTTCGAAATTCTAATGCTTCTCCTACCTGTACTTCTTGTTTTTGTGGTATTTTATTATTTTCGATTAATTCCTTAGCCCCTTTACCGCATGGGGATGTTTTATTGTCTATAAATATGTAAAATAGCCTATATGGGTTTCCCGTAAGTGTATCGCCTCCTTGGACTATTGGCGATTGACTTTCTATCAGTTTGGCAAGAATTAGATTTTTCTGATTCTGGACGTAGTGAAGGAGACTTCACGATTGCTTATCGTCCTTGTTTTCAGTGAGATTTTCGAGTTTTAAACTTGTTTGAGCTTGGGTTTGATTGATTAGTCCGGCTTCGATGTCGCTGTCGTCGCTGCTTTCGGCGTAATTAATAGTGGGCTTTGATCTGTGTGGTTTTAGTGTTTTCATGTCATCGGGGTGGTTCGTGGTGGTTGTATCTGGAAATGGGCTGCTGTTCTTTAATTTCTTCTGTCTATGCGTCATTACTCCTACCAATTCCGAATTCCGACAGTCTGAATCGCCACTTTTGTACGCGTGAATTAAAGTCTGCAGTTTTGAACCAGACCAATGATTTGTAGTCAGTTATTACGAAAATTTTTCAGTTGAAGATTATCGGTGCGAAATATCTAAGACTGTGATATATTGCTATCGCTTCCTTTTCAAAGGTTTCGTACTTCAATTCGGGTCCTCTCAAAACTCAGGAAGTATAGGCGATGGGTCTGTCTTTTCCTATTTCTCCTTGGGAAAGGATTCCACCTATTGCATACCCTGATGTGTCTGTGGTGACATTAAATGGTTGCGAAAAATTTGGGAATTGAAGGAGTGGCGGTTAACACAACAGATCCTTTAGTTTTGAGAAGGCTTGTTCGAATTTTTCATCCCAAACGAACTCTACATTGTCTTGTAATAGTCGTGTAAGGGGTTTGGGATCATTGCAAAATCGTTCATAAATCGTCTGTAGTACCCAGCAAGTCCTAAGAACTGGCTAACGTTCTTGACGGTCCCTGGTCTAGGAAAGTCTTGTACTGCTGATATCTTATTGGGATTGGGACTTAATCCGTCTTTGTTTATTACATGTCCCAGATATCCTACTTTGTTCTTTAAAAACTCGCATTTTTCTATCCCTAATATTAGGTTTGTCTCCGTTAGTCTATTCATTACTATTCTCATTTCTTATCGTGTTCCTCTAATGAAGTGCTACATATAATTAGGTCATCGATATATACAAAACTACCCTGCCAAATACTTCGACTTTCATTTGTATTTGGTCTCTGAAAACCGCGGAATACGTTATCCATTAGTATTTGGAAAGTGGCTGGTGCGTTTTTTAGTCCAAACGGCATGTGTTTAAATTCATAGTGTCCAAACAGTGTGCTAAAGGCAGTTTTGTGTGCATCGTTAGGATCCATTATTTGGTGGAATCCGGACACTAAATCTAAAACAGTATAGTATTTGCACGCTCTTATTTGATAAAAAATCTCTGATATATTTGGTGTGGGGTATGCGTCACTGATTGTTTTTTCGTTCTGCTTTCTAAAATCAATGACTACTCGCCATCTGGAGTTTCTTTCTCTGTCTGATTTTTTCATCGTGACCCAAACGGGACTGTTATAAGGTGAATCTGAGGTTCGATTAAGTCTGCGTCTAATAGTTCACGAATTTGCCTATCCACTTCTTCCTTTAACGCTACTGGGTATTTATATCGTTTCGCCTTAACAGAATAATTATCTGTCATCTGGATCCTGTACATGACTAAGTTAGTTACGCTGATACATTGGGTTTCGAATGAGATATCCAGTTCAGTTGTCATCATTAGATGGCGTGTATAACGAGAGGCTTGGCTTCCAGTTTCTTCTTCATTATCCAGGGAGAGGTTCGTAGCGATTTCTAAATCTAGATCATCCAGAATTTCTTCTGAATCAGTAGCTCTGTTAGAGTCAATATTGATTTCATTTGTTAGGGAGGGTGCTTCAAATTCATTTGGATTTATACCAGATCCTTCTGCTTGTTCTCTGATGTAACTAAACTCTAAGGGGAGCGAGTCATTCTCGATTATCAATTCTCCAGAGTCGTAATCAAGTATGGCTTTAGAAGTCGTTAGGTATCGGCTTGCTAGTATTCCATCGCAAGGTAGCTTGAACTCGTCGCTAACAACGTGAAAGATATGTATACAGTTATTAAGTACCAGTTGCGAGGCACCTAGTGTTTGAGTTAATTTTCTTCCTATCCCTATGAGGAACGCGATTTTTAACTCATCTATGATTTGTTCTGTGGGAAGAAGTCTACGTTTAATCATATTAGCTTGAGATCTGGAGTCTACAAGGAATATTGGATATATGGAGAAAAGCAATAGTAATTCCTATACTAAAGCCAGGCAAAGCGAAACTCGACAAAGGTAACTACAGACCAATATCATTAACTTGTTGTTTATGCAAAATTTTTGAAAAAATAATAAATAAAAGATTAAAATGGTACATAGAGAACAATAACATTATCACTAAGGTTCAAAGTGGCTTTAGACAAAATTGCTCCACAACTGACTGCTTAGCAAATCTCGAAACTAATATATTAGATGCCTTCAACAATAAACAATCAATGTTAACCGTGTGCCTCGATTTAGAAAAAGCATATGATCTACTATGGAAGAAAAGATTACTCAAGATTCTGTTAAAACACAAAATCAATGGTAATATGTGGAACTTTATTAAAAACTTCCTAACAAATAGGAAAATTCAAGTACGAATCAATGGAAAACTATCCAATGAATATCAACTAAGTAACGGAGTACCCCAAGGTTCGGTTATAAGTGTAACGTTGTTTTTACTAGCCATTAATGAAATAGAATCATATATAAACAAACCAGTCTAATTAACAATGTTCGCAGACGATATAACAATATTTCTAAAAGGAACAAATAATAAAACAAATCAAAAAATTATCCAAGATACACTTTATAAGTTAGAATCATTCTCTAATATATCTGGCTTTAAATTCAGTAAAACTAAGACAGTAGGAATAGTATTCAATAAAAATAAATGTCATAATGAACATATAACTTTAAAATTGGGACAGGAAAACATCAAAATCGTTAAAGAAGTCAAAATCTTAGGACTATTCTATGATGAAAAACTCACTTGGAGAAAACACATAGATTATATAAGGAACGAATGTCTTTTAAGAATGAATGTACTAAAATCCTTATCGGGCAGAAATTGGGGTTCTAGCCAGGATATAATATGCAATACATACAAAGCTCTAATTCAAACGAAGATCGACTATGGTTGCATAGTTTATGGCTCAGCAAAAGAAAAAGCACTGAAAAAACTAAACCCCATCTTAAACACTAGTATGAGGATCGCAACTGGAGCATTTATTACTAGCCCAGTAATCAGTATTTTAAGTGAAAGTCACATGATTCCTCTAGATTTACGCCGTAAGAAAGTAGCACTTAACTATGCAGCAAAAGTATTAAGTTCACCAAAAAATCAAATGCATAATATACTAAATCAATATATAAATAAAAAAAATATACAAACTCAAAAAATAGATCGACACTTCCCAGGAAGAATAAAATCATACCTCAATGAATTCAGTATTAAAGACTTACCACTCCCTACTACTAAGAATACAGACTGCTATTGGATAAACTACAACGATAACACATACCAAAATATTCTGCGTGATTTAAACGCTACAACAGCTTATATAAAAACCTTATATCCTAATCACTTCCATAGCTACACCTTAATCAAAATAGAAGACACCTTCATTGCAGCTTCAGCATTATTAAAAAACGAAGAAAAGATATGCTTAAAACTTCCCTTATACTTTAAACTTGAATCTAGTTTATTAACTCTCATATCTAAAACAACTGACTACTTACTAAAAATAAATCAACAAGCAGTAATACACATCAACTCAACCAAATTAATGGAAAAAATCAAATCAGATATCCCTCTAGACCCAAGAACAAAAGAAATTATAACAAAAATAGAAAACGCTAACGGCAAAATAATATTATGTTATTCTCAAGCAGATCTCAAATACACAAACCAACTAAGCAAAGCAATAGAACTAACAGAAGCCTCAAATATCAACGAACAAAATAATTCAATCACAAGTGAAGAATTCTCTAAAATGGTTCAACATAAAATTAAAAATAATTGGAATAAACAATGGACAGAAAATTCAAACAAATGCCAACTTCGCAAAATTAAACAATCAGTACTTGAATGCAACCCTGCCCTCAAGCTTAATAGAAGGGACCAGGTATTAATTACCAGATTGCGAATAGGGCACACAAAAATCACTCACGAACACCTACTTAAAAAAGAAACAAAAAACAACTGCGAATATTGCAACATACCCATCAGCATCCAACATATATTATTAGAATGTCCTAAGTTTCGCAAAGAACGTTTCGAAAATAAAATAGAAGGAAAACTAGATAACATTTTAAACGATATAGCTAAATGTAAATCTGCCATCCATTATGTCAAATCATCAAAAATTCGCCCTTTCATATAAGCAATCTGCGGTGTATAACGTTATTCTGTATAAACTATGTAAATAATGAAAATAATATGTAAATAACTATACTAAGGTAGACAGTGCTTTTAGTCTATAAAATGCACATAAGTAATGTTAACCTACAGATTAACAAATGTAATTTTAAATGTCAAATATTGTGTCGCTAATACCTATTTGGGGATGCGACAATAAATAAATAAATGAAAAAAAAAAAAAAAGGAATATTCCCTCTTAGTTAATGATCTAATCGGCGAGATGTACCAAAGGTAAGTCGCTCAAATCTTCCTAGGTAAAAACTCAAACACAGCACATTACAGCATCATACTCAAAGGTAAGTCGCTCAAAGTTTCTAGGTTAAAAGCAGTGGTTTGTTCGGGTTCTGTGCCTTCTTGTGTGAATAAGTAAGTTGTCCCATTTATTTCAATTGATTGGGTTTGGAAATTTTCTTCTGCTTTGTTTTGATGGAGAAAATCGGACCTGATTATGCCATCTCAGGGTAGTGAGAGACTATTGGATATAACTGAGAACTTAATTGGTGCGTTAAGAAATTTCATCTGTACCGATCCGGTTCTGACCCGGATTGAATACCGGATACGATGGTTAAGTCGGTGTGATCAATTTTATCATTCCTGGCGAGGCATTTTGGTTTAATAATACTGACTTCTGAACCTGTATCTAGCATTAGTGTTATTGGTTCAGCGAATGGTTTTTTTAATAATTTGACGAGCGGAACTAAGGATCTTCTTTGTTTTAATTCCATGAAGTTAATTCATCGAGTAGACTGTTCATATCACATGTTGGGCGCCGGTAGCACGGGGAGACAAGTCGTTTCCCTGGTTCGGAAAGTTTCAGAATACTGTGTATTAATTTACATTATCTGGCTTCATGACCAACTGCCCTACAATATTGGCAGATTAAGGTTTTCCTTCCTTCAGTTGGTCTATATGAGACAGGTGTCAAATGTCTTCGCAATCGCTGCGAATCTCTGAGTGTTCCTTCGATCAGGATTGCGTCTTTAACGATGTCGTTGACATCATTCGTTCTACCTAACCTCTGTTGGATCTCTGGTTTGAGACCTCGGCTAAAGCACTCAATTCTGGCTTTTTCGATAGTCTGTTTGAAGGTTAGATCTATTGCACCGTTATTGGTATTCAGTTGGGCGAATGCAATAACTGAGTCACTGTAACTAGGTCACTAGGTCGTTGTAACTTTCGTCACTATCCTCTACAGATTCTATAGGGTTTTTTATTATAGGGACAAATTTTTTCTCATTGTCTCTGGTTGATGGATATATTTCACGTAGGATACAAGTTGCTTGAAAAAGGGTTAAACTCCACGATTTCTGCCCTTAATTCGCTATATTCGCCTGCTTGTTTTCGTGTAATTCTTTTGTTGTTCAAATCATGCATGGTCAGTCAAGTTAGATTGTTTCTTTAAATTTGGTCAGTTTATTATGTTAGTGTAGTATATTTGTAACAGTATATTTCCGATTCGAAAGATGAGTGAAAAGTATAATGGTGCAGGTTGAAACTTTGTTGGCAGCAATTGTAGTTGGTGTTGACATGCTTTGGTTGCTTCAATTCTTGTCAGCATAGGAATCAACTAAGATTTCAGATAAGTTTCGTTTATTTATTTAATTATTTATGTAATTATTATATTTAATATATAATTAGATTTAACATATTTTAATTATTTATTTATTTAGTTATACTATGAATTAAAAAAATTTTTTTTCTTTTTAAATAACTTCAAATTTTAATTAAATTAATTATTTTATTAATAATTGAATTAAACCAATCAATAAGATTTCTTTACTAAAGGTTATTTTATGAAGGTGGATTTGTCTAAATAATGACTATGTTAATTAAAGTATTATGCTTTTCCTTTTATTTAATATAAATATATAAAATTATAGTGTAAGCGCTCCGCGAAATCTGTAAGTGTCAGTGAGATGCTCCCCATTCGATTCTTACCAAGATACATTTTATTGGCTATCGACTGATAGTAGGATGTAATAGGTACGTGTGACTGGTCTCAGATTTAGAAAAAAACTCAAAATGCCCACGCCGCGGGATACGTGGTGCATCTCTTTAATGAAAAGTATGCTGTAAACATTTCAAATAATCCAGAAATAGCATTAATACAAACTACACAATAAGGTAAAGGTTTAAAATCTAAAAATTTTAATTTATAAGCGCTAAAATGACTAAAGGATTAATCCAACCAATCCTCCTTTTTGATTATAGAAAATTACTCCTTTTCGCTTATGGAATAAAGTTCTCTCCTAATTAATAATATAATAATTTAAGATTTAACGTATGAGTTACCATGCAAGAAACAAAAACCAATTTGCACAATTAATAAACTAATAAGTAAACCTCTAAATAATAGGAGGCATTAAATACCAATATTTACAAATCATTAGTAGAGAACAATAACCATAATTATTAACATTAGTAATAGTTTATAAACAATACGACTTGAATTTATCCGATTCGTTAGCCACAAAAATGTGTCAGCTTCGAATTTTCTTAGCTATAAGAATTTTATATTAACATCACTGTGTATTTAGTTTTTAAGTGCTAACTTAAAAGTCATAAAAAGGCCACGCAACCGCAAAGCGCAACTTCCCGCGTATCACAAAGATCACAAAGACGGTGAGAAACTTTAACCATCGGACACAAAGTTCAATCCCACCTCCACATTTGAGATTGGTTGCATCCTCCGCTCGTTAAAAAACCGCAAAACTCCCAGGAGTGACGTGATCATGCGCCATCAGTATTTTCCTTCCGTATGGAAAGAAGCCATCATCGTGTACCTGCCAAAAGTAGGCAAATCATTTTCCTGCCCTTACAGTGACAGACCGATTAGCTTACTAAGCGCTCTCAGCATGTCCATGACTTTAACTCAGGGCCGATCACTGTAGGCTCAACCTGTATGGCAGACGGCGAAATTGGTATAAACTTTTTCCGGGAAAAGTAAAGGCTGTTATTGGCCTAGACCGATTCTCTAACGGGATCTGGTAGTAAGGTAATGGATAAGCATCACCAATAAATACTGCGTGATCCTACGAAAATCTTCTTTATTTAGTTAGCCTTCTTTATCATAACTACGGCGCTGGACCAGGCGCTCGAGGAGAGCTCAATCACACTATTATCAAGCCTCCCTTGCACTTGAGAATGCATCACCTGCTCGATTTTTCTGCAGACTGGGTAGACCTTTGCTTGATCGGCCTCATTGTCCCTACATCGATCGCCTGCTCGATTCAAGTGGTACACCCTAATTCAGTTAGGTCCACTTGAGGTCTACGTCTACGCTCTTTTTAGAATCTTTGAAAAAGATTATATTTGCAGGAGTCAAGCACAGCTTTAAACTCGTACCGCCCTGACAAAATTTAATACCTGGAACGATAGCTACAACCAAATAAACCAATGACTAATTTTTAATTGGAATACATGTACGAGGAAAAAACCCTGATTCATAAACCATAATAAAAGATAGTTACATCACGCATTAATAAAACTGCGTAAATTTTCGCAACATAAATAGGTGGACATAGAGGAGTATCAAAAATCTTCCATAGGATTCGTAGCGATTACTATTGTGAAATATGCCTAGATTGCTAATTCCAGAAATTAGCTCGGTTGAAAACGAAATAGACAATGGTCATTAAGCATACCGCTGGCACTACCATAGATAAGATCGCATTAGATATAGTCGGTCGACTTCCTATTACTAAAAACGGTAATAAATATATATTGACTGCATATTGATACAGGATCAATTGTCTAAGTATTGTTTAGCCGTCCCATTACCTAATGCTTTGGCCATGATCATCGCAAACGCATTCGGGAATAGGTTCGTTTGCATTTTTGAAGCGCCAACTTCTTGAAACTTCTTGAACGAATTGCTACAAAAGGTAACTAAACGCTTCAAAATTAAACAAATCCGAAGTACAATCTAATAGTTCGTTAGAAATGTCACATCACGCTCTAGGAGAGTTTCTTAAAGCAGTTGCTACTAAGGACAATGAGTAGGATAAATGGGTAGAACTAGCAATCTAAAACTATAATATGTGTGTACAAAATAGTGCTAAGCATACTCCTTTTGAAATAATGTTTGGCAAATTAGCTCGCCCTCCTTCAGCGGAACCATTGCGAGAAAGCGCTTTAATGACAAGCTATCAAGTGTACGTGACTTAGTGACGTACCCGGGAAAATTAGAAGACCATTATACGGTTGAAGTCCGCCACAAGGTATACTACTATGGAATGCTACTTCGAAGGCTCTTTTGTTGATCCTGACAGAGGTTACTTCTTTTAAAAACTGATACCAATTACCATTTCAACAAGTAAGGTATCATATGTGAAGGATTCGCTAGAAAATTGACCGACAGCGAATTACACTTCGGCAAGGTGATCTACACGTTTACCAGTAATAACGTCACTATCGCACTAACTGCTAAGTTACACGAAATGGTGTGTAGGTACCGTCCACTCCGTATTAAACACCTTAAACTAATCATATTCGACACAGAAAAAGGGGCTTCCTTCGCCAAAGATAAGATCTCCATTTCGAGTCTCCGTACCTATTCACGTGCGTTAATTCCAAGTTCGTGTATATTGAAAAATATATACGGATGCAAATAAAGCAATTGTATGAAGGTAATGAAGGTCCTAGGATACATGGCGAAATACAAGAGAAGTAGTGCATCTAATAAAATGCCTCCCATTCGAAGTGCAGTTAGACCAACGGTCCGAGTTGAAGCTTAGTTACCGGTCCGTCAAAACATCGTTACTCCCTTTCGCACACCCCAGACTCACATACTTAAGTTGCAACGAACCCAAGTGACTAGTCTTTTATAAAGTTGAAGTCGAATGGTACGGGACGATGGCCATCACCTATGCATGAGGCCCCACCGGAGATGCTAAAACCACTAAATCGTTCAACTTGGCACTACTATAACCCAGCCGAACTTGCTACAAGCTAGATATACAGCCAAAAGGATCTAGATAAGCTGCGAGATGCAATAATGTTACCGATAGAAAAATCTCCAGTACTCAATGATATTGCACGGGAAGTTCTGACCCAACTGCCGATAAAGAAGCGAACAGGCCGAAAAACCTTCTTACCCATACCCTATGACCATTATAAAAAAAAATACCGGCCAAGGAACGATGTGAAGACTGCCGTAAAAGCAAGTAAAGAGAAAACTAGAACAGACGTTCCCACGCAACCTGCGACCGATCTTAAACTTGCGCGCCGAGGTCATGTTCGTTCACGGCAAAGTCGTAAAAATCACCGGTCTGATGATTTTCTTCCTATACACCCTACTATAGATAAGTACACAGATTTTTCAAAACTAAAGACTCCGTTGAGATGTACAATCAACTTCAAAAGTAAAACCCTTTTCAAATTACTATATTATATAAAATAAGTAAAAATATATTGCCCCTCTAAAACCTAAGCAAATCGTCGCTAAAAAGAACACCAATACTCAGAAAAATTACCAATACAAGTACAAAACAGAAGAGTAAATAAATCATAATAATCTTTAGAATAAAAACAATTCATAGAAAAGAAAGAACAAAAATTAAAAACAAATTTTAAAAAAAAAATACAGTGGAGCGAAACCTATACTAAACACAAGGATAATTTCCTTTCCACAAAAGATAGATTTAAAACCATTATTTTCTTTGGTACTTAGAATTAGTAAATGCTCATTTGAAAGCAATCAACTTAAATCATTATAAAATAATAATAATTTAGCGAAGAACCTTTAATATATGTATAATATAAGTGCAAGTAATAAATTATGTATAAGTTTCACAGAAATTACGAAAACTACTGAAGTAATAAAATCGAACAAAATAATTAATTATAATAAGAGCCATAAGCTCTGCGAAGAAAACATTGCAAATACAATTTAACGGAAACGAGCTACAATATAAAAATTTATAATAACCCATTGAAACAATCGAAACACAAATTCTTTGCTATGAAATTATTTTATCCACATTAAAAATATTTAAAACTTAAAGAAAAGTGGAAAATGCATAAGGTCCAAGGAGAGCAATAGAAAAATCAAAGAGACCATCTCGCTTCCTTTCGCTGCCTTTATAAAGGGGTAAACCTATATAATGAAAATTCGGGCCAATGCACGGGCAGTATCTCTGTATCCTCTAATTCCTCTGTACCCCTCTGGTTCTCTGCTATTTCTCCTGAACAAGCCTTCAGCCTGTGTAGAAAATAGTAGAATCTGTGTTTTCTCTAATCCTCTGTTCCCTCTGCTTCTCTGCTATTTTTCCTAAATAAGCCTTCGGCCTGTATGAAAAAAAGTAGTATCACTGTATTCTCTGAATCCACTGCTTCCTTAAGAGATAATTATATCTTTGAATAAGTGCTTCAGCACCTGTGTTAGATTAGTTTTAATAATCCACTATTCTGTGCAGAAATCATGATTCCCTTCGAGATTTACATTATTTCTTTTTTATTTTTATTTTAATTAAGTGAAATTATCAAAGGTTAATTACGTACTTAGTAACATCAACCCTTTGTAGCTAAGTCAAATTCTAAGAGAAATTAAAAAATAATAAATTTAGCTCTCTAAATTAAATATCAGGTCATTTGATGGTCATCATAAGGTGTGACGTGGTGCTTCCTCTCCGAGACCGATATGCTTTGAAGGGGCCCGGAGCACCCGCCACTCTCCGGTCGCGCTCGTCTGCCCATCGCGCAGGTTGGTGATTTCCCCGGAGGTGACCCGGGCGGCTAGCCTCACGGCGGTCGATGCGGGTTGGGATCATGGAGGGAGGAGAACACTCAATAAGTATACGGGGGCTTTGGAGGAACACATATTTTTATATAGGAATCCGCCCCCCGACGCTGTCACCGAACCGCACTTGGGGACCTCGACTTGATCTGGGCAGATAATCGGAGTCCACCGGCTGGCGCAGGAAGGGCTGCAAGGGTCCTTGACTCTCACCGCAAGGTCGTCCGCGATATTGTAGACAAGTCGTCGTAGAGCAGAGAGGCAGACTTGATCTACCTCCACGAGATGCCATCCCTCGAACCGGTTAGGACAATCGTCCCGACACCTAACCCGAGTCACCAGGGCGCGGACATAGCAAGCGTTATCGCAGAATTCTACTAGATGACCAAATTGTCCCATTTCCACCAAAAGTAACTTTCGCGCTATAGTCGACGACGAAGCCGAATAACGCGACGGACTTTCGCGAGCATGTGGAAAGAGAACTAGTGACAGTAGACAGCATTATATCCCACGTCCCTCCACCACCCCCTCTGAAAATAGTCACGTGCAGAGGCTGCGTGCACCGTATCGGTTAAACGAAACCTGGCCGCTCAGCACGGAATACGTGGCACCGTTTTCGTTAGCGGGAGTCTCCACCCGAGTAAAAACGGAGTAAGCCTCATCAAACATAAGGGAAAATCGGGATGTTCCGTGTGTATCTCGGACCGGCACAAGCCCAGAACGATTTAGATATGCAAGTGACGCGGAACAAGTGAAAAGTAATCTGGGAGTGGGGTCTACGGTTCTCGGGCGGATCCGATCGGAGCGCGTACGAATTCCTATGCAACATAGATGAAGCGAAGAATGCGACGGACATTTCAGTCGAAGAGCTGTTGGCAGCAATCCCCGACTTACTGCAGGGCGAAGCGGGACTATGGGCGAGATTAGAAAGGCACCGATGGGCCACGTGGCAACAATTCGCGAGCAATTTTCGCGAACACTACGGCGATCCGCAATTTCAAACGCGCATACACGCGGAAGCGACCGCACGAACACAGGGCGAAGAGGAGCTGATCGGGCTATATATAACCAACTTTCGGCATATTCTAAGATACGTACAGCCAACGCCTGACCTCGAGAAACAGCTGTTTATGGTAACATACTGTCGGCCTACAAGATCTACATCGACCGGACCCAATTCTCGCGTTTTCGGGAACTGGAGCAATTAGGCAAACAATTCGAATCCGTAAGAAACTCGAAGATGTTGTACAGGCCTCCTCCACCTTCTGTATTCACGGTGTTGCCAGAATTCGCATATCGAAGGCCCAAAAAAGCAGGCGGTAACAGCAACTCGCCGCTATCGATTCGACTAACGAACTGGTCGTCGTGGTCGAATTCAAGATAAGATCGCCGACGGAACCATCCTGAGACTCACCACCGCCGGCGCCATAAGGAAAAGCACCCGCCCCGAAAACGCGCACCGCCATACAAGAAAACCATTGAGGTGATCGCAATGCTCAGCTCCCGCGGTGCTATAAATGCCAGGGCTTTTGACACTTCCGATGGGGTTGCACGACACCGGATTAGCCGGCGAAAAAAGAGGGTAAGCTCTCTGCCGCACCGGGCAAGTCGACAGGCACACAGACGGGCGGCCTGTCGGAAAACTAAACCTGCCGGCCGAAAGTGAGGTAGCTAAGCCAGCGGCAACATTCGAGATACCTCGGAAAATAACCGACATACAAGTCGCGGCTAGGGGTAGGGGAAAGGTCCGTCGAAAACGAACATAGGTGGGACCTAGATGCTCGGTCGATTCCGCGATGTATCGAAATATTGTCATCCGCTCGCCCCGGAAAGGATAGATCGAAGGGTTTTCCTGGAAGTGAAAATCGACGGTCTCATCGCAGTTGCGCTAGTCAATTCGGGGTCCTCCCACACGTACGTGGGATCAAAATTAGCGGGGATGTTCGCCGGGGAGGATTATAATTAGGCGGACACGCAAACAATTACCTTAGCGAACGGGTTGAAGGAGCCTCATCCTACAGCTGAGGGGCGCGGAGAGCGAACTGGCCGTTCGGCTCGTGCCATCCCTAGCGTTTGGGACATGGACACCTTGGAAGCCATCGGGATAATAATTGACTTTTGGGAGCGAAAATGGCAGGTGTGACAGAGAGTCTCGCAGTTTCGACCGGGTCGAAGAAGGCGCGACGGAATCGGAACCCCTCGCCGACTTCGTAGAGATGACGGAAGCTGAAGCCGTACAAATAATAGATTTATTGAACGAGCTATTCGATATCGCCCAAAATGCGCCAGGCAATGCATTCTGAAGTCGAGAGGCTACACGCGGCAGGCGTGATAGAGTCTTCAAAAGTGCATGGTACAGCCTGATCGTAATGCACCAGAAAAGAACGGGATTTACCGTTTGTGCCTAGACTTTCGCCTGGTTAACGACATTTCGAAAAAAATGCATATCCGATACCGCTTATGGACGCAATTTTAAAACAACTGCGCGAGGCGCATTATATCTCAACATTCAGTTCACCCGTTTGCCGTGCTTCCTGAGCAACAGTCCCGCAACGTTTCAGAAAGGCCGAGGATCCTTTTCCTCTCCTGGTCGCCGAGCCCGAGACCTTTGCCCTTCGCCGTGCGTTTCTCTTTCGACACGATCGACAATGCATTTTCATCGCTGCACGGCCAGTCGTGCGTTTCAAAAGACGCCCGCATATTTATCGCGATTACGTCGCGAATGACTGCCTTTCCCTCAATCACGGTTTCTCGGCTCGCCAGGTAATCATCCATATAAAACTAAATTTTACGTCATTGGCCGCGTCCGGCATGACATGCTTGAAAGATTCCGCGTTTTTGTTTTTAATATATATCGCGCTGCATGGAGACGACCTGGCGCCGAACATGAGGCTCGTCATTTCATATACATCGGTTTCTCGGTCTCGATCGCTCCCGCGCCAAAGAAATTGTTGCGCACCGCGGTCTTGTTTTCTCACTCAAACGCGCAAAAACATGTCGGCAATATCAGCCTTGAAGCCCACCTTGTATTGCCGAAAACGCATCAAAATGGCCGGCACCGACTGTGTGGGGTTCATCCGCAGCCACAACACCGCCGGCGTAAGCAACAGCTGCAGCCATGACGCGTCCCGGACGAAATGGCAACGCTGCACTCGCTACACGCGGCCCCCGCCTAGGTCGCGTAGACGCCGACGGCCCGCGCAACTTAGGCCAGTTCCGCCCGGATCGTCGAGCACCCAAGCAGCATCCTGCATGAGCGCCAGTCGGCACGCTCGCAGACGCCGCTTGCTTTATTGTTGTTCCCGAAATAAACAGTGTTACCGCACCTCTCTGTATTTGCCTTCGTCTTTCACGTCCCTTCCCTTAGAGCCGCACATTGCGTTCTCTAAAACTGTAACAGATTGGGCCCCGACTCCAGCTGATCGTTCAGACTCACTCCGTGAGTGCGCTCCTCCGCGTCGAACACGAGACGGACGCGTCCCGGTTTGTTGACGTTCCGGACTCCGAAATGCGGCAGATATCAAATGCGCGTGCTCTCGCGGGTTTCTTTTGCTTTTCGCGCGTAATCGTTTTCCAAAAGGCGCTCCATTTCCCTGTTATTCAGGGCTGCATACTCTGAGTTTCGATCTAATCGGCGCTCCAAAAAAAATCCGGTGGGTTAACGGTGAAGCGAGAAAAATCAATGTTCGGCTGCCAACGTGTGAGGTACCTCGGGTACATAGTTGACGAGGAGGGCCTGCGCGCGGACCACCGACTATTCCGCGCCGAAGAACCTAAAATAGCTGCGCCGCTTCGCCGGTATGACCTCCTGGTACTTCGCATCAGTCGCGAAGCCGTTACACCGATTAACGAAAAAAGATTGTCGATGGAACTAGGGAGAGGCGAAACAACAAGCTCACGTAGGAGCAAGATGGGCAAGAGCGCTTAATCGCGTACGCGAGCCTCACTCTCAACTCCGCCGAGTGGAATTATACCCTAACGGAACAGGAATGTCTCACAGTTGTGTGGGCGATGCAAAACTTCGACATCATGTACCGAAATGGCGCATTACACCACGTTCCAGACGTCTTATCCCGGATGCCCGAGTCCGAAGAAGAGGCCCGATCGCCGAGACGAACGACATCTGGTACGCGAAACGGCTGGACGCGGTGGAAAAACACGCGAAACTCTTTAAGAACTGGGGACCCCCTGTTAGACTCCCTGGGGATCACGATAAGCCGCAGGCAGGGCACCTCGCGATGTATAAGACCTACCACAGACTGTCACGGAACTACTACTGGCCGGGAATGTGGCAAGACACGGTGTCATTCATGCGAGGGTGGGATCTCTGCCAACAAATAAAAGTGATGCAGGAGAAGCCTGCCGGCCTATGAGAATGCGGACTGTCGAAGGACCGTGGACCACGGTGACTATGGACGTAGTCGGTCCCGAACCGCGTAGCGTGAGCGGAACGTAGTACGCGCTTGTCTTCCAAGACCTTTTTACCAAATGGATCGAAGTGGTCGTGTTGCGTAATGCGGACGCGAAGTCGGTAAAACCGGCGTTTCATGATAATATTTTATGCCGATACGGGGCGCCTAAAGTTCTCGTAACAGATAGCGGGACCGATAATCCAGACCTCAATGAAAGTCTCGCCGACTTTCATCAATTTAGGATGGAGCGCGGCCGCTCCATCTGGGGATAGAGCACCGCCCTGTGACGGTATACGGGAGCATGATGGCGCTTGCGTCGGCAGCTCAGCGCACTGGCGGTGGCGCATCCGTACGGTGCGAACACTCTCTCTCTATATGCCATTACAATATCACGCAACCACTTTGACAACTTTCGGCACGAGACAACGGATTAACTACGCGCTACGCTTAACTTATTTATCTTAAGCTATTACTTTAGCACTTTGCTCGCAATCCGATCAGAGTGTGTGTGCAACCGTTCCAAGCCTTGGGGGACCTGCAGCGTGGACCCGGCAAGCGGCGGAGTGGATCTACCGCGACCACCTAGCTTTCCCACTATTTTCCCAAATTTCTCACCTAACCTCCTAGCACGTTGGCCTTGACGGGCCCATCGTTTGACAGCCGTTATAATATATAGAGTCCGCCTGTAACGCGCATATGCCCAAACATATGATAATACTGCGCGATGTACAACTATGTAGAAATAATGTATATGTACACGTATATACCCATAATGTATATATTGCGACGAGTATCTCGCCGTGGTCACCGCTGTACTGAGCACGTGCTCGCAGCCTTGACCATGCGCCGAGTGGGGGGCACTGGGCTGCGCGAAATTCGGCGCACCGCGGTAATTGTCGCGTGGGAACGCGCGCGGGCCGCGGCGGCTAATGAAGGGGAGAGGGCAATTAGGCGCGCGATCGGCCCTCGATCCTTGTGTGATTGCACGATTTCGATCAGTGTGTCTCGGGACACGGTGCCTCCTGAGACTTTTCTTTGCGAAGCGCTGCGTTTCCGTGTGACGCGAAGTTTTATTAAAGTATTTAGAGAGAGAGATAGAGAGAGAGAAGAGAGAGAGAGAAGAGAAAGCGAGAGAGAGAGGTGCACCACAGTGCAGGTACACTCAGATACGTATAGAGATAGCGAACCTTGTGACGCTTTGATCTCGCCCTTGCGGTTTGAGATTGGCGAAGCAAGCGTGAGCGTTTTCCCGCCAACTCGGAGATCGCCGCCGCCACCTAAAGTAAGTGGTGTTTATTTATATATATACTTTCTACATTTTGCGCGCGATCATCCGCGTCGGGGGAGTAAGACTGAGAGAGAGAAAGAAAGGTAGTTAGTAGTGTCGCGCAACTACTTTGCGTTTATTATTATTAATATAACAATCGGGTTAGTGATCGGGTGTTTTGCTTGTAATATTTATCATAATAAATAATTCATTATTTTAAAAAGTTAAACATCCGCGCAATTATTTCGTGTACCTTTTCCCAATTTTTCGCGTTCCCTACAGCAGCGAGCACCCAGGCTTGCTCCGCCGCGTCCGCAGATTTTCCGTGCGGCGGCATCGAGCGGGAGGAAAGGACGGAAAGTCCTTAAGTCGCGTGGTGGCTGGGAGCCGGGGCGAAATCAGCCACCCGGTAACAGCCACGTGACAAGGTTTATACTTATCTTGTTGCGGTACCGATTGACACATTCAAAATTATACTATTTATCAATTATTATTATTATTATTATTATTATTATTATTATTATTATTATTATTATTATTACTATTATTATTCTTTATTATTAACTGTATTTATCTATGATTATCAACTCTATATGTATTTGCTATTGTTAGCGACGACATTACGTATGTTATTTATACCGTGAGAAACAAAGATATGTATTTTATTTATTGTAATTTATGTATAAGCTGCTGATATAAAGAATAAAAGAAAATAGTTTGTATAAAGGGGAGCCATGCTTCGCGAGTTCGATTCATCGTTAGTTAAGTTTTTGTTTATTAATTTGCCGGATCTCAGAAGGCCTGATCCGCGTGCGCGGGAGATAGAGAGCGAACCCGTGGCCGCATGGCTCAGTGGTTCGCAGAGGCCTTGAGCCGAAACGAGATCACCCGACTTCTATCGAAGGGCTAGGACAGCACCCAGTCAGTGATGAGTAGAACGACTCCTCGATTACCTTCTAGCTGTAGAGACAGCACCGAATCCCCGGCCTTTTAATTTTGATTTCCTGGGACCGCGAGGCGGCTTGACAAAGCTTCGAGGGCTTTGACCACTGGCGAGTGCAACGACCTACGCACTCGTTGTTAGACCTTTGTTGAGAATACATCGCTTACATTTCGCAAATAATAAATCTATATATATTCAAACATTCGAATTTCATTGTACCCTACCATCTCCACCCTCCTCCGAGGCCTTCAAGCTATGCATCGTAACAGAACACATCTTAATCTCTAACATTGTATCACGTACCTAATAAACAAATAATAATGAAAAATTGGAAAGCAACCGTAATTAAATATAATATAGCTCTCATCCTCATCTAGCTCTCCCTCATCCTCCCCGATTCTCTCTTTTCAGCCGAAACCACTTAGATAGATTTAAATATTAGATGGACATTACTGAGAAGCGCCTGGTATGGGCGAGGTATGACTTCCGTATAAAGGCTCTCCTGAATGGCAAGACAACCAGGAAGCTTCGGCGGGAAGCGCCTGCTCTCCTGTACATAGAGTTCGCTACCAACCTGCTATCCAACGGCTTAAATCTTAAAGGTCCCGAGGAGGAGTTAAGGATATAGTAGTGGCGGTCGAAAGTTGGTTCGGCTTCGCCAGACGAAAGCATTTCCTGATTCCGTGATTACAAGGATGAACCCAAGGCGGACCCTTACAGCATACCACTAGTTTATGAGGCGCTGTGGGGCAAATGTCCCGGAAGGTGGAAGTGACCAGAGAAGAAAACCACGCCTAAAATAGAAGCCCACATAGAAGGAAGCCAGTAGGAGGGCTCCATTGTAAGCGATAGGAGCGGATTAGATCAAGAAGAGGTTTTGAAGGGTAAGTTAAGGGCACCCACCGGCGTGCCTGAATTCCTCTCAAAACAATCCGGCCACAGACTGAGCCTCGAAGAAATAGCGTGGCCACAAATATCCTATCCGGATTGTGACCCCAACTGCAGGAACAAGAGCGAACAGTTGGAGGCATGCGAATCGCAACGGATTATCACGCGCTCGATTTTAGGAAGCAAGGACGAGAGAGAGTTTTGGCAGAGTGCAGCACGCCTAGAATAGAACGACATCTATGACGGTTAACGACCGCCACTTCAACCCAGTGTTAGAAGAACCGTTGACTCCTAGCAGGCCTATACCTCTCTCTAAGAGGCTATTCTCAACGACTCCTCTTATTAGCACAGTACGAGCGAGAGCAAAGGAACCGGCCTGTAAGTGACGACCGGGTACATGGTCAGGTGGTAGGTAGCAGGTCGTTCCCCCCAGGCGTTCAAGCAAGTGTGGCAGCGAGGACTAGGAGGGGGCTGGCGGGCGAGGCGAAATCGTTTATTGCACTTACTCTGAGATGTTAGGGAGGACGCAGATGCATTTTTGAGAGGCGTCGGGTATGTCTACAGAGAGGGGTACTCTACAAGCTACTCTCCCTGCTTTATACTCTGTGCTACCAAAAGACGATGAGAATTACATGAGAATATGGTGGACAGCTTTACGGACTGGGTAGTGTTCGAGACTGCTTTCCAAGCTAGATTAGTTGGGGCTCAAATCTAAAGGCCGCCGGCTCAGAAGTACGCTCAGGAGGGAGGCTTGTCGATCTCGGAGAGAAAGTACCTCGTCACATAGAAAATTATATTTTGTATTTAATAGCTAAAAATAAAAATGATTACAAATAAATTAACAAATGTATAAAAATATTAATACTAAAAATACTATTATTGTTCCATTTATGTAATTATTAATTCTATTTTTATCTTTTTATATAATAGAATAGATTTTTACTTTATCTATATGTTTGTTAATATTTCTCCCTTTGGGTCATTCCAAAATTAGATTGGTACTTCCCAGGATTTCCATTACTTTTATGGGTTCTAGATAATATTGTTTGAATTTTTACGTAGGGGATTCATTGATACAAGTTGTATCTTCGAATTTCGCCCTCCTCGGTTAGAAAATCTGACTATTTTGCCAAAGCCTAATTTATATGGTGTGTGTTTCGTTGTGGTTGGTAAGCTTGTGTTATAAGTAAAAGTAGCTCTGTACGTATATTCTTACAAAGTCTACTAGGGATGTATGGCTATTGTTTTTTAGATTTGTCAGGTCGATTGTGTCAATACGTTCTTTTGTCAGCCGATTGTAAATCCATTGATACAATAATTAAACTTTTAAATGAGATTAATCTTTTCGATAACTCATGCATTTTCAACAAGACACGAGTTTTTGATTTCTTCTTGACACCTGAATATCTGACGATTCACTGTCGTATTTTGCGGAGCTGACCTAAGGATAAAATTCACTGAACTATTCCTCATCTAAAAGTGTAAAAAATCTAAATAGATAGAACATTAGGAGTTTCGTTATGTCTGCTTCAATATTGTCATGTTTAAAAGTGACTCTTTTCAAATCCGACTAGACGAATTAATTAATTTCTGAACTACTCTCAGTAGAGGTGATGATCTTCTCGAGCGATGTTCTTGAATCCAGGATCAATCTCCTCAAGATACAGTTTTGTCTTTCGTTTGTTATGTGTCTGATATCTATAGAATAATACGTGGTCTCTAGTTTCCGCTAATTGTGTGTAGATATGAGCGTAACGGTTTTATCTTAAAATTTCCCTGGGGTTGGCCTTTTTTCCGATATTAAAACTCTTAAAGAGGACAATGCTTTACTGCTGGTTCTGAAGGGAGTACTTCAGGAGTTCTAGAAAGAACGACGGCGTTACTGTTGAGACTCCCAGGTTTATATTTAAAGGTGTATTGATATCAGGTAAATTCAAATATTAGTCTCATCAATCTTCGTCCTGGGTTTGTTCTGGAATGCATCCAATTTAAAGGTTTATGATTTGCTGTATAAATATATTTTTTTTGCAGATCGCTACTGCAAGCCTGAAAATAAGCTAGTATACTAATTTTAACTATAATACTTAATGGGGTGGGGGATATGGGCTCCGACTGTACGGCGAGTCCAAATAATCCCACAAGGTTTATTGAAGGGTAAGGACTGTTCCAATTGAACGCAGGTATACAGCGGGTTATTAAAGATATTTCGTTTTACATAAGATTATACTCATCTTAATCCCTAACATTGTATCACGTAGCTAATAAACAAATAATCATAAAAAATTGGAAAGAACCGTAATTAACTACAATTACACTAAAATATTCTATATTAAAATAGTAGTCGGAAAAATACCAAACACCAATTGCATAGCTCAGTCCATAAGTATTGAGCGTAAATAGTTTGTTCAAGTTAGAAAAAAGTAAAATGAGGTTAAGAACACAGGTGCTCTTTCAAATTTTGAAAATTTTCTACAAATTGATTTTATCTAATTGTAATTCCATCTTAACATCTCTAAGCCTATTGAAAAGATAGTGAATTCTTTGTTCATGTTCATGTAAATATTTCGTATGCCCTATGATATCGTATAAATAAACGAGCAATTCTGTATTCCGCAACAACGCAAAAGAAATACAACATTGTTTATGTTAAGTAAGCTGGTGACGCTAGCTTTTTGTTCGTCCTTTAGATATGGTTGTCTTAATTATACTCATTGGATCCATTTATCCGAATCTATAATAGGGTTGTTTGTATAACTACCATAATTTGGGTCAAAATTAGGATCAACATAAATGAATGGTATAAATTGTCGAGGGTCTATCTCGTGACTAATGTCTTCATCCTTGGTGTTTATTTTCATTATTCAGCAACTGCTATTTTAGTTAGTGTTCTCCAAAATATACACGATCATCTCCTATGTCAATTGTGACACGTCGCTTTTCCTATTACGTTAGGAAAGGGCCCTTCCGCCCCGCGACGGCCCAAATGGCGTAGCTCGCCAATAATTCCTCTTTCTGCTTTGTCGGGCGCCAGACGAGCTGCCCTGGCTAACGTGCGCGGACTCTCTCCCTCAGAGGAGGTTCCGCCGGCCTCGGCGGGAAGGCACCGCACAAATAGTAGTCTCCAGCTATATTAAACAACAGGGGGAAAAACACAAGGGAAACCGGGGTTTCGGGTACCAAAAAAAAATGATGGTGTTGCTTGCTGTTTTCCTTGGACGCTTTATTCACGGTTTTCTTATACAACTTAGCCCAGCTCTGCAGTATTAGCAGCAGCGCGTCTGCCGCTTCTCGCAATTCGTGTGAATGTAGCGGCTTCGCGGGCCGTTGCTCACGCGTCACAATTCCGCAGTGGCCTCGCTGGCCACTTCCCTCGCGTCACAAAGTTGCGGCGGCTTCGCTGGCCGCTTCTCTCGCGTCGCTATTACGCGGCGGCCTCGCTGGCCACTTCCCGGCTGCTTCACCGGTCGCGTTCTCGCTCGTAACCGGTCGCGCGCTCGCGATGCGACCTCCGCCCGCGTTCGTCTACGGCGCTCTAGCTGGTCGCGTCGCGGTCCCGGAGCACCGCTCTATTTGTTTCCCCGATCGCACCGTCCTGCCTGCGTGCAGGTCCTAGCGGTCGCCCCGGAGGGGACCCGGCCAGGCCAGCCCGGGCGGCTGGCCGACGACGGTCGCGGCGGTACGTAATCGGGGGAGGGAGGGGGGCATGCCAGGATGCGAGATAATAAATAACCCGCAATTCTTATCTCAAAATAATAATTTATTCGCGGTCGGAGAGGGCAGCACCTCCCCGCCGCACACCTTCGTGTACAAACAAACAAGCCTACGCGGCGTGCCGCATATAACGCGCGCTCGCTGAGGGAATCCGCCCGGGCTCACGAAGAGCCCTATGCGTCACCCTCCAGGGTCCAGGCAGCAAGACCACCGGGCGCCTGCAACTGGGGCGGAGGGCTCGTGAAGGGCCCCAACACCCCGGGTTGGCGCCCAAGTCTGCACCAGTTACCGGCCGCCTGACAGCTCTCCGGGCCGAGCGGGCGGGCTCCAAAGAGCCCCTACCGCTGCGGTCGGATTGCCGCCGCTGGAGTACCGGGCGCCCAGGCGGCGGGCTCCGGAGAGCCCCTACACCTAGGCCGGGCGCCCACGTCCCAGTTTAATCGCGCCGTGCCCGATTTTTTAATTATATCATCGTTTAACATCCCTTGTGTTATTTTTTTTAAATGATATGGACATCTTTAGCTTTTGACATAAATAGGATGATCGTCTTTTGTTCTTATAAAACAATCATCTTCTTATGATCTATTACGCGTTTTTCTGGAAAAGTAACCAATTTTTCAACTTCAGAGTCCACTGGTATACCAAAATGCAACTCGTAAGGGGTGCATTTGGTCGTATAATGGGTCGTCATATTTAGCATTTTTTCAATATTTGTTATGTGATTTGCCCAAGATGTATGCGTGGTACACACAGTGCGACACATGCGTCCTATTTCTCGCATTACTCTTTCCGACGGATTACTTTGTGGATGACGAATCGATGAGTGTATGACTTTTATACCTTCTTTTTCAAACTTACTTTTCCAATTTTTTGAAATAAATTGAGACCCGTTATCACTTAAAATGCGTTTGAATTTACCACACTCTGGTATATAATTATCAAAAATACGTTTTACTGTCATGTATGTTGTAGCTTTTTTTAACGGATATAATTTAACTAATTTTGTAAACGCGTCCAACACTACTAAGATGTACTCTACTCCCCCTCGACCGCGAGGGAGGGGACCATAATAATCCACGCACACTAAATCATTTGGACCTTCCGCAGCAACTAAATTGTATTCACCCTCCATCGCGATCGAAAGATGTTTGACGCGTTGACATACATCGCATATAAGTACTTGCCTCTTTACATCTTTTTTTAGATTTTTCCAAAAATAATAATGTTTTGAATAACATATAGTTTTATATATACCTGGGTGTCCCAGCTTTATGTGTGTTTCATCAATAATTTGTTTTGTCAGACCACCAGGAATTACAATGCGCCAATAGTTATAATTTTTTTCTTTGAGAAACAGAATATTGTTAAACATTTGATAATTTTCTATTTGTTTTTTATTTTCTATGTCGTTTATTATAATTTTTAACTTATTATCATTATTCTGAGTCTGATGTAAATTTTTAATTATAGATTTTAATGATGTTTCATTTTTGAATACAGATAAAATCGCTAATGGTGTGCATATTTTGTTTTTCTGTACCGGCAAGCAGTACTGATTCAATGAATATATGTGTAAGCTATCAATATTTTCATCTTTAAATTTACTTTCCGGATTTCGGCTCAGAAAATCAGCAACTACATTATCTTTACCTCGGCAATAGATTACATCGAAAGAAAATTGTTGTAATAATAAACTCCATCGAATAAGGCGGCTATTGTGATACACTGTTGAATTCAGAAAAGTCAGAGCCTTATGATCCGTGACAATTTGAAATTTAGTTCCGATTAGGTAGTATTTAAATTTATAAATAGTATAAACAATAGCCAGTAGTTCACGCTCAGTAGTAGTATATTTAGCTTCCGCTGAGGTTAGACAGCGACTAGCAATTGAAACTATTCGCTGATTACCCTCATCATCGACTTGATAGATTACACCGCCAATACCGAACTCACTGCCATCCGTTTGCACTTTAAACATTTTATCCGGCATTATATGTTTTAAACATACTGTTGACAAGAATTCCTGTTTGAAAGCTTCGAATGCTTTTGAATGTGTTTCCGTCCATTTCCAAGTTTCATTATTACTTAATAAATTGCGAAACGGAGCTATTAAATCGCTGTATTTCGAACAAAATCGTATGTAATAATTACAAATACCTAGGAATGACTGTAAATCTTTTAAATTTCTCGGTGTTTGAAATTTTTTAATAGTTTCGGTTTTAGCGGGATCCGGGACTATACCATTCGCTGATAACAAAAATCCCAAAAAGGTTATTTCTTCTTTAAAGAATTCGCATTTATCTATGTTAATTGTAAAATTTTGTTCACCTAACATTCCGAATAATTCCTTTAATACTAATAAATGTTCAATAATTGTATTTGTCCCTATTGCTAAATCATCTACGTACCATCGAAGCGACTTTTTTAACCGTTCTGATCCCTTATATAATGCTAATTTTAGAGCACGTATAAACGCACTACCTGCAACCTTTAATCCAAAAGGCACCCTAGTAAATTGATACTGCGTGTGATTAAACAAAAAGGAAGTTAGCGGTCTTGAATCATTATCTAACGGAATTTGCCAATATCCATTGGTAAGATCAAGCTTTGAAAAATAAACAGCTCTTTCAAAATCTTGCATAACTTCACTTATAACCGGTGGAGTTTCATGATCATCTTCCACGAACTTGTTTAATTGCCGTGCGTCTAGACATATCCTAACATCCCCATTTGATTTTTTAACTATACGCAAGGGATTGCAATACGGACTACTAGCTCTTTCAATAATCTTATCGTTTAACATCTCTTGAATCTTGTCCGATACTTTTTCTCGTAATGCACGCGGTACAGAATAAAAATTTTTTATTTTAGGATTAATTGTAGTCAAAATGATTTTATGCTCATAACATTTAATAAAACCCGGTTTTACAGAAAAAAGTTTCGAGTTATCTCTCATTAGTTTAATAAATTTTTGTTTTTCATCGTCATTTACCGTTGCTAGTTTACACGCGATAGAGTCTATCTTTTCGAACACAGTCTTTTCCTTTTTAATATTCCTATTTGTATTAATTTTTATACCATTTCGATACTCATTATTATTGTCTGATTCATCGAGGATAAAACATTTATCATCTTCAGAATAGTTTCCTCTACTAGCGATCATATTTATACATTCATTGATTCTGTAAGGCTCATCTAAAATTATACAAGCATCTTTTCTTATTTCTTCATTTGCATTTATTTTGTTATTAAATTCCTTGTTTCCCTCTTTATTTTTCATATTCATTTTAGGTTTTTCTATTAAATACAAATAGGTTTGTTCGCCTTGTTTATTTAATAAGATCTTGTCCGCAATAATCGACTCAAACAACGTCAATGATTTTGAAATTATCATATTTTTTATCGTTATAGTTCTTTGCACATAATTAATTATAATTTCGTTTTTGAAATTAAAATCATTACCTAAAATAACATCTGTAGATAAATAAGGAACTACTAAAAATACATACGAGTCTTTATATCCATTAATCTCGAAACTAAGTAAGACTTGCTTTCTTACTATTGTCATTTTCTTTCCGATAGCAGTCGAAACAGTGACATTCGATACTGGAAGTTCCAATAGTTCGTGATCATTTTTTAACTTTTCATAATACGATTTTGAAATTGCAGTTATCTGACTTCCCGAGTCAAGTACTGACCATGTAAATCTATCGATGATTTTCAATAAAATCTGAGGTGATTGAGGAATATTATGTGTTTTATCATTATTCAGTGGGTCCACTGTCTTGTTTATACCATTTTCTAAGTCGTCAACAAATTCATACGGCCTCGGACGCGCTGCGGGACCGCTATTCAGCGCGCCTCGTTCGAGTTTAAATTATTTATATTTGTGTTATTATAAAGAGTTTTATTATTCTGATTTGGCGGTTGTAATGGCATAGAGCATTGAGAATTCGGTAAGTTGACATGATGTTCGGTTATGTTATTATTATTGGAAATGCAAGTTCTTGGCGATGATGCCGGATTATTGTGCGCGTACCTATTCTCTCGAGGTGTTGTAGTATTCGGATTATAAGGTCTTCGGTACGTGTAGCGAGAATCAAAATATTTTCGATCGCGAAAACCATTATTTCTATAATTTCGCTCAATGTTTATACCTCGCATATTAGCGTTTGGCGGTCTCGCATCATACGGTGTATACTGGCGATTATAATTACGTGCTACCTGCCTCTCATTACATATAATATCTAAATTAGCTAACGCGTGGACTATGCTATTTGAATCCTCGAAATTTACAGATGCGAGCGTTTCTCTTACCCATAACGGATATTGTTGTGTGATAATATAGTTTTTTTCATACTCGGATAATACGGGTCGTACATAACTGGCTTCTTTTAGTTTTGCGTAATAATATGTCTGTAATTTTCCTGTATTTTCTTTAAATTTCTCATTAGACCATTTTGTTTTTATTTTAACTTGAATTGGTATTGAATAAAATTCGTTTTGAAATTCCGTTTCAAATTGTTCGTAAGAAGTAAAATTCTGTAAATTTAACCACCACCTCGCTCTACCTTCTAATGAATATTCCAAAACTAAAAGTTTACTATGATTTTGTATGTTTTTAACGCGAAAGAATTTTTCTAATTCTTCTAAAAACTCTAATGGATTCTTTTCGCTTTCGTCTCGAAATTTCGGACTTCTGATTTCTAATTGATTGAAATTTAAAGAACTCATAACGCTACGCAATTCGGCGGTACCTACGCTATGTTGTTGATTGTATTGTTGATCTGTGTGCGGTGATTGCTGATTTCGGGTGTTTAAGATGTGTCCTTGATCGATTTGAAGATTGCGACGAGTATCTCGCCGTGGTCACCGCGGTACTGAGCACGTGCTCGCCGCCTTGACCATGCGCCGAGTGGGGGGCAATGGGCTGCGCGAAATTCGGCGCACCGCGGTAATTATCGCGCGGGAAAGCGCGCGGGCCGCGGCGGCTAATCAAGGAGAGAGGGCAATTAGGCGCGCGATCGGCCCTCGATCCTTGTTCGATCGCACGATTTAGATTAGTGTGTCTCGGGACACGGCCTCTCCCGAGACGTTTCGCAGCGGAGCGCTACGTTCTTTTTCGCGTGACGCGTTTTTAGTTTATTAGAGAGAGTGAGTGAGAGAGAGAGAGATAGAGTGATAGATTGAAGGAGAGAGAGAGAGAGAGAGGTGCATTATAGTGCAGGTGCACGGTAGCTGAAGGATCGAGGAAATAACCTTGCGACGCTTCGATCTCGCCCTTGCGGGTTAGAGATTGGTGAAGCAAGGTTCAACGACAACAAGCGAACCTTTGGGACGCTTCGATCTCGCCCTTGCGGGTTAGAGATTGGCGAAACAAGGGCAAGCATCTTCCCGCCAATTCGGAGATCGCCGCCGCCGTTAGAGTAAGTAGATTTAAAATAATACATTTTATAACGTGTGCGCGATCATCCGCGTCGGGAGAGTGAGAGAGAGAGAGAGAGAGAAAGTTATTAAATAGGGTCGTTGATTTGTCGGGTTTATTTTGTATATTTATTATAATAAATATTAATTTTAACTTTTAAACATCCGCGTAATTATTTCGCGCGCCTTTCCCTATTTTTTTCGCGTCCCTTATAGCGGCGAGCACCCAGGCTCGCCCCGCCGAGTCCGCGGATTTTCCGCGCGACTACACTGACCGGAGGGAGGAGAGAGCGGAGAATCCTACAGTCGCGTGGTGGCTGGGAGCCGGGCGAAATTAGCCACCCGGTAACCGCCACGTGACAAATTGGCGACCGTGACAGGACGCCGGCGGTAGGGGTCGCGAACGAAAATTTTAGTTTTTTTTCGTGAGGGAGTGGGCGCGAAAATTACGCGCGATTTAGTTAGTTTTAGTGTGTGGTGATAGCGTTAGTGAAAAGAGAGTGTATGTGAGTGTAGAGGGGGGGGATAGTAGCTAGTAGCTCCGCGCTGAAATAAAACGCTGAGCGGATAAATTTTTATTTTTGTTTTATTATTAATAGTATTATTTAAGGTTAGTATTGTTAATAATAATAATTAATAATTATTAATAATAATAATTAAATAAAATTTTTTTTTGTTTTTTTGTGCAAATGATTGATTTCGCGGTTTTTGCCCCGATTTTTTTTTGTCACTGACTAAAAATAAAAAAAAAAAAAAATAATAATAATTTAAATAAATAAAAAAAAAATTTTTTTTTTTTTTTAATTGTCGAGTTAGAGCCGATAGCAGAGGGCGCGTCGGTGATTTGCACTGACCCCTCGCGTGGAGGCTCCAGCGTGTGAAAAGGGGGGGGGATTGTACTTCTTCCTTGTAAGGTTGTGGTTGTGTGCGTCGCGGCGACCGTTACGAGCGTGCTTGCCTATTTTTAATATTTTTAGAAATTTTTAAATATTTTATGGAAATAATTTATTTTAATAAATATTTTTATTATATTTAATAATATTTTTATTATATATTATATATTTATATTTTGTAAATTGTTTTTTTTTTGTTTTCTGTTTTATTTTAGCTTCTTTTGGGAATTGTTGTTTTTATTTTCAGGCAATTTTCGATTTTTAGATTTTTCGTTTTTTTTTCAGTATTTTAATTTTTTTTTATATATATAGCTGGCAGAGCGCGCAGAGGTACGGTCCAGCACCTAGAAAGCGGGGGGAGGGTGTTGCCATTCGGCGGTGCCTTTTGTACCCGCCTGAGTGTTGACGCGACCACCCTTTGAGTGTGGTTGGGGCCGTAATGGCGGACCAAAGGAAACGGTCCTCCATTAGCGGCGTGGAGATGATAAGTGTCGACGAGGAGGAGGAGGCGGCGATGCAGCGCGCTCGCGACCGCGTCGCCGCCATTAATAGAGTTTGCGATCGTTATGGTGAGCGCGTGCGTGCCTTGCCACTTGCATCCGCGAAGGCCAGGCGCCTGCGGAGGCATGTGCGAGGCATGCCAATATATCGTGTGGTGATGGAGTTATGCCGAAGTAAGCTCTGCTTTCAGGGCGACCACAATGAGTTGCGGGAGCGCTTATGGCGTTTCCTGCTCATGGTTGCCCGGCCTCTGCTGGACGTTCCCTGGGTCGAAGGATACGACGACAACTATGACGCCGAACCAATGGATCCTCCTTTGGTTTGTTACGATTTGTGGTTGCCGTCGATTTCTCCCCAGAAGCGAGGAACGGATCGTGAAAACAGCCCCGCGAAGGATGACGGCGCGGCAGCTATCACGACCAGCACGACCGGAGAGGATAGTGAGAGTTCTTCGGGAGTTCGTGTTCGAGAGATTGGAGTTGATCCTAAGGATCATCCCCCGACTGTTTTTAAACAAGGGGTAGATGTCCCGGGAACCTCCAAGCCGGAGTCGATTGAGGTAGACGGGCTGACCCTCCGAATGCAGGAGCAGGTACGGCAGATCGTATCATCTGTGATGACAGAAATTTTTGCATCACAGGGTGATATTATTCCGCAGACGCTGAGAGGAGCAACTACGCAAGTTGCTCCTTCTATGGCGTTAGCGGGTGGGCCAGCTAACCAAGGCGTGAGCCCGAGTCTGCCGCCTAATTCAGCTGAGACAGGGAAGCCTCCTGCAGCGGCCTCTACGCCGCATAAAAGGAAGGTTTCCTTGAAGAAAGCAAACAAGGTGTTGGTGAGTTCGGATGCGGATGACTCTTCACAGAGCGGATCGTCAGAAGAAGAATCCGTGTTGATGTCGGCGCCGCGTCCGAGCAAGTTAGTGAGTCGTCGTGATAGAGTGAGGGTCGAGGATACTGCTCAGAGGAGACGCAGTCGGCAGGTTTTACCTTCGACGACTGAGTCAGCCGCGGGCGATCTTCAGTTGGCAACAACCATGGCCCGGAGGAGTAGCGATGATAGTTTGACTAGAGAGAGAGACGTGAGTTTTCGCGACATAACCCGCTGCAGACGGGCGTTGCGAGATGCACGTCTTTCTTTTGCGGGTAGAGATACGGAGGATGCGTGGGATTTCCTTGAGGGTCTCGAGTTATTCAAGGAGCAGCTGGGAGTTTCGGGTAGATGTTTAATAGGCTCCTTGCAATCGGCTTTCGTGGATGACGCTCGGAAATGGTACCACCGCGTCCAACGTATGTTTGTGGATTGGGAGTCTTTCGTGCAAGCCTTCCAGAACAAGTACTGCACGATAGTTAGCGATTCGACTCTGCTCAGAGATTTCCAGTGTTTGCGCCAGAGAGAAGGAGAGACGATCGCGAGGTTTGTGGATGCGTTCCAGACGAAGGCGAACGCTATGCGTCGCCCGCCGTCGGAACGCCGCCAGAAGAGGATGATCTTTGAGCAGATCTTGCCGACTTACCGGCGGTATATCATGGATAAAGATATGCCGGACGTGCGGTCGCTGGTTCAGTGGGGTAAGCGCTTGGAGGACATCCAACGGATTGATGATAGGTTTGAGTCTCCGTCACTCGACCCGTCATCGAGCAAGAAAAAGGTGGAGAAAAGAATTGAAGATAAAGTTGGGGTTCATGCTGCATCTACGGCTCCTAGCCTGCCGCCCGCTGCGTCGAAGAAGAAGAAGAAAAAGAAGAAGAAGAAGAGTACGTCGGCGAGCGGTAGCGGGAGTAGTGATAGCGGTGAGGTAGCTTTGCTAGAAGGCATAGCGAGGCAACAGCACCAGCCGGAGCAGCAGAGTCGTGTTACGGGGCAGATAGCGCCAATGCGCTCGAATCTGCCTCCCCAGGGGGTTGGAAGACGGGAGTTTGGAAGCGGACAGCGAAGCGGCCAAGTGCAGCCATCTAAAACATGGCCCGGGCCCTCGTATGTTCAGCTGCATGCCCCGACTCCAATGCCGACACCTGTGGCGAATGCTCCGTTTTATGGACAGTGCTACACGTGTAACGGCATTGGACATAGAGCCTCTATGTGCCCGAAGCGAGTCTGCTATAAATGCAGGCTTCCGGGACACAACGCGAGCGCCTGCCCAACTGCTAGCCCACAGGTAGCGTGTCAAGTTTGCGACTGCCCTGGAGTAGTTTTCCGGACTTGCCCGAACTGTGCGCACGTAAGGGAGAGCCTGGGAAACGCCAAAGCAGGGCAACAGACGCGTCCCCTGGGCCCTGCGGGGAAACGGTAGTGAGCGAGAGGACGAGTGAAAGATTAAGAGTGGTGGAACGTCGAGAGAAGGAAGTTAGGCAGGAAGAGTCGAGTCAGGAGCGTCAAAATCGAGAGACACAGAGTGAGTGTGAGAAAGAGAGAGAGCATCTCGAGAAGACGCTTCGAGCTTCTCAGGAGTTGACGGATGAGCTCCAGAGGCTCTCCACAGCCTGTAAGCTGCTCGATACAATGCCGGACAAGCCTTCGAATCGAGTTCGCGTTGAGGTGCCTAGTCGGACGCCTGCGCAGAGTTTGGAGTTTCCGCCTCTACCAAGCAGCAGAGAGGCTTCGAACAAAGCTGCGGGTGAAGGATCCGCGAGTTCACTGAGGAATTCGCTGTCCCGTCTGGCTACAGGCGTACTCAAGGGTGCTGTGCCGAAACAATCGAATAGTGAGGAGCAGACGGTGGCCGGTGTCATAACCGACAACCGAATGTACCTAACGGTTCGATTGAACGGCAAAGATGTGTGTGCATTGTTTGATCCAGGTTCCATGATTTCTTTGATCGACCCTGAAGAAGCAAAGGCGTTTAAAGATAAATGGAAACCGGCTCAGCTAGCGGTGCGTGGAGTTACTGGGGGAACTCAGAAAATCCTTGGAGTGCTTGAAGTTCTCTTTGAAGTAGAGAATATCGAGCAGGCAGTTGATCTTAGAATCGTGCCGGATACCGGTCACCCTGTCATTCTCGGGGTAGATTTTGGTCTCAAGTACGGTTTTGAGTTATCGCTGGTAGGATGTTTCTGGAGGATTCCTGGTGGAAGATGGCGTCCTTTCTCAAAAGTTGGTGAATTGAGTTCAGATCCGAGAATTTTCGCAGAGTGCTGTGGCATCGTTGAAATACGAAGTGAGGAGCGAGAACAAGTGAAGGCTTTGATGGAAAAGTTACTTCCAGAACCCGGAGAGCTTCACGGGTTTACGACTCTTATTGAACACCACATCGATGTCCAGGGTGCTGTGCCGGTGAGACACGCGCCTAGGCGTATGTCTCCCAAGGTTCTCGAGTTTGCTCAAGAAGAAGTGAAGAAGATGTTTGAGAAAGGGATTATTGAGCGTAGCGCTAGTGAGTGGTGTAGTGCACCAGTGATTGTCAAGCGAGAAGGGAGCTATAGGTTTTGTATAGATTTTAGAGATGTAAATAAGACGACTAGGCGCGATAACTATCCTTTACCGAATATAGATTCGATTTTGGATAAGTTGCGCGAAGCTAGGTATATCTCTAAAATCGACCTAAAGAAAGCTTACTTTCAGGTGTTCTTGACTGAAGTTAGCCGGCAATTTACAGCTTTTGCTGTGCCTGGCTCCGGTCAATGGCAATTCGTTCGTTTACCCTTCGGATTGAAAAATGCGCCGATGACGTTTTGTAGGTTAATCGGGGCCTTATTCGGACCCGAGGTAGAGCCTCACGTTTTCGCGTATTTGGACGATCTGATAGTGGTGACGCAAACGTTCGAAGAGCACCTGAAATGGGTAGAGTTTGTGTTGCGTACGATTGTGGAAGCCGGACTCGAGGTAAATCGTGAGAAGTGTGAATTTTGTTGTTCGAGTGTGCGTTTCCTAGGTTACCGGCTGGATGCTGACGGATTAAGGCCGGACCCGGAAAGGGTTGAGCCGGTCCTGAACTATCCGGCACCCAAGAATGTGAAAGAGTTGCGTACGTTTTTGGGTATGGTGGGCTGGTACGCACGGTTTATTGAGAAAGAGTCCGAGCTTAAAGTGCCTCTCACGAAGTTGTTAAAGAAAGATCAACCGTGGGAGTGGCAGGAAGAACAAGAGGTTGCGTTTAATGCTTTGAAGAACGCGCTTGTAAAGGCCCCTGTGCTTGCTCGTCCGAATTTTTCGAAGTCATTTACGGTCCAAAGCGATGCTAGTGATTACGCTATTGGAGCCGTTTTGACTCAGGAAGATGACGATGGGTTTGAGCATCCGATCGTGTATATCAGCCGTGTCTTAAATCCGGCTGAGAGGAATTATACTACGTCGGAAAAGGAGTGCCTGGCCTTATTATGGGCAATTAAAAAATTGAGGCCATACTTGGAGGCTTATGAATTTGTTGCTAAAACAGATCATAGCGCTCTAACTTGGCTTAAAAACCTTAAAGACCCTACAGGGAGGCTAGCGCGTTGGGCCCTCGAGATGCAGCAGTGGGATTTCGAGATTGTGCATACAAAAGGCGCACTCAACAAGGTTCCTGATGCTCTCTCTAGAGGGATCGATAGAGAGATTGCGAGTGTGGCGAATTTTGAGACGATCTCGGATCCTTGGTATCATGACAGAATAAACGAGATTCAGCGTTGGCCTCGAAAATTTCCTGGATGGAAAGTGATGGATGGCATGCTTTATCGTTATTCTACTGATGAGATCCTGGATCAGATCTCGTTTGAAGAGGAGGGGTGGAGACTCGTCGTACCAGACGAGTATAGAGTTGGAGTGATCGAGCAGGCACATCGCCACCCGTCGTCGGGTCATCTTGGAATCGAGAAGACTTACGACAGGGTAAGGAGGGAGTATTATTGGCCTGGTTTTTACTACCAAGTGCGTGAATACGTGCAGCAGTGTAGCGAATGCCAGCGCTATAAAGTCTCTCAGGCGGGTCCTAAAGGGCTGATGGGTAAGCGAATCGTGGAGAGGCCATGGGCAGTGGTGGCTGCAGACGTGATGGAGCTGCCTCGTAGTAAGAGCCAATTTAAATACATTCTAGTGTTTCAGGATCTTTTTACGAGGTGGATTGAGTTGAAACCATTGCGTGCGGCTAATTGGCGTGCGAGTTGGTGTTATTTAGGTGGGAGACTCCCGAGTTCTTATTGACGGACAATGGTACGGAGTTCGTTAATAAGCATCTCCGGGAGATGTTGGAGGATTTTGGTGTGAAGCATGTAACCACGCCTCCCTATCACCCCCAAGCCAATCCGGTTGAGCGTACAAATAGAACGTTAAAAACGATGATTGCCACGTTCGTCGAGGCTGATCATCGACAGTGGGACGAGCACTTGCATGAGTTCCGACATGCAATTAATACGGCCGTGCAAGCTAGCACAAAGGTCTCGCCGGCGTTCTTGAATTACGGGCGCCACCCACAGCCAGTGAAGAGTTTGCGACGTGAAGTTGAGGGAGAGAAGGTAGTTGTTCGTGCGGACCCTGAGCATTGGCTTGACCGTCTGAAACGATTGGACGTTCTTTGGGATCTCGTGAGGAAGCATAACGATGCATCCCAGGAGCGCAACGCCCGCGCGTATAATCGCAATAAAAGAGGCGCGTCGTTTCAGGTGGGCGACCTCGTATGGAGGCGCGAGAGCACGCTTTCGGATGCTGCGAAGGGAGTCTCCGGTAAGCTGGCACCAAAATATTTTGGTCCCTTCGAGATTAAAGAAGTGCTTGGTGATACAGTCTTTCTTCTCGAAGATGCTGGCCGGAAGACTTCTAAGGTGCATATTCAGCACCTAAAGCGGTATATACCACCGAGGCGAGCTAACGTGCCGACCGACGAAGTGTCGGAAGTCAGTATCTGTTCTTGTGTTGAGGTAGAGGTTAAGTGTAAGCGTAGTGATTAGCGTGATATTGACTAATTTTTTTTTTCCATTTTGCAGGTGGCAGGAGGTGGAAGAATGGAGGAAGACATCCCCGTCGAGCCAGCTCCGGGGGTGGAGAAGGGTAAAGGCGATGAGGAGTGCCTCGAGAAGCTGCTCCGGCTGGAGCTGCAAGCTCGCCGGGACAGCGTTCCAACCGATGAGGAGGACGCGCTGCTCATCCACGCCTCGGACGAGGATATGGAGGAGCCAGAGGTGACGAGCGGCGGGGCCGCATCAGCCTCTGCGGATCCAGGGCTGCAGACGACGGCGCCCGGCAACAACGACATCACGGCGGTTACGCCGCTCGTGGGTGACGGGCAGGCGGCCGTCGTAGAAGTGGCGGTGGCAGCGGTTGAGCCGGCCAGCCCTGTCGTCGAGCCCATGGAGGTTCCGGCAGGGCGAGAAGAGGCCCCGCGCAACATCTTTCCCGCCGGATACTCCGAGGACTTGCGTCGGGAGGAGGCTATGCGGCAGAGGCTTATGGCGAGGCGCCGCCTCAAGTGGAATCCGCGACGTCAGCTCGAGATGGATGACTACTTCTCGAGCTCGACGCCTGCGGATGAAAATTTTGAGCGCCTCTACAAGGCACTGCCGCAGAAGCCGACTTCAGGCGTACTCCTGCCCCAGGCCACAACATCAGCAGAGGGGCCAATATCGGAGCGTCCCGCGGGAAGAAGAAAGCGGCGGAAGAGGGCAAAGAAGGGAGGGCCCGCGTCCGCGTCCGCGATCGCGAGCGCGAGCGCGAGTCACCTCACGAAAGAGGAGGAGGTAGGCGCGGGGAGGGAAATTGTGGGTGGTGCTGGGGGGTGTAGCGACCCGAAGGGGCCGTTGGTCGAGAGCGCTCCTTATGTGGAGATAGCTCGCCAGCGGTCTCCGACTTCGGGAGGGCAGGCGCGCGGGGGGGAGACGGTAGTGTCCGGCCCTAAGGCCGCGAGTCGCGTGGAGAAGGCAGTCTCATCCAAGTGCTCCACCGGTCGATCCGCGCAAGCAAGTGATCCCGGTGAGTTGGGCTGGGGCTGCATTTTCCGTGGGAGGATGGACGTGCCCGTTGATCCGGCCGTTGATCCGCCACCACGCTCATGCCACCGTTGCTGGCGGAGGGGGCACCATCGCGTAGATTGTCCCCGGCCCCTGCACTCGGTGTTTTGCCACAACTGTGGGCGTTTGGGAGAGACGCTTAATACTTGCCCCCGTTGTGGTGAAACGCATGCAGCGTGGTTGGCGAGCATGGGAGTCCGGCGGATCCGGGAGAGCCACCCCCAAGCGCATCCCTGCGTGGATGCTGGTGTTGCGCCGAGTGTGAGCGCGGACGTGGCGGGGGGATGGGAGGTTTCAGGTGGCGGTAAGGGCGGAAAGCGCCGGCGCCGATCTCCGCGATCGGAGACGGCGCTGGCGCCAACGCCGGTAGCCCCGCGCCTGAAGGCCCCGAAGCCCCAGCCACCGCCACGGACGGACAGCACCTCGGTTAAAAGGCGATTGAGTGCGCCGCCTCGGGTGGTTTCGGGAGCTAAGGTAGGAGCCCCCGTAGCATCGCGCACTCTGGCACCCCACGTTCCGGTAGCAAGGGGAGTGCAAAAGCGAGTGGAAACGCAGGATCGCGAAAGCGTCGACCTGACGCCGTCAGCTTCATTCGCGGAGATCCAGACCGCACGGAGCTCCGCGGCTGATCTGACGGTGGTCGGAAAGGGCGCTGAAGCATCCGGTGTTTCCCCGCTGATGCCTCCTGCGGAGGCAGCAGGGTCCTTGGAGGCCAGCTCAGTACAGCCCATGGAAGTGTCCGGAGAGGCATTTGACGACTCGGTGGGAAGCGGAGATTCCGTTTCCCCGGGGCTTGCCCTTCGGTCAGAACCGATCGCCGTGCCTGCCGGACCAGGGATTGAATTTGAACGGATGGCTCGCGCTTTCCAAGAGGCCAGGCTGTTTCTCGACAAGCTCCAGAGCGCCGAGCCTGCGGATAGAGGGTGGATGCGAGCGGCATTGGCTCGGGTATTCCCGGAACACCCGGGGCTGCAGTAGAGTTTGTAGAAGAGAGGTAAGGTTGAGTTTGTGAAGGTGGCCTCAATAACACCAGAGGCCACCGCCCCTTCTGAATTCGGTTGCTTGCCCGACTTTGCACGCTTAGTTTCTTGTGATATTAATGATAGGGATTCGATTAGAGTAATGGTGAAGAAGAGTAGCCAAATAAGTGTGCAAGGTTGGCGGCGACCAACCGGATGAATAAACTTGACATCTGGGAAGATGTGAAGTTTAGGGGGGGGTATTGCGACGAGTATCTCGCCGTGGTCACCGCGGTACTGAGCACGTGCTCGCCGCCTTGACCATGCGCCGAGTGGGGGGCAATGGGCTGCGCGAAATTCGGCGCACCGCGGTAATTATCGCGCGGGAAAGCGCGCGGGCCGCGGCGGCTAATCAAGGAGAGAGGGCAATTAGGCGCGCGATCGGCCCTCGATCCTTGTTCGATCGCACGATTTAGATTAGTGTGTCTCGGGACACGGCCTCTCCCGAGACGTTTCGCAGCGGAGCGCTACGTTCTTTTTCGCGTGACGCGTTTTTAGTTTATTAGAGAGAGTGAGTGAGAGAGAGAGAGATAGAGTGATAGATTGAAGGAGAGAGAGAGAGAGAGAGGTGCATTATAGTGCAGGTGCACGGTAGCTGAAGGATCGAGGAAATAACCTTGCGACGCTTCGATCTCGCCCTTGCGGGTTAGAGATTGGCGAAACAAGGGCAAGCATCTTCCCGCCAATTCGGAGATCGCCGCCGCCGTTAGAGTAAGTAGATTTAAAATAATACATTTTATAACGTGTGCGCGATCATCCGCGTCGGGAGAGTGAGAGAGAGAGAGAGAGAGAAAGTTATTAAATAGGGTCGTTGATTTGTCGGGTTTATTTTGTATATTTATTATAATAAATATTAATTTTAACTTTTAAACATCCGCGTAATTATTTCGCGCGCCTTTCCCTATTTTTTTCGCGTCCCTTATAGCGGCGAGCACCCAGGCTCGCCCCGCCGAGTCCGCGGATTTTCCGCGCGACTACACTGACCGGAGGGAGGAGAGAGCGGAGAATCCTACAGTCGCGTGGTGGCTGGGAGCCGGGCGAAATTAGCCACCCGGTAACCGCCACGTGACAAGATCCACTTGAAATAACTGTGCTCCTTGCCCATTAGGATTTTGAAATTGTTGTTCCGGAGTCGCGTTGGTTTGGCGTATCGAAGCAAGCTCTGGTCGAAGCTGCTGTAACTCGTCATGAACGTCTCGTTCGGCCTCTGTTTGACGGATGGCGGCGAGCTCCGCTCGAGACCTTTCCAACTCCTCGCCCGTTTTTTTGAATGCTTCGCCTTGCTCCTCGAATGCAATCCGAAGGTTGTCCAATTCGTTATTGCCGTTTCGTTGTCGCTCGTCTATTTCTCTTGGTACGAAGGCCATTCTTGAAGTATTTGATCTCGTGCAATAATTATGTATATTAGTATTTTTACGTATTATACGATTTACTTTCGCCGTATTTTTATTTTGACCACTAGCCATACACAACTGAACGTTTCACCTTGTTTTAGTGAAGTTCTCGAGTATAAACGAAATTTTTCTTTTTTTTACTTGAACCACTTGTCGGGCGCCAATGAAAGAGTGGTATTGTTCGTATGTATTTATATTTATTTATTTACAATCGTCACTCATACCAACTCTCAGGGTTACAAGGTGGAGTGGAGGGCTCGCTCGCTTAGCTGCATCTCCTGCTCGGGTCTCGGGGCGGTCGCGCGCCTACAGCGAGCGGGCTCGTGCTCTCTTCAAGGAACGTTCAGGGCAGGCCTAGTGTCGTCGGAGCGGGACGAGCGGCTCTCTTTCTGGTTCGACTTCGAGTGAGTTTGATTCTCTCTCGCTCGCTCGAGGGGACAGTCACTCATACACTAATATATACAAATGTTTTCTGCGGATTCTCGCGATCTCAGCGCAGCGCTTACATTCGCTCGGCTTATAGCTCGTTACAACTGTTCTTCGGGAGTTCGAGTTCGCGAGCTTGGAGTCGATCCCGATAGTGTTGAGAGTTTGAGAAAAAGAGATGTGCCTTTCCGCAGTATGACTCGTTGTAGTCGTGCCTTGCGAGATGCACGTTATTGTTTTGCGGATAAACATAAGGAGGACGCGTATGACTTCCTTGAGAGTCTTGAAGCATTTAGAAGAATACTGCATCAGGGTTAATGATACGACTATGCTCAGAGAGTTACAGAGTTTGCCGCAGAAAGAAGGTGTGCCGAATAGCGAAGTTTTTAGATACGTTCCAGATGAAGGCGAGCTTTATGCATTATCCATCGTCGGAACATCATGAAAAGATAATGATCTTGAAACAGATCTTACCTACATACCGACGATATCTTATGAATAAGCTTGCACCGAATATGCAGAAGTTGGTGCAGTTGGGAAGGATTTTGAAAGATGTCCAAGGAATTGATGAAGTGTTTGCAAGAAGAGAGGAGACGAGAAGGTGGATGTTCGAGTTAGAGCTGCGTCCACGGGTCCTAGCTTGTAGCTTGCTTCGTTGGAGAAAAAGAAAAAGAAGAAGAAAAAGTAGGAGAGTACATCAACAAGCGGTAGCCGCAGCAGTGATGGTAGAGAAGTTGCTATGCTAGAAGGCGTGGCGAGGTAATAACATCATAAGTCGAGCTTCGGGCAGATGCGGCCACCGCGCTCGAATCTGCCTCCTCAACAAGGGGGTATGAGACGAACGCTCGGCAGTAAACAGCACGATCAAGGGCAGCCTCCCATTGAGTTGTCCAGGACGACGCGTGCCGATACTAGCAGCAGATGCACGGTTCTATGAACAGTGCCAAGATTGAGAGAGTCAAGAAAGTGAGTGTGAAAAAGAGAGAGAGCATCTCAAGAAGACTCTTCAAGCTTCGCAGGATTTGACGAAGGATCTGCAGAGGCTTTCCACAGCCTGTAAGCTACTCTATACCTTACAAGACAAACCTTCGAATTGAGATTGATTTGAGATGCGTAATCAGACGTCTACGCAGAGCGGAGCTTCCGGCGTTACTAAGGGGAGGGGATGCTTCTGTGAGTGTTTCAGTGAAAGGATCCGCGGATTTACTGGAGATTCCGTTGTCCCATCTGACTACAGGCGTACTCAAGGGTGCAGTGCTGAAACAGTCGACTAGTAAGGAATAGAGGGTAGCCGAAGTTATAACCGACAATCTAATGTACGTAACAGTCCGACTGGACGGTAAGGATGAGTGTGCGTTGTTTGATCCGGATACCATAATCCATATCCAAAGCAATGTCAGTGTTTACGCAATTGGAGCCGTTTTGATTCAGAAGGATGACGATGGGTTTGAGCATCTAATCGTATATATCAGTCGCGTTCTCAATCCGGCTGAAAAGAGAGATGCATTGGTGGGACCTTGAGATCGTGAATACAAAAGGTGCGCTCAATAAGGTTCCTGATGCACTGTCTAGAAAGATTGATCGAGAGATAACGGTTGTGGCGAAGTTTGAGACGACTTCGGATCCTTGGTATCTTGGGAGAATAAACGATGTGCAGCGTTACCCTCCAAAGTTTCCAGGATGGAAAGTGTTAGATGACATGCTATACCGTTATTCGTCTGATGATATTTTGGATCCGATCTCTTTTCAGGAGGAAGGGTGGAGGAAACTCGTCGTTATAGACAAGTATAGAGTTGAAGTGATTGAACAGATAAATCGCCACCCATCGTCAGGTCATCTCAGAATAAATTAGACTTGAAGTCTCTCAGGAGGGTGAGAAGTTGGTTATTCGTGCTGATCGTGAGCATTGGCTTGACTGTCTGAAACAATTGGACGTTCTTTGGGATTTCGTGAGGAAACATAACGATGAAGCCCAAGAACGGAACGCCCAAGTATATAACCGTAATAAAAGAGAGACAATTCTCAACAAAAAATAATATCATATGTCTATACAAAAAATTAACAGTCTCAGAGTTAAAAATCATCAAAGTTTCGAAAATCGTGATTTTCGCCATCTTCATTATTCAGTTACTGTATGAAATTTGAAAGTAATTTGAACCAGATAGGGCTTGAAGTATTCATTAACACTCCCTTTTATAGCTTGAATTTTTTGAAACTGTTATTACTATGAATCTCAAGTTATGCAAATTTTACGAAGACCCTTCTAGTGCGTTATTGTAAGGCATCCTCTATATATTGTATGGCCACCACTGCCACGGAACCTCGGGTCCTTGTTTACCCACACGGCCGGGTGTGCATAAGACTTCCCGAGGACTCCGTCACAAATGTAACATCAAACGGAATGTGCCACCGATGGAAGCCTGATTGCTGGCGCGCGAGTCTGATCAATAATAGGGTTACGGTGAGATGGGGAGTGAACACTTGCGGATTTTGTTTTATGTGAATATAGTAATTAAGAATAAACTGTGAAATAAGAGTTGATATAAACAAAACAATAAAAGACAAAAGTAAAAAGACATCGTTACCGACGATTGCGAAACAGTAAATTTTTTTCTACACGTAATGTTTATGTGTATAGGTAAAATTAATTACACATATTAAGATTTTTACATTTTTATTATAAAAAAATTGTATCGCATAATACAATAAAATTGTGTTAAAATTGGCTACGGTGTGTTTATATTTTCCCCGGGATTCAGCCTCGTATATCGCGCGCAATTGCGCCCGAAAGCCTGATATTTTTCCACCCACCGCGATCCAGCCAGCGATCGGTCGGGGCGTTGGGGGGGAGGTGGGGATGATGGGGAATATTGTATATTATATTATATCATATTACGTATTGAATGTTTATGTTTTCAGTTGTTGATTTATTGATACGGTGGGGAGGGGGTCATTACCCGTCATCACTCCGCCAAAAATACCTTCGGCGATCGTTGTCGTTGGGTTTAGCGGACGGGGTCTTTTTAGGGAGGGGGGGAGCAGACTCTGTCTGTGAGAAGGAGGCTAAACTTTGACAAGCCGGCCCGGAAAATGGACGTTTCGTCCAAGAGCCAGCGAGTCAAAGGCGAAGAGGGCCTCGAGGGGCCAAGCCAAGGGCCGCCGATCGCACCTTGATGCGAGAGGGTATTGGCGAGGAGCGCCTGGATGCGCGTGCGGAGCTTCGCTCGGCCAGGCCAGAATTAAGCGTTCCGTTGTATCCCGGGTATGATGACGAACCTGGAGCAGATCGCCACAATGTGCCGCTAGTTTGCGATGATCTGTGGGGTAAACGCCCTGAACTGTCAAAGGGACTCGAGATGAGAAAAGACCCATCGAGAGAGCTTGCCAACGAGGAGAGCCTAGAAGAAGGCTCTTCACAAGAGGTGGGACACTCCCAGGCTTAAGGACAGAAGTTCGGTTGAGTCAGGGGCACCCAAGGGAGTGACCGCACACCGAGTGAACACAGAAAGATCGGGGTTCGGCAAAAGGATAGAGAAAGTGCTCACGAGCATTATAGGACCCCTTCGTGGCGACCTTCGGGTTGGCTGGGGGCTACGGCTTCTACCCACGCCTCCGCCCATCAAGAAGCGGAGAGCTCCCCATCGGAAGGCTCCGGGGATGAAGCAGGATCGGAATCAACCGATTCGCTGCCTCCGTTGAAGCCTGGAACCAATACCTCCGCAACTTAGGCATAAGTTGCGGTCGCGGGATCTGAGTGGAGAAAGGGAACGGCCCGCGGGTTCAAACCTACGAGGGACATCCACCCATCTGATGCATGTGACTACGGCATCAGGTAAGGGCCCGGATCATGGCCGCCGTCGCGAGATACAGCACGCTGTGCAAGGGCCCTACGAGACGCTTCGCACACTTTTTCGAGGGAGGAGAAGGAGGATGCTGAAGCCTTTCTTACAGGCCTTTGCATCTTTTATGAAAGAGGCGACTACATCGAACGGCCTGTTCCGCCCTGTTCTCCGTCCTTCTTAAAGGAGCCCGAAAATGGTATGGGCTCCAGGAGAGGAAGTTCGTGGACTGAGCGATGTTTGAGGCCGAGTTTGAAGACCGATACTGCACCTTGGTCCTGTGGGAGGACCGGCGATGTGCACTGGAGGATATGATTCAGGAGAAAACCGAAAGGTTGAGCCAGTTCATTAGCCGGTTCTGTTCCGAAGCTGGTACTCTGGAGACGCCCCTACCCGAATAACAGTTGATTGAAATGTTGATGGAGCGCGTCACGGCGGATTACCTGATTGGTTTAGTCCACCAAGAGGTCCGAAGCATACAGAGCCTGTTGCGTTGGGGAAAGGCTCACGAGAGAGTTCTAGGGATGAATGTTCGCTATGAAGCAAAGTGCGGCAGTTTAGGGTCTAGGGCGGATAAGCCCGAGAGAAAGGATAAGTATGTGGAGGCAGTAGGGAGGCCCGGTCCTCCATTGCCGACCCCGAGGACCTCCGCTAGTAGCTGCGTTGCGCACCTCCTCTCTGCGGCCCGTTCTGCCTTCACGGACCTCGGTCTCAAGTACTAGCCGTGGTCCGCGAGGAAACCTAGCTACGTCACACCCCAAGTGGGAAGAGCCCGAGTTGCCATACGGTGGAGGGGGGGGAGGTCACACCCGGCCGGGCCCGTGTTACTTCCAGCAACGCTCGGGGGGTGGAGGGGCCCAATTGTAACGTTCGCCCGGAGTGGGACGGACCTATCCTGGGGCAGGCTCTTGACCCATTGCAGGGAGGCCGTCAGGGTCGGTCCACTTCCGCTGGGGCTAGTCGTGATCCGAGGGGTGGAGATTTCCTCAATGACCAATGCTACACGTGCAAGGGATTTGAGCACAGAGCGAGAGATTGTCCATCGGCAGCATGCTTCCTATGCGGTCAGGCGGGACATCTCGTTGCTCAGAGCCCGCAGAGGGGATCGTCGTTGCAATGCCCCGGTTGTGATTGACCGAGCGTGACATTTACGACGTGCCCCAACTGCACTCAGGTAAGGCAGTGTCTAAAAAACTCCAACGCAGGGCGGTAGAGTCGCTCCCTATTCCTTGCATGTGGGATGGGGTAGCGAAGGTCGATGGGCTAGAGGCAAAGAAGGCCGCGCCTTCGAACCAAGGGCTCAGATGAAGGCCTGGTTTTGATTGGTCCTCGAACATTGAGCTTGATCTTCGAGCGAGCCCGAAGGTAGACGAGGTACCGAAAGGAGGCCTAGGGAAGAGGCCCGTGAGCGGACCCGGAGATACTCCTGTACCCTCCTATGGTGAACCCGTAACTGTGTTGCCACACGAAGATTACCTGGGAAAGGAGACTGCGAAGACCCAAAGCTACCCAAAGGTAGAAAGGCCGGGTGGCGGTCCAGTGGAGGGAGTCCCGGGCGCTCACAGAGGTCCCACGGATCAGAGAATTGCCGATGTCTTTTGAGACAATCGGTGGTTTTTCATGGTTCGATTGGGGGAGGGGGGAGGGCAAACCTCGCAGCCCAAGTTTCATTGATCAGAGCCGATGCGGCCGATCCCTTCAGAGACCACTGGCTTCCCGAACAATTTTCTGTAAGGAGTTTCTCCGGTACCATTCAGCAGACGCTGGGCGTACTTCGGGTGAACTTCACCGTTGAAGATAAGGAGAGGATGATAGAGTTGAAGGTAGTTCCCGAGATGGATCACCTGCTGATTCTCGGCATTGATTTCTTTCGGAGATGAGACTTCGAGGTACAGCTAAGCAAGGAATGTCCCGGGCGGAGATTGATGGGGTTTTGTTGAAAAGGACCTTCCTGGGCAAATGCCAGCAATTATTGGCGAGTGTACCGGCATCGTTGAGGTTTCCGAAAAGCTACGCGAGCATGTAAGGGTTCTGGTCGAGATTAATTATCGCAGAGCCCGGTAAATTGCATCGATATACAACCCTGATTGAACATGATCTTGACGTACAAGGGGCGAAACCGATTCGGCACACGGCCCGGCGAATGTCGCCAAAGATTTTGGTGTTTGCCCAGCAGGAAGTCCAAAAGATGTTCGAGAAAGGCAGAATAGAACCAAGCGCCAGTGAATGGTGTAATGCGTCCATGATTATCCAAAAGATGGAGGGCAGTTACCGTTTCTGCATCGATTTTCGAGATGTAAATAAATTGACGCGTAAGGATAATTATCCTCTACCGAACATGGACTCCATATTAGACAAGCTTAGGAGGACCAAATATATCTGGAAGGTTGATTTGAGAAAGGCATATTTCCACGTGTTCCTCACAGAGTGTAGTCGTCAGTAGTAGTCGAGTGTAGCCTTCGCGGTGCACGGCTCAAGTCAGTGGCAGTTCGTGCGGTTGCCATTCGGCCTGTCGAACGCCCCCGCGATCTTTTGTCGGTTAATAGGGGCACGATTTGGCCCGGAGGTCGATCCATACGTTTTCGGTTATTTAGACGACCTCATTATTGTAGCAGGAACCTTTGAGGAACAACTGAGGTGGTTAGAGTATGTACTCCGAACGATAGTTGCCTGGATGCCGAAGGACTACAGGCAGACCAGGAGAGGGTCGCCCCCTTTCTACAATACCCCGCCCTCGCAATATTAAGTAGCTCAGAACTTTTTTGGGAATGTTGGGATGGTATTCCCGATTCATTCCCCTGGAAGCGGAACTAAAAGTTCCGTTGGTTATGCTCCTGAGGAAAGGATAGGCCTGGAGTTGGGGAGAGGACCAGATTTTTCGAAATCCTTCACGGTGCAGAGCGACGCCAGAAATTTTGTCATTGGCGCCGTTTTGACCGAGGAAGACGAGAACAGTTGCGAGCACCCCGTAATGCATGTAAGTAGAGTCCTTAATGTGACGAAAACAAATTACACCACTACGGAGAGGAAGTGTCTGGCCCTATTGTGGCCCATGAAGAAGCTGCGGCCCTACCTAGAGGCCTATGAATTCGTGGTAAGGACCGACCATAATGCCCTAAAGTGGCTTAAAAACCTAAAAGACCCCACAGGGCGTCTAGCGAAATGGGCCCTAGAGCTGCAATAATGGAACTTTCAGATAGAAGACAACAAAGGCTCCTTGAACAAAATCCGAACGCACTCTCGAGGGGGTACATTACCGACGAAGCCGAAGTCACAGCGATATCGGACCCTTGGTATTTAATTAATTAATAGACTGAGAGACATCCAGCTTACCCAGAAGAAATTCCCTAAGTGAAAAATTGACGACGGTATACTGTACCGATACTCAGTCGATAAACTCCTGGATCCGATATCGTTTCGAGAGGAGGGGTGGTGTCTCGTCGTGCCCGCCGAACATAGAACGAGGGTCATGGTTGACGCGCACAAGCATCCATCGTCCAGTCATTTGGCAATAGAGAAGACGTTCGATCGGATAGCGCGCGAATTCTATTGGCCCGGATTCTAGCATGATGTGAGGGACTTTGTGCGAGCCTGCGAGCTGTGCCAAAAGTTCAAAGTTTCTCAGATGGGCCCGATAGGCCTGATGCGCCAAAGAGTCGTGGAGAGTCCCTGGCTAGTGGTGGCGGCTGACTCGATCGAGCTTCCCCGAAGTAAACACCAACACCATGGTGGTTTTTGAGGATTTGTTTACTTGGTGGATAGAGCTCTCGCCTTTACGGGCCGCTACAGGGAGGGCAACCCCACGTTTTCGTCGCTGGGAAACCCCACGTTTTCTATTGACGGATAACGCCACACATTTTGACAATCAGCATCTGAAAAAGCTTCTTGAGGAATATGGAATAGAGCATGTCACAACCCCTCCCCAAGGTAACCCGGTCGAAAGGGTTAATAGGACACTTAAAACGATGATTGTGCAAAATGGGATGAGCACTTGCCGGAGTTGAGGCACGCGTTAAATATCGTAGTCCACTCTAGCACGAAGTTCTCACCAGCTGTCCTAAACTTTGGAAGGATTCCACGAACCTGCAGGAGCCTCCGGAGGGAGGTGGAGAAAAAGGGCCCAGTAAACCCCATTGACCCCGAGCTTTGGAAGAATCGCATGGAACGGTTAACGCTGATCCGGGATTTGGTTCGTCGTTTTAATGACGAAGCCCAAGAGAGGCACAGTCGGGTTTATAACCGAAACCGGCGATCAGCCACGTTCCTACCGGACGATCTGCTACTCCGACGCGAACACACCCTGTCCGACGCCGCGAAGGGGGTTTCCGGCAAACTGGCCGCCGAGTACGCTGGTCCATTTGAGGTTAAGCAGGTTCTGGGCGAGTCAGTGGTCTTCCTGGAAGACTCCGGTCGAAAAATTAATAAGCTGTACGTGCAGCATTTTAAGAGATACGTGCCACCTCGGACAGGGACTCGCGACGGGGTATAGAGTGGGAATAGGATCAGCCTGGATTGGGCCCAGGGGATTAGAGGGGGGGGGGGATCTAGCATGTTCTCCACTAATCTTCTTTGGTTATTTCCAGATTATGGCGGTTGAAGGAACGTATTCAAGAAGCTCCTCCCGGGGCGATTCTATGTCCCCAGATCGACCGCAGCCTCTGACCTCAGAGAAAGAGGATCGACTACTGAGGGAGGAGGATGATCTCATGGACCTCAGTAGCGCAGTCCCCTCGATGGTGCAGACAGCCTGTCTGCAGCCCACCGGCTTCGTCGAGGCAGAGGCGGTCAAGGAATCAATTCTCCCGTCCCCGCCTCCGGAGCCAATCGAGGTAGAGACCTCCCCATCCACCTTGCGCCCTTCGCCGAAAGTGGCTGGTGCTTCGGGCCCCTCCGAGGCTCGTCGGTCTCGAGGTAGAAGCACCATGTCACAACATGTTAATGCGAGCATTAAATTTAGCAGAGGCCGGATCATCGGAGCTGCGGACTAATACCGGGAGCTCTGCAGCTGATGGCAATACTAGTTTAAATTAAAGCAGTAATATCACAAACTATAGCAATAGACATAACCATTGTAATCACTTTAAAAATATTAAAACATGCATTAGTGAACACGAAATGAAAAAACACATCAACAATAATAAGTACAATAGAAAACACAACAATAGCAATAAAACAGTAGTATTAATTTCAAGGATTCGGATCTTGAGGTTCCCGGACATATTTCGAGCAATTATCATAATAATGTGAGGAAGCTCTCGGCAGTGGATGATACAGTTGAGCTCGTCGTCACGGGGATGGTCGACTGTGCTAGCACGGAAGTCTTACCCTCTGATGTCGCGCTTAACGTCATCACTTCTGTGCTCCCTTCTTTTGTACCTAAAAACCTAGTTTGGGCAGTGCCACTCGCGGCGCGAACGGCGAGCTTACATGGAGGAGTTGGTGAACAACTACAACCGGCAATACCATTAATTAGGGTGCAGTTTAAAACAAATTGAAGATGCTAATCGCGTCTGACAGACATTATAGGCCTTCACTGCCTTCTCCTCTCAGAATGTTGTTTTTTCCTGTGTGCATACAGTGACGTCTGATGCTAGATAATGTACTATTATTACAAATTTATGGTTACGTTTAGGTATACTGCAAGCAATCTCGGTTTCAAGTATCTTTTTAGCATCTACGCGGCAATTTATTATAAGATAGAGATAGAGTAGTAGGGCTTACGCTGTAGCCTTTGAAAAGGAGATTATAAATTTATTTATGAGTACATACTCGACGCGAGCTTTACCGGGGAGTTCTGCGGCCAGGAAATTTTGAACCCGATGCCCTTGCATTTCGTTTGAATTATCAGCACAGTCATCAATTGGGATGGCGCCCTGCTGCCTGATCGTCCGGTCTGCCTTATTGTTTCATGGATAATCTTCACCATGTGTCTTCTTATATGTGGCTAGTATCACTGTGCTGATCTTTTTGTAATGCTTTATCTTGCGATTAGTAGTGCTTAAAGACTCTGACATGATCAAATTCTCGGGCATGCTCCGAGATGCACGCGTGTCCCGCTACTATGCGTGCCGTGTCGAATGAACTGAATCATGTTTTAATAATAAATTTTAAGTTTTTATTTTTACAAAATATATAATACTAATGTAAAATGAAATTTTGAAAATGCCGAAAATTATTATTTTAAAAAATGTAATGAATTGCAATTTCGAAACTATTAATTTTTTGTATTGACTTATGATGCTATTCTTTGCTGAGAATTGTCAAAAGAACGTAAAAAATATTTTTTAATAAAAAACAATTATATTTATATATAATCTATATCTTGTGCCTCTTCGGCATAATTTCTGTATCAAAAACTAAAAATCGAAATTAGTATCATTTTCTCGAACTGATCAATTTGATGAATTTTAGGGCTAAATAAGCTATTAATAATAACTGAAATTGTCAAAAGGATCTACATAGTTTTGTTTGAAAAAATATTTTTAAGTTTAAATCATTCAATCCATGAAGAAATCGAGGTATGCCAAATTTATTATTTATGTTTTTCTTCAAACGCAACAACTGTGCTGGGGTTTACGCGTAGCCACAGATATCCACTTGCGACACGTACTCGCCTGTCTCCTCATCCTCTTCTCCTTTGAAAACTGTGAATAACTTTCAGGACACCAACTTCATTGGCAAGAGGGAACACTTTAAGTGGGCATCCGTTGAAGTGTGGCGGCTGCCGAACCTAAGTGTGTACATGGGTTCGAGGCTCCGAAGCAGCCGTGAAGCGCGAGCTTCCAGCGGATAGTTAGACAAAATAGGGTGAAGCTAATTGCCCAACCACCGCCGATCAGCTGTGACTCTTCAAGGCACCAGACAGTTTGGTGCGAACCTCGCACCAGGTATATCCAGCAAACACCCCTGTGCACTATGCGACATTCCCCATGCCCTCGTAAGTAACGTTGCAGAACAGATACCTGTCGGTTTACCTTAGAAAAACGATTAATCGTTGCACCACCTTAGCTAACGATATCACGGTTAAGGAAAATTTTTTGATGAACGACCCAACGGAGCTCGAACAGATATAAAAGAATCTAGGCAAAACGTCTGCTGGCAGATAGATAAAGTGCGTTATATGACTGAGAGATAAAGAGATCCAACATGAGCGGATCACCGACGATGGGAGCCATTCAACCATCGAATTACGTAAACAATGATTTAGAGGTACAAATAGTTTAATACAGTATTTTATAAATAGGTAAGTATAACATTTAATCACAATGTTTTAATCACAATTTAACATTTTATTACTTACTTATTTTGTAAAACATACAAACACATAAAACGAATGAATATTATTTTAACTTGTAAATATAATTCATTTATTATTATATTATTAATATCTTTTATTTAAATTAAAATAGAAGTCAGATTTTTATCAAATATTGTGAAATTGCTTGAAATTAAATTTATAAAATTGAATTTTTAGATTACTGAAACTTATATATGATTTAAGATATATCATATACAAGAAAATTCATGACAGTTGTAATACATTTGCCATACACTCTTATCTACGAATTTGATTTTATAAGAACCAGAGACAGTATGCTAGTAATGTTTTTATCAATGTCAGTAAAGTATATATATTATCTATCTCGGAAAGGATAATAATTGTAGCTAAAGTTGACAAACTGATAGAGAAAAAATCATTTTATTGTTTTTACTACGTGCATACGGACTCTTGTTCTATTATGCCCATAACATGTGTTCGTTAGAAGCTAAATTTAATCATAAAGAAACTGATATAAATTAAATCCTGAATAATATTTTGTATAATTTATTAGAATCTTCAAGTTTATCTGAATAAAAACATTTTGTTTGCACAAAAATCATTTTTAAAATGAATCAGTAATTCATGAGATAAATGATTGGATCATTTGCTAACGTACGATAGATAGATAGAACCACTCTAAATATAGTATCAGTAGAAGTTTATTTTTATAATTTAAAGATACGAAATTGAGTGCGTGTGTGTGTGCGCGCGCGTGTGTGTATCATAAATTCAAAATAATCTTTCCTTAAATAAATCTATAATTAAATATATAATAATGTAATTTCAGATAATATTATTTTTTAAATATTGTCTTTCAAAAATTCCTCCAAATCTTGAATATTCAATACATGGTATTGTACAATTACAATAAAGTTATAAATAAATTTGTTAGACTGGCCTTCCATTTCATTCAAATTACACAAGCTTTAACTTATAATATAATGATTATTATGCAATTTTCGCTGATTCTTTATTGTTGTTAACGTGTTCCAATTCAATATTATCGTATTCTATTGAGCCATCATCATAGTATGCATAATCGTAATCATTTTTCTTTGTTATCTTAAGTGGCGTCGTATACGTTTCGAATGATTTTGTTGTTACATCATACTGTTTAGTTGGCTGAGCTTGAAAGAATGTTGATTTGTTTTTAGATTTTTGAGATAGAAGTGAGACTGTATTCATCCTGAAATTATTTTGATTATAAGTTATTAATCTGACAATATGCCTTACGAAAAACGAAAAAAGAAGCATTACATATTCTCGACTTTAAAAAATCACAATTAAATATATTTAAATATTTAATTTTGATTTAGTTTAATAAACATATAAAAAGTTATGATTCTACCAGATACTAAACCTACCTTCCTACCTTCCTATCTTTCTACCTTCTTCGTTTTACTTCTTCTTTTATCAGATGCTTAAATTATTTTTATTTATATTCACGTAGGAAAACATGTAAATAATCCAGTAATAAAAATGTATAACAGAATCCACGTTACTCCACAATTATACATTCAATTTATTAATCATTTATTTAATGTAATAAAAATAATTTCAATTGTTTCTAATGAAAATTTTTTTCGAAATCATTCTGTTGTACTGAGTTATTATACCTGGTGTGATGTGTTTGTATAGTAATTGTGTGATAAGAATTGTAAAATAATAATATTAAGACTGCGTGCAGTGGGGCTAGGCACTGGTAGAGCTCTTTTTGAGTCTCTCTCTCTCTCTTTCTCTCGGAGAGAATAGCTCGGGATGAGCTAGGAGTAAACTGGGGTTATTTGAGGGCTCGACCTATAACGACAGTTTAGAGACCAACAGGATCTTACTATGGTGACCAACGAAAGAATACCTTATTCCTAAGTCTAGGTGAAAGGTTTGTAGTAGGGGCAGGGCTGTTGAGCCCCAACAAAAATATTCGGGATTCCAAAAAAAAATAAATGAAAATAAAATAAATAAATATATATATATATATATATATATATATATATATATATATATATATGTTGTAACGGGGAGACTCGGGGAGAGTATCTCCGACCCGGCCATGTACAATATGAGCGACACCGAAAGTGTCGCTCGCTTTCACGTGCAATGGGGCAGTGCCTTGTACACTTGCTCCTCGGCCGCGTACCCTACGTGGCGCGGCAATTTTCTGGCCGCTCAGCTGATGAATTGCCGAAGGAAACTCCCGCGGAGGCAGAGTGGTCCTTGGGACTGCCGTTCCGTCTAAAATTACAAAAAGGGCGAGGGAGATCGGGGATGCAGGTTCTCGCCACCTACAGGACAAATAAATAAACAACGTATTTGTTGGATTTGTGCCAAAAAGTCGAAAGATATTTATTTAGTGAAAATAATTATCGCCGCGTCACGCGCGTACATAAAACGCTTTAATAAATGCGTTGCGCAAACAAATTCGCACTGCGCATGTGTTCTCTCACACCGGGTTCTAATTCGCGCCAAATTGACTGTGCTCACTACGCATACATGCGTTCGCAACTATTTTAGGTTAGCTCCGCGCTAACCTCGCATTTATCGCACTTAGGGCCTGTGCACCCAGTACGCATGCGTTGACGCCGATTCGGTTGAGGAGCCAACACTCTTTTCGCGTGCGCAACAGCTCGCAATATCCGTGCGCGTTTCTTTGCGCGAAATCCGTCACGTCGGGACGATTTGCGATTGCCGTTCGTAAAGGGGCCTAATCGTATCGAAGGGCCGCGCTTCTACAGTAGTACGCCTTATCGCTATACGAGTGCGAGTGACAGAGTGGAGTTTTCTCTCTCTCAGCCGTACGTAAGACCCGTGTTTCCCGCGCTCAGCCTGTAAAATATTATGCACGCTGGCCCTACCAGGGACCAGCCGTTTCTCTAGGAGATGGAGCATAAAGCCTTTGCAGTTTGCTCCCTCGGCAATGGACTGCACGACTCCAAACTCCTGGTGCCATCACCACGTTCCACTCGTGAACTCCGTGACCGGTACTATAATCTCCGCGTATCCTCGCACTGATACGCGGAAGATTTTCGGGAAAACGTCACGCATGCGTCGGATTCGCGGCGTTCGCTTCTTTTCGGCGCCGAGAGGATACTAAACTTTTGAATAATTGCAGATAATAAAGATTTGCGGATTCCCCGCCTTTTCTTTGATTAACTTTACAGCTAAACTTAGATCGACCCGCGTTGGTCTTAACGGGCCCAGCGCCTGGCGCCCGTTATAATGTAAAAAGAAATTAGGGGGATAGCCGAAGTTACTGATGCCCCCAAAAATAAAGGTTTATTATTTTCCTTCCGAGAATAGGGTGATAAATTGGTGAGGAATTCGTAATGGAATAATAAAACAAAAAATAAAAAAAAAAAGATACGAGTAACAACTAAAAGGGAAAAAGAGAGTTGAGGAATAAAAAAAAAAAAGAAAATTGATCCAAAAAGAACTCGCTCGGTTCTGGATTGTTAAAAATTTTATTGTTTGGTGTAAATCAGCAATACTTACTAGTGGATAAGGTGAAGTGACGGTGGTATCACCAACTTTATTTAATAAATTTACTTTATAAAGATCGGGAACTTGCTTGCGCACAAAGCCTTACAAGTGCAATTATAAAAAAATAAACAAGAAGAATATTCGTCCTCCAAACTGATCCAGTGCACGAGCGACCCTCGAAATTTCTTTTGCTCGGCTCTTAGACTTTTCACCGCAATTTTTGGAGCCGAAGAAAAATCGGTAGAGAGGGCAGGTAAGATAAATGAAAAGCAAGGAAAGCGGAGGCGCTTTCCTCACCTTCTCTAGCGGGGAGTTTTGAGTGCTACGGAAGGAAGTAGCCATAAGGTGCTGTAAGAGTGAGAGAAAAGCGGGAGTTGATAAGGACAGAGAGATCGGACCTCTCTCTCCAATCCTTCAAAAACTCTCGCTTTTCTCTAAATTAATTAAATCTGAATGTTAACGCGAGCGTAGCCACAGTTGAGTTACAAATCCTTGTAGGGTTTAGGAAATTATTTAATAAGAATTTTAAACGGAGAAAATCGTTACCCAGCCCCTGACGATCGTTCGGGATCCAAAACTGAGGCAGCCAACCCAGTGGCACATCCCGAGACACTACCGGAGTGTAACAAGAAGGTCGCTCGTAAGTGCAACCATGGAAGCGGTAGTGGTCCTGCACATATTTGGTCGATTGCCAATGGTGTTACAGCAGAGAGTTACGGTGTAGATGGCAGCCTAACACCGGAGTAAAGGCCCCTGGCTAACCTTGACATCCGCAAGGGTTCGTTGAGTTTGTAAGAGGATTCTGACGAAATCTCTGAGCGAGCCTCATAACCGGCGGCCGCGCAATTAAAATAAACATCGGCTCGAGTCTCCGTGACAGAGCAGGTTGGCGGACCGCACATGATACCATATGAGCCCGATTTCCCTAATCATCTTATTTAATGACGTTGGATAGTTACAGATAGCTCCTGCATAGACGCATTGCAGGTCTAAATCTGATCTGAAGTTTTTATAGGTTGTCTTTTATCGTATAGGCTTCTTTTATCACTTTTTTATCACTTCTTTTTGAAATACTTGTTGAAATTAAAATTTGTCAATGCAAATTCACTTCCAAGTCCTGATTATCATAGAACAAAATTATCTTGGCATGTCTTCTGGCCTATTCTGGTCGTTTTTCAATCAATGCATGCTTAAAATTGATCATTAGTTATCGGTGGCGATCAGTATTTTTTCAGTTTAGAATTCTTGAAATAGATCCATTTTTCATTGTCAGTAACAATTCGATGTAAAATTGATTTTTTTCGTTACTTTTAAATAAAGTTTCACAAGAATTTTTCGGTTTTCCATCTGCTTTTTATTCAATTCATGTGGCACACATTTTCTACACTTTTGGATCTTTCTTATAACTTTTAAATGGTCAGATATTCTTTGTTATGCAGCATTTAATATTTGTGCTATTTGTTTTAGACACAAAATGTCATTTTTAATGAAAACATCGATAAAAAATATGATATTGCTTGATCAGTGACTTGATGCATACTACATATGCTTAACAGTTGTCATAACAAAACAAAACAAATTAAGGATCGTTTACAATAAATGTTTTCTATCAAAACATTTAAAACATGACAGTCACGTCATACCGGTATACCTGAGATATATATAAATACAATTAATTTACATATTTTTAATTCGAAGCTCTTTTTAGACATAAAAATTTTGAGAACTGAATTCTAATTAGTCAAGAAAATTCTAGCTGATAATTTAGTTTTCTAATTTATCCTAGATATGTAAACAAACGAGCATTTTATGGAAAATATGTAGGGTTTTAAATATAATTATATTTTATTTTAAAAATTTAAGTTTAGGATAGAATTTTAAAGAGATATTTAATTTTAATATTTAGAACCCTAAAGATTTCCTTACCAACTTCTTGTAACCTGATTAGACTTGGGAGTCAGTTTTTCTAAAATCCCCTTGATCCCCTTTAGTCGGGCTCTCTTTGCTTGCATGATTCACATATCTTGCCGGTGCCCCCTCCCTATTCATACCAACGGGCGTCCGGCAGGTGGGCATCAAGGCATTCCTTCCTAATCCTGCTTAACCGAATATCTTACTTTTTCGGTACTAATAAAATTTATTACCATTAAATAAATTAACCCTCTTTAATTTGGAAAGGGAAGTGTATTTATGGATATCTCTCTAGTATAAGGCGTCCCTTTACCTAACGGAGACGGAAAAAGTGGAAGAGGCGCTGTCCGTCAGGCGGCGCGGGTCGTCTAGCCATGGAGCTCCAGCGTCGACTGACAGAGCGGGCTCTCGAACCACCTCGCCTTTCTCCAGCTCCCCCCTTTGCGATGCCAAGAGTCGATCGTTAAACATTTCCTAGCAAGCGGAGAACCAAGCAGGTTACCATTTTTATTTGTAAATGACTTACAAAATATTGCACAAAACACGCATTTATAAACGCAACATCTTAAGTCTACTTATAAACATAATTGCAACGTATCACAGCTTTAGTCAAATCACAGATGAAGCGCAATTTTGGCATATATATACTTGAATTTTCCTTATTATCTATCAGTCAAGTCACACACGTACACGCATTCATACAACGAATAAGTATGGTTGTGTATACATATGATGAATGAAATTAAATCATGCACACCCAAATAAACCCAATAAACACTTTTTTAGTGATCCTCTTGAACGAGTTTCAAGCAGACTTTCGATATTTCGATTTCTCGCGACAGGATCCAGCTCAATAAATGTAATGATAATGTTAAAAATGTCTTTTAGTAATTTAAAATTTATTTTTGATAATATTGTAGGAAATATAAATAACTTAGCAAATTTAAATTTGAATAAAATATCGTATTCCATTATGTATTAATATTGTGTGTCAATATGTATTCCATAACCTCCAAGGGCTTACATGACATCTAGAAGTAGATGTCCATAAAGAAATAAGTCCAAAGCACTCGACAGTACTTTCCGCTATTGCAAATAAATAAACATACACAAACTGAGGTGCAATGTAAAATAGAAGTACATAGAATAATATTCTACTGTGGCATGCTCTTCCACATTTTAGCAGTATGATAGGGGTATGCTGAATATATGATATTAATTTTAACTAAGTATCCTCATGTACAATTGTATTAGCGGTATCCATATACGATGTCGGACGTTGTGTTAAGAATCCAAATGAGTTAGAAGATAATACAAGGGTGTTTTGAAATTGAATGCAAAGTCAGAGAGAAGGCACTACTGTTGCATATCGAAATTATTTTAAGTTAGTAGTATCTCATTAAAGAACACACCAAGTTTTAGCCAGACCAGTTATTTCTTCATGTTTGGCGTTTGTTTGAATCAAAGAAGTTGAGAAATTTTTAAAACATGGATGAAAAAGACTTAAACCTTAATTTATGAGAAGCACATCACCTCGAAAAACTAAAGAGAAGCTTGATAAACATTATGATGACTCTGCACCTTCAATTAGAACTTTTTATAAAAAATTTCAAAATTTTGAGTGGCCATATGGGTTCAAGTGACGCTGAACGTTCTGGACGTCTTGTTTCGGTCATTACTCTATAAATCATTGATAAGATCCATGATATGGTGATGGATGACAGAAGAGTGAAGGTTGCGTGATATTAGGTATAAAAAATATTTGGGCATAAAAATGTGTGAAATGTTGTATGGATGGTTTGCAGCTTTTGCAGCCGAATCCGCAAGACTTTGAGGATCGCTTTGTAATTGTAGATCAAACATAGATACACCACTATGCAACAACAGTAATTGCCAGGCAATAAACTGACTGGCTACCGACAATATTACGTTCGCATTAGTGAGTATAGCTCGTGAATTATTTATCGAAAACACTTAAGATTACAAATTCAATGACTCTAAACTAATTTTACATGTATTTATCATTTATATCAAATCTCTTTTATTCCCACTGGTTCACCTACAATTCAAGCTTCTGAGATGACCTTGGATAGTGTATTATTTTATTTCTTCGTAGAATCCGTTAAGTTGAAATAAAAATCCTAGGGTATTGCTAAACAGAGCTCCTTATCTCTAACACAAATCCTGTATTGTATCTCTGAACAGGTGTTATCACCTATATGAGGATATACACACTTTCTTTTCTTACGCTTCTACTTCTATCTGCCTACACCAAACAGGGCTGGACCTTATGTAGCGCTAATCAATTCCCATAATTCCACACACTTTGTTTCCTTTAAATAGGCGTTACACAACAATAAGATGATGGATGAGATATGGATCATACTCCTCTATTCCTCTAGAGAACAAAGAACGCGTTAAAAGTAAACAGCTCATAACCTTGGCATCGATGCTTTTGCAGCAATGCAAGACTCAATACTCATGAGTAATATCCATTCAGCTTGCTCTATTCCAACCTTTTTGACTGTTTTTTTGCGCTTATCACGAAAGTACCGTTATTGAATCATCCATATTTTTACGAGGGTATATCTAAAAGCTACATTTTGACAAAATTATTGCTCAATATGATCTTAACTATTAAGCAGTTAGTGGATAGGCTGTATGCTTTTAATTTACAAATCACTTTAGAAGCAAAGTATATTGGTGAATGGAGATAGAGGATTATAATATCCAAAATCTATTCGATCTAAGAAAGTCTATCAATATAATAGGGCTTATAATGTTTTAAATCGCGAGCACAAGTAGGCATATTTCACAACCCTGACATAGTAGAGAAGGTAAAGTGGTAGACGGACTTCGTACGTTGATCAGCGGCTGCATCGAATATTACACCAAGTGTTAGAAAAGCTAAAACACTTTAGTCAGATAGCGTAGAACTACGACTATTAGGGTTTATTAAGGGTAAATAGTAATATGCAACTTTGGAGTATGAAAACATTTTAGGTGTATAACATTGATATAATTAGTTTTTGTTTTTCCCTAATTTTAATTTAGAAAAAGTCGACTGCATTATACTTTTAAGCACATTAAAGCAAATGAAATAAGAATCATACATTTACATAATAGATCTTCATATAAAAAGACCATTACTATATTATTATTGGTAACCAATAATAATAATCTATTAATAATAATACTTTTAATTACATGAAATATTGTTTAAGTCATTAATTACTATAAAATATTTTTTATATAATTAATACATAAAATTAATAGGTTTTTTTATTAAGGTATATGTAAATGTATACATACTGTTTTGCAGGAGTCGGAGAAACAATATTTTCTGCGAGATAGTTTACGCTTGATGGATTGACTCCAAATCCAATAGATGATCTTTTCAACTCATAACTTACTGTACTAGTGTCTTGGTTATTATAATTTTTATTAGTTGACGCATTTTTTATTATTTTCATAGATTCAGTTACTGTCTGTTGTTGAGTATCTATAGTGTGCGTAGTCGGTCTATCGTATTGTCTATTATTAGCAAGCTTTTTCGTTACACGACTGTGAATAGTAGCCGAATATACATTAGGAACATTTTTGTTTGAATTATAATCAGAAAATTTTCTCATAGAATATTTATTTTCAGAACTTAGGTTGTAATAATTATTTTTATTACTATTACTGTTATTAATTAATGGTATATTCAATGCAGCAATATTTGATCTATAAAAGTTACTAGAGATATTCTTATTACCATCATTGTTATAGTTATTCTTGATGTAGGTATTATCAGATTTATTTATCACTTTTTGATCAAAATTATTATTACTAACATTTAGCTTAGTCGATGTTTCAAATCGATTATCAGTCTTGAAGTTAGAATGATAAGTAGTTTCAGGAGGGACTGTTAGATCATAAGTGAATAGATTCTGTGATTTAAAAATATTATTTGTAGTTGCGATTGCAGGTATAGTTGTTAGCCTGAATGTTGCTGACTGACTTACTTTTTGAATATCAGTATGTCCGAACTCATTACCTACAGTTTTATTATTTCGATTAAGTTCATTTTTTATAGATGCAAATCCTGCTGTTTTATTTAGGTTTATATTAGTAAAACCACGATTAACTTTTCTAGTGATAACTGTTCTGTGACGACCCTGATGATCTAGTGTATTTTTTTTTTGATTTTTTTCTGTTACTGTATTAAATACTTTTGAATTGCTCGATAAATATTGATTTCCGCTGTTGAAATTTGGGATATTGTCTGTGTTTGGTACGTTAGAGTATTTATGATTGTCAGAATTAAAAAAATTCTGTGGAGAACGAATCAGATCATTAGATTCACTTCGTTGTAAGTGATCTTGAGGCTCAATATCACTGCGAAAATTATCATAGTGAGATGATTCTAAACCTGACCCAATTCGATATAGATCAAAATTGTCACTTGCATAATAAAGAGTCGCAGCTTCGCAATCAACATCATACCAGTCTGCACAAGTTTGACTTTCTTGATCAAAAGCCGTATCATTTGGACACAAGAATCTGAAAAATTGTGAGATTAAATGTTAGTGACGAAAATATTATGGTTCACTAGGGTAATTAAAAAATCAATTAATAAATAGGATATATTATTCGGAGACGATATATAAAGATACTTGTGATACAAGGAGCTGCCTGTTGGATGCAATATACCATCAGCGTGATAGCGCCTAAAAGGTGCTGTTTAATGTAGGTAAAGGCCTCTGTAGGCTGAGAGTGTGCCAGATTGAAATAACTAAAAATTCTTTTTAACCGTAAAACTCCAGAAGCTACAAATCTATTCCGTTAGATCACGTTCGCACCTGCATCTGTAGACCTCACACAATATGTGGTAAAGGCGTTTGCATCTGAATCTGAAGAGACAATCCAACACCTTTATTATTGTATGAGAGTAACCATCGCTGATCGAGAATGCAGCCCATACAGCTTTCGTTATGCAGCAGAGATTATATACACTGGGAGTCAAACGTCCGATTCTTTGAAGACAGTTCGCAACTCAGCAAAATGCCGATATACCATGTATCTTGGGTTGATCGAGATTAACCCAAGAGAGCGGTTTGAAATCAAGGGCAACCTCCTCCAGTAGTTCGAGGAAAATATTTCGTGCAACGTCACTGTACCTGCCTCAGTTTGCTTCTAGGCCACAGACCAATCGATCCTTTGCAGGATCCCCAAGATTATGATATTGATTAATTCCTTTTCTTCTCCTCCCTCAATTCAATGGTCATTTAGAGGGCCCGCAAAATAATTACGAACTCTTGTGAATAATGAAAGGAAATGTTATGTATCTGTATGCAAATTTGCTTATGTGTTTATTTTGCTCTTTTTCAATATTTTTGCTTTAGTTTCAACTAGCCAACATCAACAGCAGATTCGCTTAGGTCTTAAAAACAGAAAAACGTTCGAGAAGCTCTCAAAAACTCTAGTCCCTAGAACCAACTTTGGAATTAGACCTTAAAAACAATACAAGGAAATAGATATATAAGATGGGAAACATTCCAAATAATTCCAGTTCTAGAAATTGAGATTTAGCGATAAAGTGAAAGAAATACTTAGTGCAATTAAGTGATTGTCAAATGTGCGTCACGATTAGTCATGAAAAATTGTTAAAAAAAATTTTATATATGGATTACTTATAGATGACCTACAAATGATTTATATTATAAAAATAATATATATTAAAAATAATTCACGAAATTATATAAAAAAATAAAATAGTTGCTAGAGTTATCAATAACAGTCGAATCAGATGAGATATTGATATGCAAAATTGCCAAAAGCCACATCATTTAACTTCAGAATATCTCTTGCATGCAAAACTATTATGATAAGGAATATTGTTGTTTATCAAAAGTTAGTTTTTGGTCAGTTATCTAAAGAAAGGAGAAGCGATATTTTGACAAGGTTGTGATTCTAGAGGGATTGAATTAAAAACTTGCAATAACTGAAGGTGCTAGGAAACTATTTAGCAACAGATGGATGTGTAATACAGGGGACCTATTACTAGCATTAAGAAGCATCCCGTCGTATAAAGCCCGGTAGCTTACCTGGTTGAGCGGGCAATACGGAACAAACCATTATATCCACATTACTCGTGGGAAAAAAATTGAGGAAACTATTAACGAGATGAATGAATGTCGAACTGAATGCTGAAACCCCGCAGAAATCGGGACTAACTAGTACGACACCACTAAGAATCCAGAACCCTTAATTAGGAACGGGATTGAATCGAAATCTAAATGGGTCCCAGAAACGGAAGTTGGTTACGCAGAAAGCGCTTGAGGAAGAGAGACCGGTGCCTATTTTCGAAACGGACAGGAAACAGAGAAAGACGAAGAGGAGACGAGAACTTAGAACCTTACATTTGAGACTGATACCTATAAATGTGTGCTCGGAAACCGGTAAAAGAATGGTTTCTTCCAGCCTGGGATCATCAGAGTAGAGACAAATAAAATACTGCCAAAAACCGAAAAAAAACTGAAAACTAAACTGCCCAAGAAATCCAAGCCTGAACAGGTTCTAAAAGGGTCTTTTGCTACATGTGTGACGGGCGGATTTGCGCGCGAGCAGGGAGTCAGCTGGGCACCGCGGCCGCGGGGCGGGAAGGGCGCGCGTTAATTGGGAAAATGCGCAACCGCGCCGCGCTGTTTAGTTTCGCGCCGGGCGCCGAATCATCGGTCCCGATCGCCGATCGTAGGGAGGCGACGCGCGAGCGAACGAGAGAGTTAGGGGGAGAGCGAAGGAGTGAGAGAGAAAGAGCGAGCCCAGCTGACGCGCGGCCCCGACACCACCTGGGGACGCGTGAGGAAGCCGCGGCGACTTCCCGGCCGGATTGTGGCCGGGACTATCAACGAGGAGGCGACGGCCAGGTAGGGCCGTATAATATTATGTCTCGCGCGTGTGAGAGGGAGAGGCGCGGGCGCGGTTCCCCCCCCCCCCCCCCCCCAAATATCATGAGTTGAAGGTGACCCGATGAGGGTCCGAGCGAGGCGAGGTGCTTGGGTCTCGGGGTCAGCACCGCCGCGAGCCCGTGGGGGCTCGTCGGCCGGGTCGGAAGGCGAGATGCGCGGTGCCAGAGGGAGGCGTGCGGGCGAGCGGGCCGGCGGCAGTTTTTGTATACTCGAATGCAGCGGGGCGGGTTTTGTCCCCCCGTCGCCCTTTATATATATATATATTAAATAAATATGCATTGTGAAATAGAAATCCTCCCGAATGTTTATTTTGGCAGACCCTCTCTCCTCCCGACTTCATAACCGCCGCGACCGACGTAGGCCAGCCGCCCGGGCTGGCCCGGCCGGGTCCCCTCCGGGGCGACCGCAGGGACCTGCATCAGGGCAGGATGGCGCGACCGGAGGAAAAATGACGTGAGGCTCCGGGCCTAAAAAGCACCACGTCACACATGGCATCACATTTGGTGAGGATGGCGCTATGAGAGAATATTGAGGAAATGTAACATAGTATTTCAAGCGGAAATGGTCTCCTTAGAAACATGTGTTAATAAATTGAAGTAGGAGAATGTCAGGGGAGGTGGGCAGCAGTGCTCAACTAGGGCAGCATCGCGAGATCTCCACTGTCGAAGACTATCCTTACCTCTGCAGCGTCGGCCACAGAGGAGAGAGCTCAATGTTGCTGGAGGAAGACGGGCCTGCCACCCGACTCGTCATCACCCTTATAGTTGTGGCCGGTAAAAGGGCACCAAGGAGGGCCGCGTTCTGAATCTAGATCCTCGGTAGTAGCTCCGCTATCAGCACTAGGTCCCTCTAGATTATCTAAATCGGTGTCGCGAGTTACATATGCTGAAAGGAAAGGTATTGACTTCTCAGGTAACCGAAAAGGTAGACAGATAGATAGTAGTTTATTTGTAAATTTTATACAAAAATATTGCACACATAAACACTTAGAAAATCCAATCTTCTTAAGTTAATTGTCCTTCACAAGAATGACGTCAATCCAGGTGCGGAATGAGGGTGCAATAACCGTAGCTTTATTATTATTATTGTTATTATTATTGCTACCCCCTACTCCCTACGACCAGCAACGGAGGACTTGTCCGATCTAATCAAATATCGGTCCTTTTCCGACAATTTCAGTATCCATCCTTATAACCCTGAATCAACTCAGGCCACGGAACCGCCACGAGAAGCTCCCGATGAGTAGATGCTAATAAATGAATTTATAATCTCATTCTCAGAGGTCACAGTATGAACCCTACTGCTCTCTCTCCATCTAAAAAAGAAATTACCGCGTCGATGCCAAACGCACTAAAGCCGAGATCGCGTGCAGTGCCTTTGCATTGCGTAAACGCACCACATTAACCTATGGAGTATGTGTTCGGGTGTTGTTTTTGAGATTGCAAAGGATATTGGTTAAACGAATGTTAAGGCATTTGTTTATTTTGCAAGTGGCATACCGCGAAGAGAAAGGCGGAGTAACCGTGTTAAGATTGCTCCGAAGGTGCCACTTAAAAGGAACGAGGAGTGCCTCGAGCGGTTGGGCCGGCTCGAACTAGAACTTCGCCGGAACAGCGTCCTAACTGACGAGGAAGCGTTGCTTCTCGATGCCTCGGACAAGGAAATACGGAGGAGTCGAGTTTTCCACGTTTTCCACTTTATCTGGAAAATGGAGAAGGAGGAAGAAGAAGGGGTGGGATCGAAACTATGACCGCGAACGTAAGTGAGCGTGATAAGTTAAGAAAGGAGGTCGTGTGCAGCGTGGGTGAAAGTTTAGCTAAATGGGCCGTTGGTCGTTAACACGTTATATCCTGCACGAAAGCCGAGAATTATGTGGAACGTGTGGTCGCATCGACAATATCCTGTGTAATCCGCGTAATCCCGGTGATCTACGGCTCGGCTATATTTTCTGTGGGTCATTGGACGTGGCCATAGATACACTCGTGGATCTGCCAGTACGCACATGTCATGGGTGTTAGTGAAAGAGAAGCAATCGTATGGGTTGTACCCGACAGCTGCACACGATATATTATCGAAGATAGAAGATGTTTAAGGCACTATTACCATCGATAGCCTCGTGCCCGAAGCCCCCCCCCCCCAAGCCTCAACCACCGTCGCTAAAGGATAAGGCCTCGGTGTATAATAGGTTACGTGCGCCGCCTCGACTGTATATGGGAAAGATATCGGTAGACCATATAATTTGGCAGCAGCCCCCATAGTTTGGGAGCAGCCCCCAAAAAAACATCAGGCCTCAGCGCACCGTCAGCAATACCGCGGCAAGGAAATTGGTGGCCGGCCTGCGGCCTGACTTCTACAACCCCTCTTTTCCCTTATATCTTCTTTTCTTGTTGACAATTTCGGCAGTTGACGAATGGGCACGCATCTAAGCCTGGAGGGCGGGGTTAGTTCCGCTGCTTGCCTTGTAGCCCCGATAGCTCCGCTCTACTCTCTCCCATTGACTATTTCTGCTACTCTCATTGGCTGCGGTGCGGCGAGTAGGTCGCGCTTTTCAGTCGCGGGGGGTGAATTTTTAGCATTTTTTAAATACCTGTATCTTCGCGGGGGGCATCTGACAGTTTTACGACCGTAAAGAAAGGTTTAGAATTGCCTCAGCTATCTCGTTATATAGCTGGAGACAAATAATTAAAAAACAGGTTGTATATACTTTAATTAAATAAATGCAGAATTTCCTTAATACAAAGGGAGAGACAAAGGGTTTTATCGAAAAAATTTAATTTCAATTTTAATTTTAACACTAACAATTATCTTAGAACTGACAGCAGATCAAAAAGATAATTTGTGCCAGTTTCTAAGGCATAGCGAAAAAATTAATAGAAATATATATGCACAAAATCTTTTTCAACAACAAGCCTTAAATGTTGTACCTATATTATTAAAACTAACTATTTGCTATGAATGCAGCGACATAAACTAAATAATCATTGCAACTCATTTAAATTACGAAGAATGTAAAAGGTGCAGTAAAGGCAACAAAGAAGTTTTAGCTGATAGTAAGAACGTGGATAATCAAGATAATAAATATATAAAAATAAAATAACAATTTAAGTAGCATTACTGAAAACTGTTGATTTAACTGCAGAAATAAATCGACAGATGTAGAAATAAAAGTATTATCAATATTTGATCAAGATCTAAAGCATATAAAATCAGTAACTAGCAATCTGATGCAGAACTTAATTGCTAAAAAGTCCCTGCCTAGCAAAAATAATAATTCCGCAAATGAGAAATTTACGCTATAAAAAAAAATCTTCTCAATGCATCACCTACAACTGCTGCAAATAAACGCCTACAAAATAATAAAAGTACATGAAAAAACACCATATCTAGGAGCATGTTTGGAGCATTTGGAAACCAATTGATAATCAAAAAAATATAAAAATGGATGATTATTGTGCGGTTCTGAAAATTTTTCCACTATTATGAAAGTGTGTTTTATAGATGTTTAGAACTTTGTTAAATAAAATTTTTTAACAAAATTTGTAACAAGATTCTTCTACAGAAATATTGAAATTTTTAAATTACCACCTTGCTAGAAATAATGGATTGAGATATATATATATATATATATGATATCGGGCGCCAGGCGCTGGAGCCGTCAAGACCAACGCGGGCCGAGCTAAGTTTATCTAGAAAAGGCGGGGAGTCTGCAAATCTTTCGGGCGCAAATCAACTACAGTTTAGTGTACTCTCGGCGTCCGATTTTCCCAAAAATCTCCCGCGTATCAGTGTACGAATACGCGAAGATTGTTGTGCCAGACACGGAAATAAGAGACGGACGTTATCACGGCGACGTGATAATAGTACGAGAAGCTGGGAGCAGTGCAGTCTATCGCTGAGAGAGAGCAGACTGCACAGAACTTGTGCTCCACCTCCTAGAGCGACGCATGACCCCTGGGAGTGTAACCCGGAGCGGTACCCCCATGGGCAGATTTAGCTCGTCGCCGCAGTGCCTGGTAGCAAGCCCAGGTAGGGTAAATGTTAATAGTACATAATTCGAGGTGCGCGGAAAACGCGGATTTTATGCGCGGCTGAGAGAGTGAGAAAACTCCCCTCTCTCTCACTCGCACTTAAGTAAAGATAAGGCGCGCGAGTAGCAGAAGCGCCCCTTAATCGGCGGCAAGCGCAAATCGTCCAGTTGAGAGGATTTTTGCGCGGATGAGTGCCCGCAGTTATTGCGAGCGCGAGCGCGAATATTTTGTACTTAAATAAATAAAAGATATTTTTTAATTTTAATACTTGTATCATGAATTATAAGCTATTATAATATTGGAAGATTAAAATTTGTATATAAAATACTTACTTCACTTACTATAAAATATTAGTTTTCATGTTACTTTGGCAGTTACCAGGTGGCTAATCCCTCCCTAGGTCCCAGCCATTACGCGACTTGAGAACTTTCCGCCTTTATCGACTCGCTCATTGTCGCACGGAAAATCCGTGGACACGGCGGAGCAACCCTGGGCGCTTGCTGCTATAGGGGCACAAAAGCTCAATAATCACACTCCAGACAATGTTTAAATAATGATACCACGATCTAACTACCTCTACTGCTGCTTACTGTAGCAGTGGCGACTCTCAGCTTGGCGGAAAAAATCTCGACCGCTCAGCTGATACCAGAAACTCAATCAGCTACGACGTCCACAACCGAAACAGGAGAAGTTTCGTCTCGCCTCCAACAAGCAACCAATTTTTATGCATTGCCGTGAACTCAAAGCACACCAACCAACTCTATCTTAATATCTCGCGTTCTCTCTCGCTCTCTCTTTCACTCTGTCGTACTGTAAAAATTTTGATAATCGGTTATGCGCTCTCGCTCGCTATAAGTCTCGGGCTCTTCCGCGTCCCGAAACATATTGCCGAAATCATGCGATCGAGCAAAGATCGAGGGCCAATCGCGCGCCTAATTGTCCCCTCTTCTTAATTAGACGCCGCGGCCGCGCGCGCTAATTGCCGTGCTGCGCCGAAACTCGCACTTCTCGTTGCCCCCCCCCCATCCGGCTCGCATGGTTTAATACTTAAATAGCATATTAAATTTGATTAAACTATTTCCATTGAAATAACTTAAAACTGGTGTCATTTCTATGCCTATAATATGTAATTAAAATAATTAAAATGAATAATATTGAAAGTTGATAAAATATTTTTTAATATAAATACTATAATGATAGATTAAATTACATTAATGTATGCGAAGTTAAATATGATTAAACTGTATTTCATTATTAGTACTTCATTAGAACATTAAAAGCGATTCTTCACATTTCAATATCAAACGTTATCAAAATGATTAAAAATCAATATCTAATTGAAGAATTAAAGTCGATGCGTATAAAAACTGATAAAACTGATTAAATTTAAATTTCATGATTATTTCCCAACGGATTCATGGTATAAAAAGTATTTATTGAGATTCAGATTTAATACATATTTATCTATCTCGATCCATTATTTCTAGCAGGGATATGATAGCTTAAAATTTTTCAAGCCTTTAATTTCTTTTCGATTCAGACCAATATTAAAATAGCTGTATTGATTTCCGAGACTTACAAGATATACCCATAATGCTCTAAACCATGTTCAATGAATTTCGGTGAGCTAAACCGAGTGGATCTGCAGTTCCCTATGCGAATGTGTCCACGAGGTAAAGCAACTCCACAACCCAAGGACAACCGACTGTCCAGCCGCCTCCTTTATTTGGGCTTCGTCAAGGTCACCACAACTTGTGAGTTCCCGACACGATGGACTCATGGTCTCGGACGGTTGCGACCCAGAAACTACTCTTCTCCTTCTCGTTGCTTCCGCGCCTCGACATAATTATATACATATGTGCACTGATTTTGTGATAGAGTTCGATTAAACATATATAAGTTGGAATGCTGCATATTTTATATACATTTATTTTAAATATTTTTAAATTTTCGAGTAGTATGGGACCAAGAACCGAGCCCTGATGGATACCTTGAGGCGATACATGATCATTTTTACCACGTACTTCTTGCAACTTGTCGCTGAAGTCGGAATTAAACTAGTTATAAGCTGAATATGAGAAACCGAAAAAAAAGAAGGACTGTAATGATTAGTCGTCTATCGATCTCAAGCGGAACATTGCGCATTAACTTGATAAGGGTAGTTTCTGTATTGTAGCCAACTCTGGCGCCAATAGATCTGATGTTTCAAAATACTTAAGTATTTGAGCATGAGCTATCCGTTCTAGTCTCTGAGATGTTACGTTCACTAAATAAATGCAAATATTACAAACTTTGATCTTAGTTTCCTCCTTGATCATTGTTCTGAATACTGAGCAAGTGGTATGGTATGATTTCTCATAGCTCCCGCAAGCTTGAAAATTAGGCGCAAATGGTTTATGACCAGTACATCAAATAGTCATATCCATGGATAATGTTGGAGCTAGCTCTGCTTTCGAGAAAGCGCATCGGCTAGCAGCCGTGATATCACCCGATGTGGGGCGTTCACGGCGCATTCAGGAGGTGCGAACGCATCAAGTCCGCGGCGGTGTGTGAGCGAGTGTGTGCCTCGAACCTTGTACAGATCTTGTTTAGGTCAAAGCCACGAGCATTTCATCGGTGTGACTCATCCAGGGCGAGCCAGCAAACAACAACAACTATGTTGCCCGCGGCGAGTATATCGGTTCCCCCGAAATGGTGCAGCGCCGCCGTTAGCGGTCGGCTCAGTAAGCCTGCAGCATACACTAATGTGCGAGTCAATAATTATGAGTATGAGAGCGTGCAACGTGCACCAGTATGCGAGTCACCGGTTACGAGCGTGAGAGCGGCGTCGTATGATTAAGGTAAGAGAGGCTCTGCGCGGGAGTGCAGAAGTGTGCTCAGGTGCACTTAGGCATTCTCTTTGTACCTGGTTTGTAATTTTGGTGGTTGAATAAATATATCCTTGTTTTTCCCTCTGATCAGCGGCGATTTTTATGCCAAAACAATTAGTTGTATGTCGGTTAATTATTGTGTTTTATTAATACGGAAACCCTTTACTCACCCATCACTTTCCTTTCATCAAACTCACTAGAATTTAGCTTAAATTATATTCAGACAAGTTTCTCATATTTAAAGTTAAATATTACAGTAAGAATTAATACAATAAATGATAGAATTAATAAAATAAATGATACATTGAATACATTATTATGATAATATCGTTGTGTTCTTATAAATATAATAACTCAAGATCTATTTTTAATAGATTTTGAGTTTTTCTATCTATTTTTATATCTATTTTAATCTATTTTTTATAGAAATATTAAATGAAATACTTATATAAACGAAAAAAAGAGATTTAAAAATTATATTGAGTAAATGAGATTTGAAGCGTAAAAACTTGGATAACAACACTAAGTAAATTTTATAAAAATAGTCTATGAGCCAAAATATAGAGAATGTAACGATGAATATAGCAGATAATGAATTAGTAACTTGATACAAAAGAGAAGAGACAGAGAAAGTACGGCCGGTTTCATGACTCTTTTTTTGAAACTTAAATATTAAATTAATCCTAGTAAATAAGGTAGTTAAGCATGACTAAGGATTTAAATTGAATAATTAAGTGCTAATTTAAAATCAAGAACCGCATCCTTATGTAAACAGTGAACATGCAGAGATTCATAAATATAATAACAAGCCTAAATAACAAGTAGCAATGTTACATCAAATGCAGATTATCCAGTGTCACACAATATAAATACTTAAACAAGGACAGCACGAGTAGAAATATTCTGTTACCGACAGATTAAAACTTAATTAATAATTTGTGATAAATCACAAATATAGCTAAATAAAGCTAAGACACTTTTTAATGACACTGGAGTAAAAAGATAAATAAAAAAACTTACGTCATTCACACTTATCCACACATTTATTAATACGAAGAACACTGCTTGAAAGTGATGATCGTACTCCATGACTTTGGAAAATTGTATAAGTTGCTTGATGACGAGGTTCTTATTATTTTATATTATTTATCCTTACTTCAGAATTCCAAAAAAAGTTGAGCGTAGTTTATAGAGGTATTCAACTAGTATTCAGAGTATTCAGCCGACGGGCGACAACGACCGACAACGCGCTTCATCATCCAATGGATGACAACCAACGACGCCGCCTGTGGACTGCAGCCGACGGGTGGCTGCATGAAGACTTCAGACGTCGAACAACATCACTACCACCAAGGCGAAATGGTGTAAAATTCTCTACTATTTTATGTGCAGAAAAGGAGCTATGAGGTGATTGAGTCAAGGTTTAAGGACGGGTCTTATAAAATGTCTAATATCAATTTATTATGTTCAATTCTCGTCACATATATGTATATTCGCCGCAATTACAAAAAACACTGCTTTCAGCAAGCGCGCTCGAGCTAAACCCTATGCGGATCCGATCGCGCTATGCGATAACGAACAAACGCGGCTTAAAGTACACCGGCAGTAGAGGAGAGCGGTAATGCTCGGGACGCAACTAACGGAGATTTGCGGTCGTCGTCGATGGACTTATCTTTTCTGTCCTTGTCCAAGGATTGGTCGCTGGCTGCTCTCGCTCGGGGACTGCTCGTGGGCCGGCCTTTCGAGACGCCGTATTTTCGTGACGCTCTCGGAGGATGCGTCGCTATCCCAAAAATCCATCCGGGATGAAGAGTGGCTCGAGGTGCCGCGGTTCAGCTCTGTCCGCGGTCCGACGGGGTGAAGCGGGTGTCCGCTTCGGTCGATTCGGTGTTGAGAATCGTGGGCGAAGCCAGGGTCGGCGCCGTGGGTTGAAGCCGCAGGACAGAGCTGGTCGGCAGGTGAGGCTGCTGGGCAGGGCTGGTCGGCAGGTGAGGCTGCTGGCCAGGCCCGAACGAGAGAGAGCGTTTCGGCGCTGGATCGGGCTATTTATTCGATCCACAGACTCTAATACTTTTGCGAGTGTGTATAATGAGCATTACTTCGTGCGCACTTCATGTACGAGCCGCAATAGACATAGGCGCGGGCCGTAGTCTCGACGGCCTCGACGCTCGCTTGTTCGCGTTACCCTTACAATGGTATTCATTGTAAGTAGGCCAACAGACGAAAACCTTCACTTGCGCGGATGAGGGACGACTGATTGACGCTGGGACCTTCATTTTATTAATATACCCTCCCCTCTCCGAACTGGTAGGACGTCTGAAGGTTTGAACCGTTACCTTCCCGCCAAGGCCAGCGGTACCTCCCCAAAAGAAGAGGGTCTCTCTAGGCAAAATTCAACTAGCACGCCGTGATACGACCATCATGAAGTAGAAATACCTATGTAAAATAGTTTATAAAACATAACTTCCTTTGCAAAGATAATCTCAGGGATCATCGTCAATAACCCTATATAAAGATCTACATGATATGTATTATATCATTATAACACTTAGTCGTAGCCACTGCATAGCCACATTTAGTTTCATACTAAAAATAATAGATAATATCAACGTATTTCCGTACTAGCTGAAAAAATGTCTTTAGATATATGAGATTATATAGAAAATTATTTACCTGTAATCTTGTATACTTCCAGCAACTGAGACACAAACGTGGAAAAGTTGACAGTCAGTTTCTGAATCTGCATAGTAGCTTCCTATTATTTTATTACGACAAGTAAAAGAAGTTTGTGGCATATAATGTTGGGAATAACGAGGTGGAGGTCGTTGGAGACTAAACACACAGGTCCACGTAACCAAAGCTAAAACATTAAGAAATAAGATAAGAGCTTTGACAATTTTTAATCTAATATTTATTTATGCTTCGGCACATGCGTATTTCGCATATATATTTTTAACAAAAAAAGCTAATTATACATTACAATACAACCTGTCTTCTAATTCCATATCTCCAGCTATTCTAAGGGATAGCCGAGGCAATTCTAAATATTTTTTTTGCAGTCTTGAAACTGTCAGATTCACCCCCACGAAGATACACGTGTTTAAAAGTGCGGATAACTCCGCCCTAGTCTCACCCATTGACTATTTCCGCTACTCTCATTGGCTGCGGTACGACGAGTAGGCTACGCTTTTCGGCCGCGGGGGCTAGATTTTTAGCATTTTTTAAAAACCTGTATCTTCGCGGGGGTGCATCTGACGGTTTCACATCCGCAAAAAAATGTTTAGAATTACTTTAGCTGTCCCTTGGTATAGCTGGAGGCAAATAATTAAAAGATAGATTGTATACATTTAATCAAAACTATTAATTGATAACATTAAATTTAATAGCTTTTCGATATTACAATACAAATGAGACACTAGATTATTGCAATAATCAAAATTAGGTAAGGCACAGATTGGGTAAGGTTTTCTGAAATTATTATTTAATCTAAAAAAATTTACCTACTACTATCGATTACTATATTATATTTGAATAGTGTGTCTTTTACAGCCAAAATAAAATGTATCGAATCTCTAGAATTACTATGAATGATGAGCATAATTATTTATGTTACAATGATTTATGGTTTGACGTATGGTCCCGTGGTCTTCATATATATACTTTTTACGAGATCTATAATATCTATAATCGCACAGGCTTTTGTCGTTATTAAATCCATTAAACTTCGAGGCAAATACATTAGTTTTCAATGCTGCTAAGATAATACAGCAGAGTTTCATATGCGGGACTGTACAGGTTCCATATTAACAGTTTAGGTACTCGTGTCAGAATCACGTAGTTTATCAAAATATTGGACTTGTCTAGCAGCGGTAGGCATTGAGCTATAAGGATCTCTGCGCAGTAGCGCTTAAGGACTACTGTCAACGTGTGAGACTGCCAAACATTGGTTCTTTTATAGTTTCGCATTTCGCTCTACTGATCAAGTATTATTTCCCTTTCATTGTACGGTATTGTCGCACCACGGGGTTCCGCGCGCGTGTACACGAGACAAAGATAAATCAAGTATTCCAATATCACAATAATCACAGTTCGTCAAATGTCACAGATATAACGTAGTTGCATTTGCAACTATAATTATTACTAATGCCTATCAGTCATCACAGTCTCATAAACTAAATCCTACATACGAAAATAAATTTACATGCAATAATAATGAAATAAAATAAATAGCAAACAGATAGCTGCTTTGCGGCGGCTCTCCACCATCCGCGTCATCGTTTAGTCTAGCGTGGCCGACGGCGTCTGCAGGGGATCCATACTCCTTGGTTGGCCCACGTGTGGGGGGACCTGACCGGCTCTACGGCGGTTCTTCTAGGCCGCTGCCGCGGCCGGTCAAATTGGCGCCATATTGCTAAGCGATTAGGCGGCTCGGTTTTCTCTGAAGCTGCCGGCTTTCCATGCTTCCCATATTTCAGCCCGTTGTCCTTATGTCCCTCGTCCGTATCACATCCCACGTAAGCACTTGAAGATCGATCACGTTACCTCTCCAATCTCTCTCATACTCACGCTTATAAGTGACATCGTTATATATTATGCTAAATTTGTGACGTATGCCTCCTTTCTAAGACTGAAATGCCAAGGAGTGGCTCGGAGTACTAGTTACTTACCTAGGAGGAGGAGGCTGCTTTAGGGAGAATCTTTATTTACGGAGAGGTATACAATACCTAGTCCATCATGTCTTCCGCCTTTCAGACATAGAATAATCCACACTTCACTCCCAACGGGAACTCGCAGTTCAACTCGAGAAAATTTCGACAGGCGCTGAACGACCTCTATAGGCTCGGTTAACATTGGGAGGTAAGGGAGATACGGGGATACATTCTTTACCAGTTATATCTATCTGTAATAAGTTTTCGGAAAACGCCGTTATCTCAGCTTTCGAATACACCCTACAAATTAAGGGGTTCGGAGATATTGAAGATTTAAGGATGCACGCTCATGGCTCGGCTCAGTTACTCAGATCGAGCGTTGTCAAAGAAAAAGTACTGTAAATGTAATTAATGATTCGAAAATGAATACTATCATAAACAGACATCAATGAGACTTAATAAACAAGAGTAATTCGCTTAAAAATTATTACTAATTTCACTAAAATCCTAAAAGTAGAAATCATTCAACTAATAAATAAATATGTGGTCTCCAGGTAATACCTGCATCTAGTACAACACCAAGGGTTTTTACAGTTTTAGATAAAGACACGACTGCCCTCTCCTAAAATTCAATAGAAGTGAACCCGGCCAACTCGAGTTCCAACAAGAATCGCAGACGTCTTTCCAACATTGAGCTTCAAGAAAGCAGACGAGGCTCGTTCCAAGACTGCTCGCGCCGCGGCTGTGTCTGGCTCCTGCCTCAAGGTTCTTCCTAGAAAAACGATGGTACACCTGGAGGTCATCGTCATATAGAATATATCTTACACCCATAAAGTCAAGGGCAAGACCAAGGTCATTAATGTAAAGGCAAAAAAGCAATGGCCCTAAGACAGAACCCTGAGGAACATCAAGCGTGGCGGAGAGCTAAGAAGATGTCAAATTGCTCTCTCCCATACAAGTATGCCTATATCGACATTAGCACCCCTCGCGAGAAGCACATTCGCTTCATACAGTTCAATAATCGAGTGAGATACATAGTGTCGAACGCCTTGCTAAAGTCAAACAGTAACCGTAACGTCACCTGTCTTTTATCTATAGCTTTGCGTACGTCTTCAGTCAATGTCAAATGCAAAGATCCACTTGCTTGTGGTAGCAAACCTAGGTTTCGCAACTCACGCCAGATTGCGCTGGAATTTTGAGAGTCGAACAGGCGATTATGAATGTATTCAGTCCTCGCCCGATCTATCTTCTCCTGAACGTGTTTGCGGAGATTAAGGAAGTTCTCAAGGAATTGTCTTCGTCCTGTTCATCTGTACCATCTATATAATGTACCATTCTTATGCTGCAAGTCACGAAGCTCAACCCCAATCCAAGGAAAACGATTTTTATTTAATTTCATAATTTTCTCGGGGGCGTGTTTATCGCTAGCACAATCGACCACCCACGTGATAACGAGTTGAATCCCATCACTCACTGCTGAAACCTCGAGAGCCGACTCATTAAAATGAATATTGCTATGCCTATTACTGTTTCTATTGTTATTGTTATGTTTTCTATTGTGTTTATTATTATTGTTGATTTGTTTACTATTGTTTGTTTCAATGTTTTTAAGCTAATTACTATTATTATTTATACAAGTATTGGTTTTGATATTAAATTTTTGAATTAAACTAAATGTAATATTATTAAATTATTATTATAAAATTATAACCTTTAAATAACTATAAAAACCCTAATTTTCTATTAAACCAATTGTTTCATATTTAGCTTCATTATGCATCAATAATTATTATTATAAATTTTATAATAATAATAATTATATACTCTAAGTATATAATTTACGTTTAAACTCATAATATGTTAATATTTAAAAAACCATTTGATGTCTACAAAGAATTATTTATTCCATAAATAATGTATTGATCAATTGTACTTAATATATTAATAAATTAATATAATTTCTTTTATTCATATACTTAAACGCTTATAAATATATACGCTAATAAGTTATTTAATCATTTAAATATTATTATTTGCTATTTTTTTAAATAATTAAACCTATAATGCTGTAGTCTAAACCTTCATGCTCATTGCATAGATTTTTTATAGCATGTGGGACTTACGCAAACATATGACTTACATACATAATTTTAACAAATGTTAATTTATTTTGTAACAAAATTTATTGTTAGGTAATATTTATTTAATAATATTAATGTGGCACAATTTATAGCGCGTCGTGCAGGCGCGTATTCCTTCTTCATCCCTTCCAGCGCCTCCTATTTCAAACTGTGCGCGAGTTCTCCGCCTATATGCGCAGAGGCGCTGTGCGCAGGCGGGAAAAGTTTTTATTTTCTGGTATCACTGCATCCGTGTCGGCACCTCTCGTCGTCTGCGCTACTACAGGCGATAATGATTGCGTAGACGAATGAGCGTTTGCGGGACTTAACGGTGCGGGCGGGGGGGGGGGGGCAAGCGGCTTCGCTCCACTCGATTAACTGGCGGAGCGGTGAAGCGGGAGAGTAGAGCTTTCTTTCGTTCCACTCGTATTGTCTCTCTCTCTCTCTCTCTTTCTTTCTCTTTTAGACGTGGAGGGGACATTTGGTATGTGCCACGCGCAACGCTGCCGTGGAGCATGCTGGATGATAATGCAGCTCACATATGCTACATCTCGCCAACGCTCTAACACTTCTTGCTTGCGCACAGATACAGCAGGTCCCGTCTTCCATAAATGCGGATTGTGCTCCAGATGTAGGTGGATAGGTTTTGGGCCACAACCGATGTTTAGTGGTGTGTGTAAAAGTCTGTCAGTACTTACCGAGAGAAGGAGAGAAAACGCGAGATACATAGAGATAGTGCCGTAGTGTATACAGGGTCGGTTAAGTTCACAGCAGTGCATAAGGATTAATTGTTTGTTGGTGGTGTGGCCTAGCTCCTTCGGTTTTCGATCGAGAAGGTATAACCCGCTTCAGATTGAGTACAGCTGAGCGGTCGAGTCTTTATCTACCAAGCAGAAAGTCGTCGCCGCTACAGTTGTAACGATATACATATGACCATATGTATTATGGAAGTATATCGGCATACGTGCACACTGTGATTATAAAGTAGAATTAAGTTTAATCTTCATTATTTAATTTGGTAAATATTTATGTGTTACGACTTACTAATATCAGGTTAGTCGATGAACCTAATATTAATAAGTCAGTATACACATGATGAACTCTTACCAAATTATTTAATGAATATTAAACTTAATTCTACTCTTTAGTTATATGCTTATATACTTAGTATATACATATGAGTGTGGGGGGGGGGTATATACATGCAGACGGATTTTTCGATTAGAAGTAGAACGGGAAAAAACCGTTCTAAGTAGCAAGAATCTATATGCTAGGAACAGAAATATAGAATGCTACCGATAGTACCGAAAATTTTAGTGCTATCTCCGAGTTTATGGATGGCGCTATCTTAATTTTCAATGCTTGGCTTTTAAGTTTTGCGTTCTACTAGTAGAACCGAGTTTTAGGGTTCAATCTTCTCTCCGTGAAGGAAGGAACCCTCCTTACTGCTCCGACAAGGTATCGCCATAGAAGCGAGAGCACCAAATCGATGTACAACGCAACTGCAGCCCAAATGCAGTGGACCAACCAATGCATCTCCAGAGCGAGCGCCACGCCGATCATAACAATAGCACACAGGTATGGACAAGGTGCCTCCTTCCTCATCTATACGAGGTAAAGAAATGCAAAGACGATAACAGTGACAGATCATAGCGCCTCAGCAAACGCCCCAAAAGCCGAATTTGTATTGTCTTCGCAATTTTATTAACCCAACATTAGAGTTAAGTTGTGCACCTAAGAATCCGGAGATTGTCGGAAAAAATAGTGTCAAAATTAATATAATAAATTCTTTATTAAATCCGAATGATTGGTGGTTATAACGATTTTCCTTTTGATTTCTCCTTTCTCCATCAGATAAATAATATAAATAAATATTACACAGTAAGTAGCGTTTTATTATAATAATTTGAGTGGGTGAAACCGCGTCAGGAGAGAAAAAGAGATAGATAAATTACGCACGCATGTAAAATTGTCGGGTATTTACGGTTTGTTCAATACTGGTTATTTCGCAGTTAGATCAGAATTTGAAATACATTTTGGATTCTACGAATCATCCTGACGAACATGAAAAACTGAAAGATACAAAAATAAATTAATTACAAAATTATAATAGTTTTACATAAATGTTTATTTTTTCAAATGGAGAAATAGTTTAAATATTCTCCTATTTCCAAAAATTTTGCTTTGATTTTGTTTTGTATTCTTTTAATTTGTTATGCAGACAAATGGCTTTCCATACAAGAAGTGCCTGAAGTTTTTTATCCGCCAAAAAGATTCGAGCGCTTCCTTTTTAGTGGCCGAGTAGTTTTTCTCTGCATTATGCATTGTTCTCCATTGTAATTTCCTTGGCTTAATAAAGCTCCGAGCTCCTAGTTGCTTGCGTCAGTTGTAAGTATAAATAATTCTTCAAGATTTGATTAACGCAATGTAGGTAGTGAAATTAGTTCTTCTTTACGAATTTCAAAAACTTCCTTACATTTTTTAATGAATTCGAATTTTTGTTTTTTGCATATGAGTTTATTTAGTGATATGATTATTTTGACGTAATTTTTTATGAATTTTCTGTAATATCCGCAAAGGCATAAAAACTGCTGTATTTCCTTCTAGTTAGTAGGTTGTTTATAATTTTTGATGTATTCTAATTCAGTTGCATTCGAAAAAACTCCCTTCTCCGCGATTAAGTGGTATTCGAATTCCGCCCTTACATATTTGCATTTATCTGGTTGCAATTTCAATTTTATTTTTCTAAACCATTGTATGTGGTCCTAATTAATCTTCGTAGGTTTAGGTTCATTATGTGCTGAAAATATACAGGTGGATTCTTGTGTCCCATTGGTATTTGTTTAAACTCCGAACGACCTCTGTGCATATTCAATGATATCCGTTCACGATGCTCAGGTACAACAGGCATTTTATAAAAACTGCTAAAAAGATTAAAATTGCTAAAATGCCTCATTCCTTGTAATTGATCTAAAATCTCATCTGTTGAAGGTAGCGGATAATTGTCATCAAGTGTATATTCGGGGCACTCATTTTCTTAGATACACCAAACGAGCAAAAGGAAATGTAAGTTTGACTTTACTATTATTCTTCTCTCTTCGAATTTCCTTATTTGTTTATCGATTTCTTTATGCAGTGATATCGGGTATCAATATAATTTAGAAAAACAGATTAGAATGTGGTGAAATCGATTCTATGATACATGCTCAATGAGTAAAAGCGTTCAATTTTCATCAAGTTGCAATATATTTGAGTAAGCTTTAACAACCGACAGCATAGCATTTGTGGGTATTTTCAGTTTTTATCCATATATTACTCTGTTGGGAACATATATATAACCCTGATAAAATGGAAAAAGTGAATTCAACTTATTATGTAATATTTTAATCACAAAATTTAATTAACAAAAGTGAGTATTAGTATTTGTATTTATTTAATATTTTATACACGCGAGCTGATTACCGTTGTTGGCCACTTGTCTGGGAACTGTTGCACCGATCAATATAAACTGAAATTATACGTTCGGACTGTCCTCTTCTCTAGGAACTGAGAAGCAGTCGGGATCACTAATTTTCTTATTGTCTCTTGTCTAAACGATCCGATTATACTATTGATAGTCTTTTCATACCGTTTCTAGATTCCTCTTGGTTGCCACCAAATTATGTCATTCTTTATAATGAGATTTATTATTTTGAAATTTAAGTTTTGCGCGCTAAGCTTGCGATGGTAGAGTTCTCTAAGCGCGCATAAGTAATTGCAGGAATTCGGCCGTCAAGATAGGCGAATAAATATTGAATAATGATATAGTTTACTAAATCTTTATTCAGCATAAATCAACATAACACCTAAGAGATGTCCTTAAAAGACGAAATCTAAGATTTGATCCCTGATGGGCTCACATATAGTTTATCTTTATGTACAACACATCTGGTACAGTATCTATGTATTGTCTATAAGTGTTGAATAATATTATATCTATATTATAAATATAATATTACTAGGTTAATTGACGAATGATAAATGTAAACTTCCCTTGAATAAATGTCAATACTGTTTCTAACTTTTAAGGTTTAATATATTTTTTATTGTACACACATTTTAGAAATACCTGTCTTCACTATGGTTTTTATTCAATTAACTTTTTACAAAATTAGTATTATAAAGATATAACAGTTAATTTAAAAGTAATTTATAAAAATATTACTCATTGGAATTAAAAATAATTTAATTATTTAAATATGATAATCATTTATAACTCATTGTATGTACTCACTGATGTGCATTTAACTATACTCAAATTAATTAGCTTAAATAGAATTTAAATATCATTTTAGCTAACTATTAAGATAGTAAAATATATATTAAAATAGGTGAACATAATCTCAATAAATAATTCATTATAATATTCTATTTTTGTTTAATAATACATCATATTTTTTCAAAAATTCACATCAAAATAAAACAATGCATCATAATAAAATGTGCATTATATAACACTATCAAATTTTTATATACAGATAACGAATAACGTATATTGGTGTACATTAATATAAAAGATTTATTATAATTATTAAATTCTATAACATTTTCTATTATAACATTTATTACTTATAAAATCAAATATTCACAATTTATTTTATGGAATATATAATATTCTGAAAAGACGAACAAGTTATACAAATAAATTAAATAATCTAACCTGTAGTCTACAAATGGTTTATTTAAAAGTGCTTTGCTCTCCGTCACAAATCGTGATAGCTTATTCAAACATTCTGCTGCGGCAGATCTTACAGCTTTTGTGGTATCGCCGTTTAATGAAAAAGCGTAGGGCTTTAACCTTTAAAGGACCGGTAAGTAAATATATTGGGTCGACCCATAATTGTCCCTTCCCCCTTGATCAATTTATGATATATGATAGCATGAGATAGCATTTTAAACATTTTCTTAAAAGAATAAAAATTACCAAATGCCGGTTCTTTAAAGATTAATTAGAGTCTAAAGGTTTAGTAGTAGAGGAAGGACATCCGGACCACATCTCTTATTCGTGAATAATAACATAATATTCAATAAAATGGTAAATAATAATGTTTCTTTAGTCAATCTGTAATATACTTACTTATAATAGACGAGCGATCTTCGCTCAGTGTACCAATATTATTTTATTTCATTTTATTTTATATATGTTGTATTTTTAATTCGTACCGCGGTACTTTGCGTACATTCATATGTATTACATTTTTATATGTTCTATTTTGTTTTGGTGGGTTACATAATAAAGTCAAAACATTATTAAAATTATGTAAACTCAAAAAAATTGATTAAAACAATTTCGAATACGCACTGCACCTTCTTAGTGGTTCATTTCATTGAAAATTTAATTTTGTGTAATTGAATGTTGCATTCACAAGTTCATTTAATGTTTTAAATTAAAAAATACTAAAAATACATTAAATTTATTTTTATTTTTTATTATTAAGATTTGAGTACATACTTAATTAAAACTGTATTTAAAAAATTGAAACTGTAATCAACAATTTTTAGCATTATAAAATCTACATCAAAATATCGATCTTAAAAGTTACGTAAAATTCTCATTGTATAATTAATGTTTTATAAACGAATTAAAGATATTTTTTATCTATTTAATTTAATTAAAAGTTAAACCGTTTAATTTAACTAAGAAGTTTAAGTACTAAAAAATAATGTTTATTTTAAGTGTTTTAGTATTCATTAATGATTTCATAGAAATTAAAATTAATGAATGCATTATTTATTTTGTGATAGAGTCTTCATTAAGTATCTGGTTTAATATTTTAAATTGTGTTTCGATTATTAAATTAAATTGTATTTATAATTACATTATATAGTAAATGATTAAGACATAACAGCAACAATGTATAAATATAAATACAATATATATATATATATATATATATATATATATATATATATATATATATAATATTGTGGTGGAAAAGACAGCTAGTACAAACCCAACGCGAGAAAGAAGATAGTGCTGAAGTCCGTCATTGATTAGATGATGCACTGCAATAGATGATCTCACACTGGTTATACAAAATAGCACATTAAGAGAAAAAATCAAAAAGTTAATTCATTTAAAGATTTAGTAAGAGTTAACTGTATTGCGAGGATGCTGATGATGCGGCTGCGCTCCTTGATATGAAAATAGAGTTTTAGAGAGGAGCTGGGTTGGAGAGTTGAATAAAAGTAGCAGAGGAGCATCGCCATCAGATTTTACCATCACTTTCCTTCATTCTCGCTCTCACTCATTTACTCCTAGGAACAGTACTCTCGCATGACCTCTACGTCCTCTCCTTTTCCCTTAATATTTCATTTGCTTTAACCTTTCTCTTTCACCACTGCTCGCGAGAACAGCTAGCAGCATACAAGTCCGTACGATGCTCTTTTAGAGAGCGAAAGGATGAGCTATCTTAGGTCATGCAGCGTACTTACGACGCAAAAGGACATGAGTGTACTAGTCCAGTAGAATAAGATCTGAAATATGTTTAAACTTAATGATTAATACAGGAAAATTAAAATAACATGGAAATTCTAAAATTATTAAACTTAATTTTATAAAAAACTTTTAAATGGAAATAGAGAAAAGAAAAATAAATATAGATAGAAGAAATAAATATTAAATTCATCTTTAAGTTAACATGATATTTAAAAGATAATGCGAAAGTTAGATGACAAGTTTTAGTACTATTTTGACATATTGATTATAATAATAATAAACTAAGTGGATTTTAACTAAAATTTAATACTTGTAAATTTTTGCTTAGGCAAATTTTTAAGTCAGTCATTTTTCTTAATACGTACAAATATAGTAAATAATAGTTTTTCACTTAAATTTGTCAACAATTGATAAAATAGAATTTATGACTAAACATGATACTCATAAAATGCAAACGAAATTCATAAATACGAATTCATAACGTACAAATAAAATTTGTTTATAGTTTTCAAAGTACAGTATCTAGTTTAATTCATTTTAAGATAAATATTTAATTGACAGATACTCCTGGTAATATATTTAATTATTTTCTGCCGATATTACTTCAATTTTTCTGTTCAGTGGGCAGAATTCTATTCATCTATCGTATTCATTAGAAATAAGTAAGTAAGCAGAATATGCTAAGATTCTGATTAAATTATGTCAAACGCAATTTGAAAGTCTAATGAAATCTAATCATTGACGTATACAAAGATCAACCGTAGAGTCAACAATTATATCTTTTCCATTTCGCAGTAATAAAATCAATTTCGGCTAAATTAAGTTATTTACTTAATTAATGTATAATAAAACTGTATAAAAAATTTTAATAATAAAAATATGTAATATTCAATTACAGAATATAATTCAGTTTGCATAAATTAATATTTATTTTTATTAGTTTTCGAGTTTCTAATAGTACTAAGCTGCTCGGCCAAGTTTTTGATAAAAGATTTCTTTCAACATTTTTACATTGAAGTTGCTAATTGGGAAAATTTTATTAGTCAATATTCTTAATTTATTAATATTAGATTAGTTATAATAAGACTAATTATGTTTTTACTAAAATACGAAAACTGTAATTACAATACCTGTTTAAAAAAATTATATTTTTTCCGAGTTTATCAGTATCTTTTCTAACAAATTTTTTATCTGCTAAAAGTGATGTAGTTTATTTTATAATTTATCTTTATTTTATAATTGAACTAATTGGTTAATGTAGTAATTTTTACTTATATGTTTTGGTTTTAAGATTATTGTTTCGAAATTAATATTATTGTGACGTAAAAATTATTCATATCTTAATTTCATAAGAATCTTTTACTAAGTGTAAAAGAAATTACTTAAAAATTCAGCAATTGTTTAAATTCTTTTAATGAAATGAGCATTACTATCTTACGTGAGAATCAAAATTAGGTTAAGTGTTAGCATTATTTTTGGATGTACAGATTATTACGTTCGCGATTATAAACTTATGTAGGTGAAATATTGTTAAATAAAGTATGTAAAATGTTCTTAAATTAAACTTCTGTAGATTAATTTAGGTTTAATTAAGAACAACTAAAAATATAATCTGTATCTTTTAACATGTAAGATTTGTTTTACAAATATCATGATCATGCAATAGTATATTTAAGATTAAGTAAGCTGGTATGGAGGCACGTGTCTTCTCCCTATCCCACCGCCCCTCTCTCCTACTTTTGATCGGAGTCGCATGCCTACGGCAGCGACAACCTTTCAACTTGCATTACATTAACTATTGACTTGTTTATATAAATAAACATTATTTTTATTGCATGTTTATATAATCAAATCATTAAAATCATGTTAATTGCCTTGTTTGTATAAACAAAACTTTGAAAATGAGGGGTGGGCTAACCTTGAAAAAGAGGGGTAGGGGTAGTAGGGGATGGGGGTAAGACACATTAGGTTTTGTTTATACGGTATGGTGTATGTATGTACATAGTATTACCAGATACGAGCTCTGCAGCGCTTTGTACATAGCCGCGAAATTCAAAAGACAAAAAGGCGGAAGGGAGATATTTGCCAACCTAATATAATAATAACGTGCAATATAATATCGGAGAAAAAGGTTAAAATAACAAATTTGCAACACAAACAGATTATGATATTTTTTGTTTTTATTATTATCATTTTTTATTCAAATATACAGGTTAGTCTTATGCGTTGAATAATACATTGTACAATTCAGTCCTCAGTGTCGTTAAATAAAATGCTTGAAATTCTAAGTAGAATACATTTAACCAGTTGGGGCCCATACCCCAGAAATCTCTATTAGTTTTTATCTCGTTTGCAATTTTATAGTTGAGTAACGAATAATAATATTCAAACGACAATATATGTGTCGAAATATTTTTTGCACTCTCGGTATCTTCTAGGGTCAATTTATTTTTTAAAAAATCAAATATAATTACAAAGAGACGATTCACGTATGCACTGATTTCTTCAAGACGGTGAAAGTGCTGGTTTATGCACGCCATAACCTCCCGTAACCCGTTCAGAGTGGTCGCCTGCATAACAAAGTATGAACGATTATCAAATTTCTTCACCTCCTTGACTACAAATTCTTTCAAAATCTGGTATTGACCAATATCGCCGGCTGTGTTACATCGTCGTTTTTGGGTCGTTCAAAGATTGCAATGGCTCGACTTCCATAAGATGTCGTAAAATCAATTTCAGCATTCAGCGAAACGATTTTTGACGGTACTCCAAAATCATCGTATGCCGAATAGGAATTCTGGAGATAGCCGTTGAGAGCGTCTAGTTGGTCAAACAAAACATCCCAACTACGACTGTCAGGTGTTACATTCTTTTCAGGAGACGATCCGCTGCCGCAGAGCTTGATGACTGGCCTGTAGAGTTTACCATGGTATTCGATACCAACAACGATTCTTTTCAAATTAGATTTGTTGATCGCGTACGTAGTCCCGAATAGAATGTTCAGTAGAGTCGTACTTTTACCCTTACGGCAACACTGATTTGCCATGGCTGTAGTATAAGATGAACTGGTGCTCCCGTGCCAAACGAATCGCCTTTTTATATCATGCTCCCCCTTCTACACGTGCAAGTGAAACCTTCCAAAAATCCCCCACTTTAAACCACAAAAATCAACATTGCCTTTTTTCCATGAACAAACCTCAGAGATACGGGAAATGGTATTGGTAAAAGATTAACGATATACATGTTTCTTTTACATATTGTTTTTATTACAAGCATCTTATTCTATTGATATAGTACTGATAACATATTCTCGAACCAGTACAAATTTCACGCAAAGATATATTTCTACGTGTATCTCTCTCGTATTTCAAAGCCGTTAAAATTCTGTTGCAATATTTTGTCACTATTGCGTTTTTTCTCTATTGCTATAACGTTTATTACACATTTCGCAAAAAAACTTTGCTTTGGCCGCCCCGATTACACTTAGTATGGTATCAAAGTGTTTTGCCCGTGGATTGTAGTAGATATTACCATGTCGTACGATTCGGAATCCATTTCTCCTCTACCCTCAAAAAACTGTGGTTCACCATTTGCAAAGTTTAATTGCTCGTAAATAACAATAGTTACATTTCTAGTAGCAAAATATTACTGAATTTTTTTTATTTCAGTAAAGCCGCATCTCTCGCCGGAATCGCAACATTTTCTACGCGCAATAGTCTCTGCGTGTTCTATTTTTAATTGACGGCAATCTTCGCGAATGGTACCACAGCGATTGCGCGCTTCTCGTGTATCCAATTTTTTTAAAACAATATATGCCGCCCCCCCCCCCTCACTTCGAGAGCCCATGTTGTCTATCGTAAGCGTTGTCGATAGAGACGATCGATCGCTGACGAACCGTATCAATGTCATATTAATTTTGCGCTTGGCCCGTGATCCCACGGGCATCGAAATAAAAGTATATTTGACTGTGATCGCGTCGTTCAACTCAAAGCTTTCGTTACTTTCAGTTAATCTGGCCACGAGGGACCAGAAATCGTCAAAATTAAAGTTACCGATGGGACGATAGGTCCATCTAAGCAGACGATAAATCCATCTCGTTCGCCGCATGCGAGACTATAATGGCGTCAATATCGCTGATGGCTGCTTCTAGCCACTCGACAAGATTCGCATTGTCGTCGGATGGTTACGATATCCGTATCGAAAATACCTTGCCGTATTTGAACCGTTTGACTCGACAAGTTGCTTCTTCCAGAGCAAAAAATCTGTCTCCTGGTAGCAGATATCGAGGCCTTCCACAAAAGCCCCGCTGTATCGAACTCCATTTTTCGAGCGTTCTGAAATTATGTTTACCATGACAAAAAGTACCCACTACCCTTGTATTTATAAATGTATTTATACACTGAAAATAACTTTCAGCTCTATCATATTTATCCAACGGTGTTTTTTTTTGATAGCAGACCGGGATACTTTTTCATATTAGGCACTTTTGCACCTATTCTATACGTTTCTTAATAACGGAGATTATTTTGGAAGCATAAAAAAGTATCCAACATGTACTTCCATGCAAAGATGTGAAATCAAAAATTTCTACCAAGAGTGTGCAGTATTTGTTAATTTGATAATAAAAAAGGAAAAAACAATACATGTAAAATTTTCGATATTAGTATAATTTATATTATTTATATTTCGATATTAGTATATTAGCATAATTTCGATATTTCGATATTATATGTTAAATATATTATATTATAAAAAGAAAAAAAATTTTATAAAAAGTATAGTTTGCCGTCGCAGTCTCGGGCGAGAGCTGCTTAGCCGGTGTTTAGGGTGCTCGGTGCGCTCGCACGGGCGTTTGGGATGCGGGTAAAAGATTAGGTCAATAAATAAAGAGCCGATGACTCCCTTTAAATAAACTTGTGTTCGCGAGCAGGCGCGAGTCACGGTTGTTCGTTCGCGGTATACGCGGTTACCGACGCGGCGTCTATCTCCACGTCTCGAGGAGATGGCTTCACCCGGGCGGTAGCTCAGCGACGCAAAGGGTGCGTGCTGGAGACTAACCCCTCGTTTGCATCAGCGGACGATCGTCCGCAGGGTGCGAAGGTAGCCCGGCCTTTTGCCTGTGCGGATGGGCGCACGTGGCGGGTCGGAAGCCTTTTTCCCTCTGAGTTACTAGGAGGCAGAGACCGTGGCCTCTCTCGAGAGCGGGAGGTCCTTATACTTTAGGAGTCGGCGAGAGAGTGACTCTCGTTGCGCAAATCACTTTACGGAAAGCCCGCGGGCGCGCCCCTCTCGCAGCGCCCGGAGGATTCTAATTGGTCTAACCCCGCGAGGGGAGAGAGCCGTTCCCTCTCCTCAGCGGTGACCGTTGCTCCTTCTTTTGTCTTCGCAGAATCGGCATCTCGGAGGAAAAGGCGCCGCGCGCGCGTACGTCAAGTTTTATATATTATATTGTAACCGGCGCCAGACGCTGAGCCCGTCAAGGCCAACTCGGGCTGAATTAAGTTTTCTGTAAAGGTAAACAAAGAAAAGGAATTCGTGCACGATTCTTTCGGGCACGAATCCATAAAAGGTTAGTGTTGTCTCGGCGCCCGAAAGAAGCGAACGCCGGGAAGCTGACGCGCGCGTGAAGTTTCTCCCGAAAATCTTCAGCGGATCATTGCAAGGATACCTGGAGATTGCTGTGCAGACCACGGAGTTCATAAGTGGAACGTGGTAACGGCACCAGGAGCTTTGAGCAATGCATTCTATTGCTGAGAGAGCAAACTGCACAGGACTTGTGCTCCACCTCCTAGAGCAACGGCTGGCTCCTGGCAAATGGCAACTGGCTGGTACCCCCACGGGCAGATTTAGCTTAATGCCGCAGCGCCTAACAGCAAGCCTAGGTAGGACAAGTGCTATCTGTTGGAAATAGATTGTCGTGAAAAGGTTGAAAAAGAACCGTACACCAATCTTTGTGACTAATGATAATTATTATTTATTATTTTAAATAATCAGCCCGTCTCACTATACAGATGTCTTTGGATATGAATCAAGGAGCGTTATGCACATATTGAAAAAGTGCTCACAAAAACGTCGCTCATTTTTTTTAAACAAAAAAATATACATAAACAAAAAAAGGTCAGCTACAGCACTGCCTCTCGCGTTTACGTAAATTATAACCGCGAAATTCAAATTCTCTAATTCACGCTAAGCGGCTGAGTGCATATAAATGCCTAGCAATATTCAATATACGCCCCCACAATCAGACGCTGACTTGTTTAATGGCAAAAAATATATTCACTCAATATTCTCTTTATATCAATCTTTGACATTGGCTTAGTTAAAAAGTCTGCTATATTATCTTTGCTCCTAACATACTTTAACTCAAACTTTTCTTTCTTAAGCCAATCTCTAATAAATAGTAGCTTTATATCAATATGTCTAGTTTTAGCGTTCTCAATACTGTTTTTACTAAAATGAATTGCTGATTGATTGTCACAAAATTGTATAGGCTTTTCTATCATATTTTCTAATATATTTGAACTATTCAATACATTTGAAAACCATACTAAGTCTTTCACACTCTCAACTAAAGCAATGAATTCTGATTCCATGGAACTTAAAGCTATACACTTTTGTTTTATCGATTTCCACAGGAAGGGTACATCGTTGTACAACAAAATATATCCACTAGTTGAGTATCTTTGCATTAGACTACTTCCCCAATTCGCATCCGAATATGAAACTAGACCTGAACTTTTGACATTTGATAGATTTATTTTATAATCTTTTGTGTTAAAAACATAGTTCATTATATCAACTACGATTTTCCAATGATCGTAATTATACGCATTACACAATTGAGACATCAAATTAACAGCAAAAGAAATATCGGGTCTACTTCTATCTGACAAAAAAGATAAACAACCAATCAACGTTCTATATGGGAACTTTTTCATTATCTCATTTTCGATAATCTTATTTTCTTCTCTCGGAGGCATCATACCTATTTTCAATGGTAAGTTAACATAACTTTGCCGTCGGCTCCAGGGAAGAGGGCCGCGTGCAGTGTTAGGAACGCTGGACTGCGCGAGGAGGGGTGGAGAGGGAGAAGAAATACTACGGTTTTTCTTAGGTTACTCGGTACACCGGGTGAGCAGAGAGTCCGTCGCGAGTTCGCGGTTGGGCTGGGGAGGTTCGCCGTGAATTTGGGCTTGCGTCTGAGCCGAACCGCGCGTTGCTTTTCGCGCTGATTCGCGGGACTACGTTCGTCGCGGCGGTGCGAACACGGCTCGCGGGGAGGTGTCGACACGGCACTTGCCGCAGGCGCAGATCAGGCGATTCCCCTCTGCACGACAGCCCGGAGTCGCTGTACAGCGGTCTCGCAGGTTGCCCCTCGTATGCACTTGCGGCGGAGTTGGGTCCGCCTAGTGCGAAGGTGTGTGCAGCTCCGTTTGCCTGCGCGGTTGGGCGCGCGTGGCGAGAGCCGGGGATCGCGAGTCGCGTTTAGGCAAGTGCTTCCTGCTCGACGGCCGGAGCAGAACTGTCGTCCTCCGCCGGATGACTTCATCTCCCTTCCTTCAAATTAATTGCGCGGTGGCGCTACGTTCATCGCGCTCGTCGCGCCGCGAGTTGCTTGCGGCGTCGGTTGGCACCGCGACGAGGTCACGGCACGCGCGCGGCGGTTTGGCGCGCGCGGCGGTTTGGCGCGCCCGGATTCGCGGAAGCGCCCGAATTTACCAGAGGAAAAGCCGGCGTTGTCTCTCGCGGACGTCAAGTCCCCCTCCGGTTTCGCGGCTTTTTCTCTAATTAGGAGGCTGTGCGCGGAAATCAGTAACCGGGAAACTATTACACGTAACTGCCCGCTCTGCTCACAGTTACTTTTTTTCTTTTATTGATATTTATTTAACCCTTTTGTTGTTAGAGATGTGTGTGTGTGTGTGTGAATGGGCGCGTTACATGTTTTCCCCACAGGGTAGTCGGGTGTGTGTATGTGCATGTTTGTGTGAGTGTGTATTAAAACAAAATAATATATAATCGATTTAGATTTCGTACAAAATAACTTACTCGAAGGCCAAAATAATAGGCGGAAACATAAAAACTTAACTTATTCATCGCGCACTTATGGATATAATAGAATCATATAGGAAATTCAAAGTACTTAAATAACTAGTCACTTAGGTGAACTATCGACACAACATTTATCACATTAATCACTCAACTTGCTGGATCACATTTTCGGTCACTGTGCCTCCGATTGTCGTCAGCTCGTCCAGATCTCTCATTATCTCGTCGAGGTGTTCGATATCCCGGGCTCCAGGATGAGGATATGTAGAAGCGACACCAACATCACTTGTCACGGAAGATAGCGTGGGCGTCTCCGGCTGGGTCTCACTCTTTCCACTGTCATCTGCTCCTCGCGGTTCGGCCAAACCGCCGAACAATATACACATCGTCTCCAGGGCCCGTTTCTTCTTTTCCAAATCTCCGCGCTTATCTGCCATCCGACAGAGGCCAAGCAAAATGCGGACCTTTACGTCTCGTCCCCCTTGAGGTCGTCTTCGGCGCTCCATTGGCCCGTTTCTTCTTCAGCCGAGGCCTTGCGGGATCGCAGATTGTACGGGCACGATGTCACACAAGTAACGAGCTCGTCTTCGACGTTGTTGCTTGCTTGCGGCGAGAACGTATGTGGCGGTTGCTCGGCGCTGAATGTGACCGCTGGCGACCCCGGGAGAGGCGCGTGAGCCGACTGAGACGGCCGTGCGGTCTGCTGCGGTTGGGCGCGAACTTCGGGCGACTCGCCCTCAGCTGATTCTTGAGTCGCCTGCGGAGCCGCAGGTTCTGTCCTTGACCTTTTCAGGTCTTTCACGTTCAGCTTTATTGGATCTTGGCCGGGTCTGTCGATCACGTATGTGTCTCTTCCGCACTTTTCTGTCACTACGCCCGGTCCGGCACATCGCGGAGCGAGTCCCGCGTTGAACTTTTCACTCGCACTTGACTGCACGAAGTTACGGAAGAGCACTTCGTCCCCAACTTGCAGGTATCCTTCGCCACGGTCCGGCGGAACGTTGTTGACGGCTGCTTGGTGTTGGCGGGCAAGATTGATTCTTTCTTGCGCGGCGTCGGCGTATTCAAAATCCCACTCGCCGGGACGCGGCAAGGTGCGTAGCAAATAGGCAGTTGGGCAGGTTGGTGTCCCAGTCGGTTTGTTTCTCGCCGAGTAGTCCGAGCCTCAATCCTTTTTTCAATTCCTGGTTCCGGCGTTCTGTGGGATTGGCCTGGGGATGGTACGCAGGTGTCGTGTAGGCCAGGGCGCCCCAGGTCTTGCAGCGTTCCTTCCAAGCGGCGCCGCGGAACTGCGGGCCGTTATCCGTGAGGAGCACGCGAGGATATCCCCATCTCTTGAACACCTCGTTCTCTAATATTGGCGCGATAGTGGGAAGCTCGGAGTTCGGTATCGCGAACGCTTCAACCCACCACGACATCGTGTCCGTCACCACGAGAATAAAGCGTTTCCCGCGTTGCGTGCGGGGATACGGGCCCATGAGATCCAATGCAATGGTTTCCCAGGGCGCGACGGGCTCCCGCGGTCGGTTGTCTCTAATCTCGCGAGCGGCTTTGACGCCTTTACGATGGCGCATGTCACGCATTTTCCCACGGCGTTCCGTATTTCCTCGCGCATTCGCGGCCAAAAGTAACGCTCGCGGATCGCGCGCAGAGTCTCATCGCAACCCGGATGTCCAGCCAGAGGGTCGTTGTGATGGTACTCGAATACTTCGGCGCGGCGCGAATACGGCACGTAGAGGTGCGGAATCTTTGCAGATTCAAGGAAGTAATACGCGTTGTTCTCAAGACAAAGCCGTTGCCCTGGTTTCAACAACCGATCCGTATTTTGATCAGGCGGGTCGTCGCCTTGAGCGTGAATGATTCGCTCGCGTAAATCACGTGCCATTACCGATGCGACGCAAATCTTTGGCGGCGGCGCGCGCGTTTCCGGAGGTAAGAGCGCCTCCTCGAAATCGTTTTCGCCGAGTTGATGCGTGTCAACTGTATCTCGCGATAGAGCGTCGGCCAGCTCGTTATGTTTTCCCGGGACGTGTTCAACCGCGAAATTAAAACTACGCAAGTACATCGCCCAGCGATGTAGCTTGCCCTTTGCATTTTTAATCTGGTCGAGCCAGGTCAGCGCACGATTGTCGGTTCGGAGCGTGAACCGCCCGTCCTCGAGATACCGACCGAATCGACGCAAAGCCCAGATCACGGCGAGACACTCCTGCTCATTTGAGTGATAGCGTTTTTCTGCCCGTGTAAATTTTGCCGACGCATACGCTATTACGCGGCGCTCATTGTTCTCTCGGAGCTGGTAGAGAACCGCTCCCATTCCCGTTTCACTCGCGTCGGTTTGGACGATGAATGGGGCATCACGAATAGGACGGCACAACGCGAGAGGCGCGTCGAAAGCTCGTTTGATAGCGTCGAACGCCTGCTGCTCAACCGCGGTCCAGCGCCAAGGCCGGGTTGCCGATAGCAACGCGGTGAGCGGCGTGGCGGTTTGCGCGAAAGCAGGCACATACTCGCGTAACCACCCGCATACCCCGAGAAATTTGCGGAGGTCACGACGCGTTTTCGGCTCTGGTGCATTTACGATTGCAGAAATTTGCTCTGTACTGGCCTCGTTGCCGTCGCTCGTAATTCGGTGGCCCAAAAAGTCGAGGTCTTGTCGGCCGAACGAACATTTCTTTACCGTGCACGTCAGGTGGAATATTCGCAGTCGTTCGAGCACTAGATTTACGTGAGTCAGGTGCTCTTCCCAGGAATCCGAATATATGACAAAATCGTCAAGGTAGGCCTTAACGAAATTGTTCATGTATCCACTGAGCACCTGCTGCGTAATGAAATCGTTGAAGAAGCCCGGGGCGTTCTTCAGGCCGAAGGATAGCATGCGCCACTGATAGAGGCCTCCGTCCGAGGTCGCAAATGTGGTGTAGGGCTTGGCTCGTTCGCTAAGCGGAATTTGCCAATACCCTGATTTTAAGTCTAAGTTCGAGAAGATTTTCGCGCTCCCGATATCCTTTATCACTTCGTCAATAGCCGGGAGAATCTGAGCCCTTCCCTTCGACACGGTATTTAGTCGCCTACTGTCGACGCATAAGCGAAAACTACCGTCAGCTTTCCGAGATAACACGAGCGGCGAGCAATAGTTTGCGCTTGATGGTTCGATTAGACGGTCCGCGAGCAGCTCCTGGATGGTCGAAGCTAAGGCTCTTCGCTTTTCCGCGGAGGTCGGATACGGTGGGATGCGAAAAGGCGTGTCGTCGGTAAGCTCGATGTCAAACACAGCGAAAGGAGTTTGCTTGAGCGGACCGATTGAGAAGAGCACGTCTGCATACCTCGCGATTAATTTCTTCAGTTCCGCCTCGTATTGCACAGGAAAGCCGTGGTTGACTTGCTCGAAGTAGCCCTCCGGAGGCTCGATTTCTTCCGGCCGCGTTTCGTCCTCGCGGGTCAGGTAGATGCGTTGCCGCAGCCGCGTGCCTAAATAAATGCAGTCGAGTGCGTGGTCGTGTATGACTCGCTGCTGCTTCAGCCACGTACGACCGAACGTTACCGCGGTGTCTAGCTCTCCCGTGATAAGGAAACGTACGTTTTGCTCGGAACCACCTACACCTATTGACAGCTCACATGCGCTTGTGATTGCCATTACTTTCCCTCTGCACGCGTTATATGCAGTGAGGTTTACTGCCTCGCGGGGAGCATTCAGAGGAACATATTTCTCATTCACGAAGCAATCGGTTGCTGCGGAATCTATTAGCGCGCGAATTTCTTTCCCGTTTAGCGTGATCGGGAGATATCCAATCATGGAGCCCGATACGCGTGTTCATGCGGCGATTATTTTAGATCCGGGTTTGGGGCAGACGTCGCCGCGAATTTCGTTCCCCGCTGAGGTTTTCCGGACAACGTGGATTCCGCGGACAGTCGCGGTTCCAATGCCTGTCCGGGCAAAAATGACAGAGCGGGAGTGGTTTTACGTCCGCGGAACCGGTTGACCGGACGGGCGAAACTAAAGGTGCTTGTCCTTGTCTCGGCGCTTGTACTGAGACTCCCGGCGAGTTGCGTCTAATCGCGTTACGTTCCTCGTTTTCGTCTTCTTCGATCTGAGTCACCCGTGTGATCAGATCTTCTACGGTCGGAAACAACGAGCCGCGAAGCAGCTTCCTAATTGAGGGACGTAGAGCCTCTATAAGGACCGCGATTATTTGCTCTTCTGGAGCAATGGGATGAAGGCGTCGTGCGAGCAAGAGGCGCTGCTCTAGGAAAAAACTCGCGCTTTCCCTTTCTCCTTGAGGCTGACTGTACAGCTTTGCGTTTATCTTCATCAATACGCTCGACGATGCGTATTTATTGCGCAAAAGTTCCGCGAATTTTTGCCAACCAAAGCTAAGGTTTCTGTACACCGCGCACCATCTCGCGGCGTCGTCTTTAAGGGCGCGCGTCGCGTGTCTTACCCGCGCGTTTATGTCCGTGCCATTGGCAGCGAAGATGGCTTCACAGTCGCGGATTAAAGTATTCGGGTCTTCGTGTTCCCTACCTGCGAACTCCGGTAAATCTACCTGGTTTCCGACGAGAGTACGCAGCAAATACCTCCAATCGTCTAAAGTAGGCTGAGCCGCTCCAGGCGCTTTATTTTCTCCTATGTGTCTATTTGGGACGGGAGCATCGGCATTCCCGTTTTCCGGCGAACGGCTCGTGTTCGAGTTGCCTCTATTTTCACCGATTTTTTTTTTTTTTTTTATCAGTAAGCGATGTCGGTAATCCCTGCTTTAGACGCTTTGTCGGGAAGAGGACTAGTGCCGGCTTATATAGAAAGCGAGGAGACGTCTAGGCGATTAAAATTTATAGTGATTGAAATTTAGTTAGAAATTCAAAAAGTTGGGTAGTTGAAAAATATAATTCAACTCTAGAAGGAAAGAAGAAATAGAGATTCGTTATTGATCATAGAAAATTCAATGCAAAACCGATACCAGATTCATATTTCACCTGATCCATACCTAATATTTAAGAAATATTCGATGATGTTAGTAAGAATAAATATTATTCTTTAATTGATCTTGTATCAGGTTTTCATTTAATAAAATTGATAGAATCAGATCTTGTGACCATTAGGTCGATTTGAATCATTAGTATTACCTTTTAGATTTATAAACTCTGCAATAACATTTTGTAGAATTATTGCTATTCTGTTAGATGAATTTTTAGATAAAAAATATTGTTATTATTATATAGATAATATTTTAATTTTTAGAAATACAATCAATAAATATAATTACAAATATAATTTAATAACAGAAAAATTATTAAAAGCAGGTTTAAAATCAGGAAAAAAATTAATTTTCTTTAAAAGAAATAGTGTATTCATCTTATATTATAACGAAGAAGATATTAAAGTATGTCAAAAGAAGATTGAAATTGTAGAAATATTTTCGGCGCCAAAAAATATTCATGGATAAAAAAGGTATAATAGGCATTGTTGCGAGCCTGACGAATGCCTTGCTAAAGTAAAACAATAACATTAACGTCACCGGTCTTTTGTCTATAGCACTGCCTACGTTTTCGGTCAATCACAGCAGAGCAGTCTCAGTCGAACTGTGCCGTCGATACGCAGTTTGGAGTGAGTCAATGATGTTGTGAGATCCCAAATACTCCATAAACTGGTCGTAAACAATTCTCTCAAGCACTTTTAAAAAAAGCAAAGTTGTGAAATAGGCCAAAAATCATCTGACCCAGAAGGTATTTTTGATTTGGCTAATGGCACCATTAGAGCCTTCTTCCACACCTCAAGGAAGCGTCCACTTTCAAGCAAGCCGTTGTACAAGCGCACTAAAAATAGATCTACAACCGGAAGATTCTTAACAACTACACTATACCGAATGCCATCCTCACCAGCTGTCTGCGATGTGAACTTAGATATTGACAGTACAATATCATTAATATTTATATCTTTAAACCGAAAAATACCATCAGCAACAGAGTTGAGCATGGCATGTATCTGATCATCATCGATGGAATTTGACACAGACACCCCTGCAAAGTGACTTTTAAGTTCATCCAGCATGAGCCCATGCAAAGATCCACTCGAGTGGGACATATAGTGTTTAACGCCTTGCTAAAGTTAAACAGTAATAGTAACGTCACCTGTCTTTTATCTATAGCTTTGCCTACGTATTCAGTCAATCTCAAATGCAAAGACCCACTTGCAACAAAGACCTACTCGTGGTAGTAAACCTACGTTCCGCAATTCACGCCAAATTGTGCTACAATTTTGAGAGTCGAACAGGCGATTATGAACGTATTCACTCCTCGCCCAATATATCTTCTCCTGAACGTGTTTGCGGTGATCAAGGAAGTTTTCAAGGATTTGCCTTCATCCTGTTCGTCTGTACCGTCTGTATAGTGTACCTCTCTTACGTTGCAGGTCAGGAAGCTCAACCCTAATCCAAGGAAAACGATTTTTATTTAATTTCATAATTTTCTCTGGGGAGAGTTCATTTATCGCCATCATCAAATTGTAGTTGAGTCTCGCGACTGCTGAGTCAACGTTAGAATCCTCCGCCTACAACAACCCCTAAGCATATCCCGCCAACAACTGCACAAGTCCCTCACTATTGATGCTCTTATAATCCCTACATCTGAAAGAGCAACATATAGATTCGAGGACAGGTACCTCTATTTTAACATTAATTATGTTGTGATTACTATGAAAAGGAACAGGTATATTGGCAGCGGAGATTACCGTATCATTATCCACCACAAGAATCACATCGATCCAGGTGCGGAATGTAGGTGCAATATGCGTAGGACTGTGTTGGATAATCCGCAATGACAGCTCAGCCGTCAGTATGCGAAAAAACGTTATCACTGGCAGTACAGAGATCAGTATTCAGATCACCGAGAATGATTTTATGATTGTAATCCGGCAATAATCCGGCATAAAGTACCCCTCACGAAGTTGTTGAAGAAAGGTCAAGTGTGGGAGTGTCTTAAAGAACAACAAGTTGCGTTTAGTGCTTTGAAGACACGCTTGTAAAGGTCCCTGTGCTTGCCCGACCAGTTTTTTCTAAGTCGTTTACAATCCAAAACGATGCTAATGATCACACGATTGCAGCCATTTTGATTCAGAAGGATGATGATGAATTTGAGCGTCTGATGGTGTATATCAGTCGTATTCCTACCACGACTGACAAAAATTATACTACGTTGGAAAAGGAGCGCCTTGCCTTACTGTGGGCAACCGAAAAACTGAGGCGATACTTGGAAGTCTATGAGTTCGTTGCAAAGACGGACTATAGTGCTCTAACATGGCTTAAGAATTTGATAGACCCTACAGGGAAAATTAGCGCATTGGGCCTTCGGGAGTGATTGACCGAGAGATAAGGATTGTGCCGAATTTTGAGACGATCTCGGATCCTTGGTATCTTGGGAAAATATACGATATGTAGTGTTGCTCTCGAAAGTTTCCAGGATGCAACGTGTTAGGTGGCATGCTGTACCATTATTTTTCCGATAAGATCTTGGATCTAATCTCTTTTCAGGAGGAGGGGTGGAGACTCGTGCCAGGCGAGTATGTAGTTGGAGTGATTCAGTAGACACATCGCCGCCCATCGTCAGGTCATCTCGGAATAAAGAAGACTTGAGAGGCAATGGACAGTGGTGGCTGCAGTCGTAATGGAGCTGTCTTGCAGTAAGAGCGAGTATAAAACTATTTTAGTATTTCAGGATCTTATTACAAGGTGGATTGAGTTGAAACCATTGCGTGCGGCTAATGGAAAGGCAGTGGCAAAAGACTCGAATCCCTCCGAGGCAAATTATGCTTATTGTTGTATTTGACTTCAAGTAAACCTCAATAAATAGATGATATTAAGGCATTTATTTATTTTGTAAGTGGTGGACCGGGAAGAGGAAGGAGGAATCACCCCTGTCGAACCAGCTTCCGGGGTGCCTTTCAAGAGAGACGAGCGTTCCAACCGATAGGAAGGGTGGATGTGGGTTGCGCTAAGGGGCATTCAAATCCGAAGGGGTCTGTCCGCCCGAGCGCAAATAAAGGTTTTGTATCCCAGAGCTCCCCCGGGAGTATTCATTTAGAGAATCTCCTCAATCCACGGTCTAGCTCAGCTATGTTCCGTCCGTGACAACCAGGAACCTGCAGCACAGGCAGGCAGTTGCGACAGGAGAGTGGCGGGTGCTAGCACTTATTAAGACACGGACGCGACGAACTTCGTCCACTAAACCGTGTGAAATCGATTAGTGGTTCGGTGCGGGGGAAAGTTAACAAGAGCGCAAACTTATTTCGCCGTGGGTTCACGCATGCATGTGAATTATTATTTACGCGCCGCGTCTTAAAAGTGTTTTTGTAAGCGCGCACTGTCATCCAGCATGATCCACAACCGCGTCGCGTGCGGTAAATACATACACGCGTCAGACCTCAGGCACGAGGACTCACTCGGAGAGAGTTACAAGCTCCACTGCGAGCTGTAAGATGAACCTGATGCCTACATCAACATCTTCGCCACTGTACTCATCATTACAGGTCATATCCGATTCACTAAAGGCGCGATCAGACTTCTCGGTTTCCACAATCGACCTTTTATGCAATTGATTCGATCTCATTGATTGAACGATGGCCGATCTTACATCTTTTTTTACAAGTCTCAGGCTACCCTAATTTAAATCCATCAGCACTAGCAGCGGAAGAGACGATGGTGGCTCTTATGAGACGGGTCTCTAAGCTTGAAAACATCAACAAAACGCAGTCAGCCGAGCTAGAAGCCCTGCGAATGAAAAGATCGATAGACTGGCCACCAATATGTCAGATAACATATTAAAAGTAACTGCACTAATAAACGTAAATATAAATAAATATAAAAATATCAGTAGTAGTAACGACTCTATTAATATTAATAATAAATTTATGCAGGCATTAAATTCACCGGAGAACGCATCATTTGGGCTATTAGCAGAAGCTCGGGAGCCGACGATATTCATAATAGTTTAACTCAAAATTTTAACATCAAAACCAAAACCAATATCTGCAATAAAATGAGCAATATTAAACCAATAAATAATAATAACAATAAAACACAATAAAAAATATATTAGTAACAATAGAAACGGTCATAGAAATGATAATATTCATTTTAGTAAATCGGCTCTCGAGGTTCCCGGACATATTTAAAGCAATGATCGGGATGATGTAAGGGAGGTCTCGGAGGTCGGTCATGGGGTTGTACTGTTTTTCTAAATATGTGGTTAGGCCGAAGTCAATATGGTGCGTTCAAGCAGTGTAAAGTGTCACGTGGCGGTTACCAGGTGGCGGATTTCGCCCCGGCTCCCAGCCACCACGCGACTGAAAGACTCTCCGTCTTCTCTCTGCCTTCGGTGCGTTGTCGTCGCGCGGAGAATCCGCGGACGCGGCGGGGCGAGCCTGGGTGCTCGCCGCTATAAGGGACGCGAAAAATGGGAAAAGGCGCGCGAAATAATTACGCGGATGTTAAACTGTTAAACCAATAAATTATTTATTATAAAAATTATTACAAGCAAAAACCCGACAATCTGGTCGACGCTATCTAATAACTTTCTCTCTCTCTCTCTCACTCTCCCGACGCGAAATCTTGTCTTTAAGTACGTTTGGCATCGACGCGGTAAACTCATTACTTATTAGATGAAGAGAGGGTAGTAGAGCTCATATTGTGGCCTCTGAGAAGGAAATTATAAGTTTATTCATAAGCATGTACTTGTCGGGAGTTTTACGTGGCGTTTCCTTGGCCAGTGTTTCTTTAAGCCCTAGCCCTCTCGTTTCCTCTAAGTCATGAGCTGTGTCAACTCCAGGTTGTGAGGGTGGACGTTCTAGTTGTGGAACAAGGGCCGATCATATTTGATTAGACCGGACAAATGCTCCGTTGTTGGACGCCGAGAGTATAATGACCGGACAATACTGTACTGAGTTCTGAGTTCGACGATCCTTCTCGACACGAAGTCGATTTACGGAGTGAATTGAAATTGAAGATACAGTGGAAACAGTGAGACTAACTTCTCGCTCGATGTCGCTTCACGGAAAATCCGCGGACGCGGCGGAGCGAGCCTGGGTGCTCGCTGCTATAGGGAACACAAAAAATGGGAAAAGGCACACGAAATAATTACGCGGATGTTTCACTTTTTAAATTAAATAAATATTTATTATAATATTTTATAAATAATCAAACCGACAATTTGATCGACACTATCTACTAACTCTAACTATCGTTATCTATTTCTCTCTCTCTCTCTCTCTCTCTCTCCCGCTCTCCCGACGCGGATGATCGCGCGCGCGCTACACAAAATATATATTTTAATATAACTTACTTTCGCCTGGCTGTTGGCGCTAACAACTTGTTTCGCTAATCTGCAGCCAGTAGGGCGAGATCGAAGCGACCCAAGCCCGCAAACTCTAACTGCAGGTGAGTGCACTTGCACTTCGGTGCACTGCTCTCACTCTCTCTCCGTACTTCTCTCTATCTCTCTCTCTCTGCTTCTTTCTCTCTCTCCACTCCTCTCTCTCTCTCTCTACTATCTATCTCTACACGCGTCGCGCGAAAAGCGTGGCGCTTCGCCGCTAATCGTCTCGGAAGAAGCCATGTCCCGAGACACACTAACCCAAATCGTGCGATCGAGCAAGGATCGAGGGCCGATCGCGCACTTAACTACCCTCTCTCCTTGATTAGCCGCCGCGGCCCGCGCGACAATTACCGCGGTGCGCCGAATTTCGCGCAGCTAAGTGCCCCCCACTCATCGCATGGTCAAGGCTGCGAGCACGAGCTCAGTACAGTGGCGACCACGGCGAGATACTCGTCGCAATACCCCCCCCCCCCCTAAACTTCACATCTTCCCAGATGCTAAGTTTATTCATCAGGTTGGTCGCCGCCAACCTTACACGCTTGTTTGGCTACTCCGCTTCACCATTACTCTAAAATCAACTACTTATTATTAATATCACAAGGTATCACAGAAAACTAAGCGTGCAGAGTTGGGCCAATAACCAGATTCAGAAGAAGCGGTGGCCTCTGGTGTTATCGAGGCCACCTTCGCTTACTCTACGCTACCACTCTTCCGCAAGGTCTACAGCGGATTCGGGCGGTCCCGGAAGAATTGAGCCAGTGCCGCTCGCATCCACACCCTATCTTCAGGCTCAGCGCTCCAGAGCTCGCTGAGAAGCAGCCTGGCCTTTTGCAAGGCGCGAGCCATCTGTGCATACGCTGCCCCTGTTTCGGTAGCCACGTCGATCGGCCCTGACATTGGGACAAGCCCCAGGGAAACGGAGATTCCGTTTCCCACCGAATCGTCAAGTGTCTCTCCGGACACTTCCATGGGCTGCACAGGGCTGAACTCCAAAGACCCTGCTGTCTTCGCAGGAGGCATAAGCGGGGAAACACCGGTTGCTCCAGCGCCCATTCTGATCACCGTCAGATCAGCCTTGGAGCTCCGTACGGCCACCGTTTCCTGCGCTCGGCGTTCCACGGCGGCCTGGATCTCCGCGTATGAAGCTGACGGTGGCAGACCGACGCTTTTGCGATCCTGCGCCTCTATCCGCTTCTGCACTCGTTCCGCTACCGGAACGTGTGTTGCCAGAGTGCGCGATGCCATGGTGGCTCCTACTATGGCTTCCGAAACCACCCTAGGCGGCACACGCAACCTACTTTGCACCGAAGCGCTTTCCGTTCGCGGCGGTGGTTGGGGCTTCGGGGCCTTCAGGCGCGGAGCTACCGGCGGTGGCGCCAGTGCCATCTCCGATCGCGGAGATCGGCGCCGGCGCCTTCCGCCCTTACCGCCACCCGAAACCTCCCATCCTTCCGCCACGTCCGTACTTACACTCGGCGCAACGCGGGCATCCACGCGGGGATGCGTTTGGGGGTGGCTCTCCCGGATCCGCCGAACTTCCATGCTCGCCAACCACGCTGCGTGCGTCTCACCACAACGCGGGCAGGTGTTCAGGGTTTCCCCCAAACGCCCACAGTTCTGACAATACACCGAGTGCAGGGGCCGGGAGCGTGGTGGTGGATCAACGACTGGATCAACGGGCACGTCCATCCTCCCACGGAACATGCAACCTCGCCCCAGCTCAAGAAGTTTAGACGAGGCTGCCTGTCCCACGCAACTCACAGCCTTGAGGCCGGACTCAACCTTCCTCTCCCCGCGCGCCTGCCCTCCAGAAGTCGGATACCGCTGGGGAGCTATCTCCACATACGGAGTGCTCTCGACCAACGGCCCCATCGGGTCACTACACCCCCCAACGCCACCCATTACCACCCTCTCACCTATGTCCTCCTCGTTCTCGAGGACACTCGCGATCGCGCTCGCGATCGCGGACGCGGGCGCGGGCCCTCCCCCCTTCACCCTCTTCCTCCGCTTCCCCTTTCCCGCGGAACGCTCAGAGGTCTGCCCCGCCGCCAATGTTGTGAACAGGGGCAAGATTACGCCTGGAGTCGGCTCTCGCGGTAGTGCCGTATAGAGGCGCTCAAAAGTTTCATCCGCAGGCGTCAGGCTCGAGACGTAGTCATCCATCTCGAGCTGACGTCGCGGATTCCACTTGAATCGGCGCCTCGCCATCAGCCTCGGCTGCATTGCCTCCTCCCGACGCAAATGCTCGGCGTATCCGGCAGGAAAAATGTTGCGCGGGGCCTCTTCTCGCCCTGCCGGAGCCTCCATGGGCTCGACGACAGGGCTGGCTGGATCAACCGCCGCAACCGCTACCTCTTCTACGACGGCCGCCTCCTTGATGTTGAGTCAGCAGTCGCAAGGCTTAACTATAATTTAATGACGGCAATAGATGAACTCGCCCCTGATAAAATTTTGAAATTAAGTAAAAATCGCCTTCCTTGGATTGGACTTGAGCTTCGTGACTGGCAGCGTAAGAGTGGGGCACTATACAGACGTTACAGATGAACAGGACATAGGCAATTCCTTGAGGAATTCCTCGATCTTCCAAAACACATTCAGAAGAGGGTAGATTAAGTTAGGACTGAATATGTTCATAATTGCCTGCTCAAAAACCATTGATGACGATCGTATATATGCCGTACTCAACTCTACTGCTGATGGTATTTTTCGACTTAAAGTTATAAATATAAATAATATTGTACCGTCAATATTTAAGTTCACATTGCAGGCAGTTGCTGAGGATAGCATTCCGCTTGATGCAATTGTGCAGGCTCTTCCGGTTATAGGTCTGGTTTTAGTGCGAAAAAAATATATATTTTGAAGATCCCACGAAAAAAACCGAAAATCTTGAGAAATTTCGAAATATTAATAACAAACATAATTATAGAAAATTTTCATCATTTTATAAATAATAAAATCAATTTATTTTAATTAATTCATTAAAACAAATTATAACGGGCGCCAGGCACTGGGCCAGATCTAGCCCGTTGCCGCAGCGCCTGACAACGGCCCAGGTAGAGCAAGCGATTACTTTATACTTTATAGGCAGTGCGCGGGAAACGCAAGTTTTACGCGCGACTGAGAGAAAGAGAAAATTCCTCTCTGTCACTCGCACTGGTACAACGAAAAGGCGCTCTAATAGTAGAAACACAGCCCTTCGATACGATTAGGCCCCTTTACGAACGGCAAGCGCAAATCGTCTCGGCGTAACGGATTTCGCGCGAAGAAACGCGGGCGGTTATTCGGAAAACGGTCAATTCGGCGCGAATTAGAACCCGGTGCGAGAGAGCATATGCGCAGTGCGAATTTGTTTGCGCGATGCATTTATTAAAGCGGTTTATATATGCGCGACGCTCCGATAATGGTTTTCACTGAATGAACACCTTTTGACTTTTTGGCACGAAGCTAACAAATGCGTTGTTTATTTATTTGTCCTGTCGGTGGCGAGAACCAGCATCACCGATCTCCCTCGCCCTTTTTATAATTTTAGACGGAACGAGCAGTTCCAAGGACCACGACGCTTCCGCGGGAGTTGCCTTCGGCAATTCATCAGCTGAGCGGCCACGTAGGTTGCGCGACCGAGGGGCAAGTGTATAAGGCACTGCCCCATTGTACGTGAAAGTGAGCGACACAAATAGTGTCGCTCATATTATACACGGCCGGGTCGAAGATATTCTCCCCGGATCTCCCCGTTACAAAATATAAATATTAAAATAAAATAATACTGCATAAAAAGAATATTCATTAAACAAAAAAGCAATTTTCTATTGAGTCGGCTTCCTATGTATTCTTTTGTATAATATTGTGACTACTAAAATATTATAATACTACTATAATATTATTTTCACTACTATAATTATTTTCCTTCAGTTTCTTCATATATATATATATATATATATATATATATTCATATTTCCTACAGTAATATTTAATTTCCGAAAATATCAATCTTGCTTAAATCTTAAATTAAATTAAATGTTATTATTAATAGGGCAACCAGTAACAGACTTACCTTTAATTTCACAAAAACTAAAACTATGGTTCCAGACTCACGATTTTTTATAAATAAGCTATATAATGCTTCGCTGCCTGCCTCAAGTGTATAGATACCTTTCGAGTCGTCCGTAAAGAGTCTAGCAGTTATAATTGACTCTAAATTATCTTGGAAAAAGTTAGTCCAAACCATTACAAGTAAAGCAAATAGACTGATGTATCGCCTAAACCTTTCAGAAGCAGTACTATCTATAAGCTACGTAAACACTTAGTAAAAATGTTCCTCTTTTCCTTCTGGACTATTGCTCACTTATCCTGACGAACCTTTTCGGCGAATTTAACACTAAATTAGATCGGAAACTTAATACAGGTATCAATATATGTTTACAGAGTATATGATATGAACATATCACTCCGTACAGTTTTTAATTAGGTTCGCTTAAAGCTAAATCACGTAGACAATATTTTGCTGCCTGTCTGCTTTATAAAATTTTAGAGACCTCATCGACCTCAGTCAGAGACGATGTGACGCTATTGAACATCCTTGCCTTTCACACTGAGTTCTTTAGGCGATCATTTCATGTTGAAACTGCTTATCATTGGAATTCTCTTACCCTTTCTCTTCGCTCTTTACAATCCGTATCTATCTTTCGATGCTCCGTATTCTTAAATATCTTCAATACCGCATATCGACCCATTTATCTATCAGACTCTCGCATATAACTTTGTAACCCTCATAATTATGCGCAATTGTGATATATTTCATTACTATACTGTATCTACTTAAATATCTTTATACGTTTTTTTAAAAAACGTTTTTTTTCGTTTGATTATCGCGCGGTGTCTCTCACAAGATGTAGCGGCCAGGGTTTTGCACGAGTGCGAGAGCCGTACAAAACTGTTGGGACTATTGTGAACCGACAATCATCAGGCGATCAGCGCTGATTTATTTCAGCGCTGACCGCCCGCGGACCGCCGGCCTGCGCTACCCGAAGAACGTGGAATGCGGCGGAGTGGGCGATACAGGCGGGAGAGTGCTCACGGGCTCAGTGGTGTTCGGGACGCTGCGGCGGATGGACGGGCGGCTCCCGAGAAAAGCGTCAGATGCATGGGACACCGCGGACGGAAAATTACCTCCGTTGGAAATGAGGCCGATAACTCCCTCCCCCCTCCGTAGCTGAATGGCCCTATATGCCCCCATCCCAAATTAAGAAATTCTAAATTTTAGTTTAAAATTTCTGATAGCATACATCCTTGCACTCCCAGGCATAGGGACATAAAGGTTTCCTTCATTCTACGAAATTTTATTGGATTGATGCAGATCGATTGCTTAGCTTTACGAATTTTATTAAGTATATTGCATACTCATGTTTGTTTTTCTTTGATATCGTTTTAGAAATAAATTAATAAATCATTGTTTACATAATTCTTTTAAAACTTTCTTTATATTTTTTGCACAAATTACTTTAATTTCGAAATTTTACATAACATTTATCGTTTGTATAGCTACATGTTTATACAGTGGTGTATTCAATTCCGTATTCAGCACGATATAACCAAATAGTTATACCGTGCAGTTAATTACGCATTCAATCATATCGAAATATTATAACTTAATTATTATATTATATTATTATATTATTATACAATTTATAGTGTATGCAATGTATATTGACTATCCTGAGATGTTATAAATATGTCATAACTTTTCAGTAAATATTAACTTCTCATTGTAATGTAATTTAGTTTTCACAATATTCTCTGTGACAAAAAATTATTGGAAAAAATAAATTTTATTCCGTACACCTACTGTCGAAATATTTATTTTATAGAATTTTATTTATGTTAATTTCACGCTTAAAAAGTTATTGGAGATTATTCATTTGAAGAATGACAAAAATCACGAATTGATCCCTGGCCTTCCGCAAAAAGCCGTGACTGTACCATTTCTGTTTATCAATAACTTCAAATGTTATAACTTCTATTTGTCTTCATATAGTATTGAAAGATATATAATTGCATACAGTTTTAATCAATTATTTTTTCGAATTAAAGAAAAAACTTTTTGTAAGTCTTATAATAATTTCAGTTTGGTAGTTCAAATGTAGCCTAGTATGCATTTTATTGTATTTAGATAAATACTTTGTAAAAGTATGCAATTAATTATTGATTTAATGTGTATATATACATAGTTTATAAAGATATGCATTCAATTTTGCATTCAATTATACAACTTAAATTACTAGAAACTAGATTTCTAGATCTTATATTTTATACACATTACAAATCTTTGAGATTCTCACGACTTTCTGAGGTTGGTCGACCAGATTTGGTGGACTTATTTTTCTGTTTAGAAATTTTCTTTGTAAAAATGAATACAAAATTTTAGATACATCGTTTCCAGGATTGCTTAAAAAATTATTATACGTTCTTATCATTACAGTGTAAATAAACTATAAAACAATTGTAAATAAAATAAAAAAAAATCTGTAAAGAAACCCAAGTATTTAACTCACTCGAGACATTTCTATACATTGACGATCGAATCATCAAAAATGAAGTAATATGCGAGAAACGGATTACCAGAGTGTCTAAACAAAATTTAAAACTTCTAGCTACCTACCTCGAGATTCTCTTATTACTACAGATCAAATATAGAAAAATTGAGGTTGTATCCGATAAACAGTCATCAGAGAAACTGAATATAATATTAACCAAATATCTGCCCAACCGGGCAGATTCCAACCATTGAAATTCCAATCGACTAATTACCGTTATTGTTTTTGATGTTACAATCTGAATTTTCTGAAATTGAAGTAACCTTTGCAAAATAGCTAAAGATAGTTGTAAAAGAATTGTTTATAGATACCGAAGAGAAATAAAAATGGATCTTTAATATAATCGATATCATTCTTACAGGTAAATAATCTAGCTGCATTCAATTGTGCATATCTAAATTCTCTGTGAAGACATACATTTAATTACGGATTTAATTAGCATTCAAATATGTAACCTAAACATATTTCATCTTTGGTATATAATCAAAATAAAAGTTTAGTGAAATTTAATGGAATCCAACGATTTTTAATCAATATTAACATGAGTTTCAATATTTTATAAACGATATGTAGATTCACTTTAAAGTAGCCTAATTAGAATTGAGAAAGTGTTACAAGTAAATAAGTAATAAGTAGTAAGTGTTATGCTAAATATTCTTATTTATGTAGATTTGACTGTTTTTAGAAAAATATTTCGTAGCAAATATTAACTCATTAGAAATATATAACAATATAACAGAGATAATAAATATTTATTTACAGTAGTTTATTAACATTAATTACAATGATAAAAAATATGGTATATTACATCTCAATTACATGAAGACGCTTTTGAACTATCAAACTTAATAGCTTTTGTTACTAATTTTTAATTTCTTGAAATTTATATTGGCACAAATTTAATGAACACTCATATGCTTTAATACATTCTTCAAAAGTCGGTGTAATTTTTTTTAATACTTTCTTTAAAATTTCTGTAAATAGATGTTGGAATTAAATTTCTTAATTTAACTGAAGCAGGTGTAATATCTGACACTTTCAATTTTTTGTTAAATATGTAAATAAATCCTAATATGAGGTAGCGATCTACTTCGTAAACAAGGACTACTATTTATTACATCTTGCATTTTCGTAACGTAACTGGCTTATTAGATTTCAGTTGCTCGTCAAATGTTGATAAAGCAGCCTTTTGTTCATCGAACTACTTTTGTCTCTTTTTAACACAATTTGTATCTAAAAGCAGAGAATATATTTTGAAACAAAATTTATTATATTTATCTATAATTATAACACTGAATTTAACAAGCACTAATTAGCAATAAGTAATTCTGAATCAATCACTCGAGTAAATAAAAGTATTTTTTGATTGATTTATTGACCATCAATTTATGGTTTTAATTTCTATTTACTGTTTTTAAATATAATTTAAAAAATTGAATAAACATTCAATAAAATTTATCCTTTTGCCTTGTGATTTTCCATTTTTTGCTTTGCATGAAATCATTGTTATTAGTATCAATTTCAGGTTGACTATCAGGTATGTATTCATCTGAAAAAGCCCCAACAGTCATTATTAAAATCAAATAATATAAAATAAGATAAAAATAAAGCATATTAACATTGATTTAAAAGATTATTTTTGTTAATTGGAAATAGGTATTTGACAGCACACTTTCATGCACTTTATAGTCTTGATCATTAAACTAAGGAAAAATTAAGGAAAATTTCATTAAAAATGAAAAATTCATTAAATTAAGGAAAAAATAATGATATTCTTAAATATCTACATATTTTCTATTGAAACATTATTTTTAGCTTTATTCCTTAAAGATGAATTAACTTGTACACTGATATTTTCGCTGTTTAGTGTTTTACTTGTAAAATCAAGTAATTCGGTATTGTACATCTTATTATTATCATCTTCGACTTCTGGATCTGTTTCTACTATTTCTTTATTAATATCTTTACTGTGACCTAAATATTGGTATAAATCAGATCGTTGGCCTAGTGTAAACTTGAAACTCAAGCATAAAGTACTTATGTTATTTCTAAAAAGTGTTACAGTGTTCAGTTTTTATAAAAATTTTAATTCTGGCACGTGCGGACGTACTCTGCTACGTATAGTCCAAGTATATGCTTGGCCAGAAGAATCGTCTTGTAACTCGCGCATGAATTTCCTCACATCCTACACAACCTGCTGCGGACTCATCGTGGCACTCGTTTACTGTTTCTTGACGCTTTTCCCTTCGTACGATGATTTTCTACGTGTCGTCGTCGCCTATCGATTCATCGATGTTTTTATCCGTATAGTACGTGTTGTGACGAGTATCTCGCCGAGGTCGCGGCTGTACTGAGCTCGTGCTCGCAGCCTTGACCATGCGCCGAGTGGGCGGGCACTGAGCTGCGCGAAATTCGGCGCACCGCGGTAATTGTCGCGCGGGAGCGCGCGCGAGCCGCGGCGGCTAATTAAGGAGAGAGAGTAATTAGGCGCGCGATCGGCCCTCGATCCTTGCTTGATCGCACGATTGAGTTAGTGTGTCTCGGGACACGATTGCTCCCGAGACTAGTAGCGGCGAAGCGCCACGATTTTCGCGCGACGCGCTTATTACGCAGTGAATAGCGAGAGAGAGAAAGAGTGAGAGAGAGAGATAGAGGGTGAGAGCGAGAGAGAGAGAGAGAGTTAGTAGATAGCGTGGCGCCATTGTCGGGTTTCATTTTGTAAATTATTATAATAAATATTTATTTAACTTAAAAGTCAAATACCCGCGTAGTTATTTCGTGCGCCCTTTTTTCCATTTTGCGTTCCTTATAGCGGCGAGCACCCAGGCTCGCCCCGCCGCGTCCGCGGATTTTCCGTGCGGCGACATCGGACGAGGAGAAGACGAAAAGTCCTGAAGTCGCGTGGTGGCTGGGAGCCGGGGCGAGATTAGCCACCCGATAACCGCCACGTGACAGTGTATAGTTGTCCACCTTTGATTTTTCACCGGGAGTGAGCGGTTGAGTCTGCCTCGATCTTCCGGTCGGATTGTGCAGGTTACGCAGCCATCGTAAGTTATTACTTTAAAGGTATAACCCTTGAGGTATGACCTGAATTTGCGTATCAACCAGAGTCTGCTAGGCACTCTCTCTCTCGGTTACGTTGTAGTTGCGTTCCACTGCGCTCATGTTTTGGATGGCGAATTCTAAACTTTTTATAATTTCTAATAATACTTATGGGTAACTGCACCAGCGAATCACTCGCGTTGGTTTGTGCGACGAATTGCTCAAAGTTGAGACGTTGAGCAGCGGCGCTGAGGCGATGTGAAGCTTATCCTTTTCGAAGGCTTCTTGCTGCTGATGCCTCGTATCTTTGATTTGCTTTTGTGAGCTGGTTAAGTGGCTCTGGTATAGTCGTTTTCGAAAAACTTGTGGTGCCAGGACGCCATACCTAAGATCATTTCTGGGTCCGGTCTTAATTCTGGTCTGTTGACTAAGACGCCCAGTTAATTAACTTCTTCATGGCAAAATATACTTTTTTCGCACTTGATCGATAAACTGGCATCGCAGACGCGCTTAAACACTGTCTCGAGCTTTGCATGTGCTCCATGAGCGGTTTTTTTGACAATTATTATATCATCTACATATGTATATGCCCATGGCTCCGACTTATTATTACTTGGTCTATCAAATGGGAAAATATTGCGTATGCCTGGCTTAAGCCATGGGGAAGTCTTTTAAACTAATATTCGCTTTTCCCTGAAACGGTGAAGGCTGTTATTGGCCTAGATTCCTTCTTAAAAGGATCGGTACGCGCTGCTGAGTTCAAACGCCCCAGCGATCTTTTGCCGACTAATAGGGGCCCTTTTTGGGCCCGAGGTAGAGCCACACGTAGAGCCACACTTGGAGTGGCTGGAATACGTACTCAGGACCATAGTCAATGTGGGCCTAGATATCAACCGTGAGAAATGCGAGTTTTGCTGTTCCAGCGTCGTGTTTTTCAGGTATCGATTGGATGCGGAAGGACTCAGGGCAGACCCGGAAAGGGTCGCCCCCGTCCTGGAATACCCGGCCCCTAAGAATGTAAAGGAGCTGAGAACGTTCCTGGGCATGGTAGGTTGGTACTCGAGGTTCATTTCGTTGGAGGCAGAGGTCAAAATACCTCTGGTTAGACTCCTAAGGAAGGACCAAGAGTGGACCTGGGGAGAGAGTCAGGATTGCGCGTTTAGGGCCCTAAAGGCGGCGTTGGTGGAGGCCCCGGTGCTTGCACGCCCGGACTTCTCGAAACCCTTCACGGTTCAAAGCGACGCTAGCAATTATGCTATTGGCGCTGTATTGACCCAGAAGGATGAGGATAGACACAAACATCCGATAGTGTATGTAAGCCGTGTGCTCTCGCCGGCCGAAAAGAACTACACTATCACCGAGAAGGAGTGCCTCGCCCTCATTTGGGCAATTAAGAAGCTGCAGCCTTACCTCGAGGCTTATGAGTTCGTTGCACGAACGGACCATAGCGCTTTTCGGTGGCTTCAGAATCTTAAGGACCCCACGGGCCGCCTGGCCAGATGGGCCCTAGAAATGTAGCAGTGGGACTTTCAAATCGTGCATATCAAAGGTTCACTGAATAAGGTCCCGGATGCCTTGTCGCGGGAAATTTTAGACGATGGGCTAGAGGTCGCTTCTTTCGAACTAATATCGGATTCGTAGTATCTAAATCGATTGAGAGATGTAGAACACAGCCCGCTCAAATTCCAGAACTGGAAAGTCGAGGACGGCAGCAACACAAATACGTCATCGTGTTTGAAGACCTGTTTACGCGATGGATTGAGCTCAAGGCCCTACGAGCAGTCAGAGGAAGAGCAGTGTCAAGTGCTCTGGAAGATTTAATCCTATTTCGCTGGGAAACTCCCACGTTCCTGTTGACCGAAAATGCGACGCATTTCGTGAACCAGCACCTCAAGGAGATGCTGAAGGAACACGGGATAGAGTACGTCACGACTCCCCCGTATAGCCCCCAAGGTAACCCGGTGGAAAGGGTTAATAGGACGCTTAAAACGATGATAGCCAAATTTGCAGGGATTGATCATCGTAGCTGGGATGAACATCTGCCCGAGTTGCGGCACGCATTCAATACGTGCACTCGAGCACGAAGTTTTTCCCGGGTGTCCTGAACTTTGGGAGAATCCCGCGACCCAGTCAGAGCCTGAGACGGGCCGTGGAACGCAAGGACCCGGTGATCCCGGTGAATCCCGAGCTCTGGAATAACCGTATGGAACGGCTCGAGCTAATCCGAGACCTCGTCAGGAAATATAATGATGAGGCCTGGGCGAGGCAGAGCAAGGCGTATAACCGCAACCGGCGGTACGCCACGTTCCAGGAAGGTGACCTGGTGCTGCGACGCAAGCATACCCTGTCGGACGCGGTCAGAGGGATTTCAGAGAGGGAGGGATCTGACAGAGAGGGAGGGATCTGGTCCTGGTATAGAGAGAGGGGGGCTGCCTAGCTCCATTATGATTTCTTTCTTTTTTTTCGCACGATGGCTTACGAGGAAACCATGGGAGACCCTCCCGGTTTTGGGCCCCAGGTGCGGCCCGCAGCGGGGGCCGTCGAGACCCGGAGGAGCACGGCGGAGGAGGAGGACCGTCTACTGTCCGAGGAGTTTAATTTGATCGATCTTCGCTCCCCCGGGCTATTCCGGACGCCCAGTCCGTTGAGCGAGATGGAGGAGATGGCCGTGAACCATACAGCCACGCCGCCCCCATCCATCCAGCAGAGTGAGGCCACGCCGCGATCACCCCCGCAGCAGGCCGAGGCTGCGCCGCCCATGGCAAGCGAGCCGGCGACGCCATCCGAGCCCATGAATGTGGGTCCAGCCGAGCCCCGGCGGGAGGGCCAGCCGACGATCCTCCTGGCGCACTACGCGGAGGAGCTGCATCAGGAGCGGCGGCAGCAGAACCTGGCGAGGGAGCTCCATCGGCCAAACCGTCGGCGCCAGAGGCAGCTAACGATGGAGGATTATGAGTCCTCCACCCTCCCAGCCCATCGGGGAGAGCGTCGGCTGCCTGCGGTGTCCGACACGAGGCTTCTAAAGCACCTGGACGAGGGCGTAGCGCCCACACCACTAGGCCCGCCACCGACACCCGTCCTAACATCACCAACGCTACGTCCAGCGCCCCGAACCGAGACGGCCACACAGAAGCGCGACTCCCGGGGAAAGGGGACGGTCGCGAAGGGCAAGGGGGCAGCGGCCTCCGGTACGGCGGAGGAGGGACGCCCGATGTCCCGGCTGGAAAGGCGCAGGCTGCATCCGCGCCTCCCGGTAAAGGATTCCGAGGCAGCCGGGGAGGTTGCAAAAGAGCGACCTTCGACGGCCGCCCGCAGTCCACAGGGAGGCAGCGGCGGTGACCGCACCCGGCGACCGAGGTGTCGGGGGTAGGCGCCCCAAAAGTGCGGACCGAGAGGTTACCGTCGATCTACCGCAGGGTAGCGGCGGTATCTTTCGACCCGGAGGTGGATCCTCCACCAAAGGGTTGTTTCCGCTGCTGGGCGCAAGGGCACGCGAGCTCGACGTGCCCGGCACCCCGGCATAGGACGCTCTGCCGGAACTGCGGCCGGCTGGCGGTGACCATCGGGTCGTTCCCCCGGTGCAGCGAGGTCTACCGGCAGGCCGAACGCGAGCGGCGCGCGCGGAAGCGCAGGGCGCCACCGGACTCATCCAGACGCGACGCGCCGGGAACGTGGCGGGAGGGACCCACGGAAGGCCCAGGGACGGTTGCGGGAAAAGGAGAGGCGAGCCAGGGATCGTGGCGTCCCTCGAAAAGGGGGCGGCACACCAACGAGCCCTCCCCTGCGAGGACTCCCATGGGGCCGCCCCCGCCTCCCCAGCCGTTAGGGACACCACAAGGGGCCCGGCCGCGCTCGATCCGTGTCCGTAAGCGTACTAATTCGAGGTGTGGTGGAGCGCGACGAGAGGAGGTTGGCGGAGGCCAGGGGAGCGCGCCCAGGAGTCATCATGGCCGAGTTTCGGGCAATTAACGGCTTTTATTCGGACCAGGCCATGTTGCTGAGCGAGCGGCGGCAGCGACAAAGGGAGGGGGCCCCGGTTTTTGGGACCAGTTTGGGGGTCAACACCCTTCTCCCGGGCTGAGTGTTGATCGCCTCCTTGGTCTTGTGCCCCGAGAGGGCGAGGAATAAGGAGCCCGCCATCACATTCCTTGCAGGAAGACTGCACAATGGGGGAGGCGCTCGGCGGAACCTAGGAGGGGCCCTCAGGCCCAGGTCTCGCCGCCGCGGATGCTGCGAACTCCCAGACTCCTACTGAAGGACGGGCGATTGACGCGGTTGCGGCCATGGACGCCGCCAGAAACTTGCTCCGGGAGATCCGGGAATCGGTCGCCGACCCCGAGACGCAGCGCGAGCTGCAGTTGGGCCTGGCGGCGTCCCTGAGCAGCCACCTACCTCGCCCACCTACAGGGGAGTGATGTCGGGGCTCCTGGCGGCCTTAGGGGCACCCGCGCGCGCGACACGCCCCTCCTCTTCCAAACTTGACATCCGCGGGGGATGTAAAGTTTGGGGGGGGGGGGGGCTGTGACGGGGCGACTAACATCGGACACGCGCGGAGCCGATCTCGCGAGGCACTGCGGCCGCCGCGAAATGATGAATGCGCGCGGACCCATAGCGCCAAAAAGGGCGGAGCTATTGGCCCGCAGCGCGATCGACGGGCGACAATAATAAGCGGGCAGTCTCGCGCAGACCATGACCGCGCCGAAAAACGCGCACGTGTGCACCCTTTCCCGCGCCATGATAGCGCAGGAGAGAGAGAGAGAGAGAGCATCGCCTCGCGCCTTAGAGGGAGAGAGAGACTAGGCGCGGACGTGGGCGCTGCCCCAGGCGTAGGGGCATTCCGGGGCCCGCCGCCCCAGGTGCAGGCACCCGGAAGTCCTGCTGCCGGGACCCGGGGAGCGCAATGCATAGGGCTCTTCGTGAGCCCGGGCGGCTGCCCTTGCCGAGCGCGCGTTTCTATGCGGCACGCCGCATAGGCGTTTTATTTTGTTTGTAGATGATGGCGTGCGGGGAGGCGTGCGGGGAGGTGCCATCCTCCCCGACCGCGAATAAAGTTCTTGATTTAACAAGAAAGTGCGGTTTTTCTTTGTTATCCCGCACCCTGATATGCCTCCCTCCCTCCCCCGATTAAGTACCGCTGCGACCGTCGTCGGCCAGCCACCCGGGCTGACCCGGCCGGGTCCCCTCCGGGGCGGCCGAGAGAACCTGCGCGTAGGCAGGACGGCGCGACCGGGGATATTAATGGCGCGGTGCTCCGGAACCGTGGGAAGCCTTCGGTTTCCCGGTGGAAGCACCACGGCACAAACCTTCACCCCAGCTCTCGAAACGATATCGGATCTCGGAATCGATCGGATATCGGAAGAGTTCATCAACTATCTGTACAGTATCTGTACAGCGTATCGTCGTCGATCCTCAACTTTGAAAATTTACTGGGGTTTTGCTGGACATATCTCAACCGACCAAGATACCAGAGGTCCGATATTGTATCGAAGGCTGCAATTTCAGGCTCGACATTAATGAACCCTCTCGTGAGTGAATGCGAGACATTGTTTAGGGAACCTTTCGTGTACTCAATTTGAAAGTCCCATTTCTGCATCTCCAGGACCAATCTCGTCAGACGACCAGTGGGGTCTTGGTATAATTCTTTTCCGCCGAGTTAAGAACTTGACTCACATACACTACGGGCTGCTCATACTCGTTCTTGTCTTCATGGATCAAAACGACGTCTCAGCACTGGCGGCTCTACCAAAGCTGCCTTCAGCGTCTTTAAGACTCTGGATTGATGGACCAGAGGTAAGGGCTGGAGGAAAGGCTTACCATGAACAGATACAGAAACCTGACCTGAGAACTGGAATATGGTGACATCTAAAAATAAATAATATTAGCCTAGGGCTTCCAATAGAAGGAAGAAATAAAGTAAAGGACTGGAAGGGAGGTAGGTAGTCATGATGCGATACTCACCCAATTGTGGGGTGTAAATACTGAGGGACTGTAGTTGGAGAGGAGCAGTCGCTAAGGCCAACCATCTTTAGGGCCAAAGTCCAGGGGGGAGGAATCTGCAGCGAAGTAGTCCCTCATTACAGCGATCCTGGTAAGGAAAATACTAAGTAAAGAAAGAAGACAAGTGGCAGAAAAAAGGAAGAAGAGAATAAGAAGGTGAATTACGGCTACACGAGGTTAGCCACTCGGGGGTAGGAAAGCGACTCTGTGGGGCGACCTTCAGGTGATTAGATTAGAACCGGGATTGCAGCCAGCCACCAACATCGATAAGATCGAGGGGGCGAGGAAGCCGCCGCAGCCGTTGCAACTTGCATGCCTGGCGATAAAAGACAAGCGCCAAGAGCAGAGCCAAGCGTCGGGTAGACCGCAAGGAACGAGGTGTGGATGTTGAGGCGAACCGCGGCAACAGGCAGCAGGGTGATGCAGCCAGCAACGGTCCGGAAAGCACAGTACACCACACAAAGGGAATACATGAGGGACAGGCAACACACGGAATTCGCGCGGTGGGGAAAAGCTCGCAGGCGGAGAGATGTTCTCTTTCCTTTGAGACGCCGACCTGGCTGCATCTCAACTTTCGTGTTTTTCGCCATCTCAGCTACTTCCACACCACCAATTGCGACTGCGGCTCTCTGAATCTTCATCAACCAAGTACACTACCACCAGAACAGGTAGAAGCGATCTGAAAAGATCCGGCCGAGGCCAACATCAGCAAGCGAAAGTAGCCTGAGCGTCAGCGGAAAAAGACCGGGTGGCCTGAGCGTACCTATCCCTGATGCAAGCATCAGCACCAGCAGGGGCAACTAGCAGATCGACCTCACAGTAGAGGTGAGTAGTAGTCGTACCCGGGGCGTCCTCCATGCAAACCGGGAGTACTCTAGGTAAGGGGCGCGCGACGGGAAGGGCGCTCTATTCCTTGTTTATTCTATAGCTCCTCGATAGTGCGTTATTTCTTTACTTCATTTTCACATTCTGTGACCATATGTTGTAGTTTCTTTTTTATTTTCACGCATCTTACACCGCATTTCATTATCATCTAGCCAGTATTTGTTTGCCTTTTCTTTATTTTCTACCCTAAATCTTGCTATTAAGTTCCTATCTTTATATTTCAATTCTTTGGTTAAATACTTAGATCTATTTATCGTTATTATCTTTTTGTATCTAGCGCAACTTCTTGATATCTGTATCTTTTCTCTTCTCTTCTCTTTTTCCATTCTTATATACTTTTCCCATATTTCTCTGGATAGATCACTTCCTTCATTCCTCAGTCTATCTTTTTCGCTTTTCTGCAGTCCGACGCCTTCCATTTCGCGTATGTATTCTTGTACCGATTTTTTCTTTGATTTCCTTGCCGATTTTTCATATCATGCCGTTTTTTTATGACTTTTAAGCTTGTTGGAATTTCTTTCATTTTCTCTGTCACTAAATAGTCTGCGGTGGTCCTATCTAATCCAAGTATCCATTTTAGATATTTTCTTTGATAATTCTATCCAGTTCTATCTCTCTGCTCCATCCCCAAATCTCTGCTCCATACAGTCCCATTGATTTCACTAATGCTTTGTATAGTTTTACTCTGTCATCGCTGTTCTTAAACAAACCTTGCCCTATGCTCCATGTTTTCCTCATTATTAATTCTGATATCTCATTATTCCTTCCTTTTTAGTTCTCTTAATTGGCTCTCGCTTCCCCCATTTTTATTAGCATATATCCTAGATATTTTATCTCCTTCACTTCTTCTATTTCCTCGCTTCCCCATTTTCATTTCCTTATCTTTTTCTTTCCTCTGCCTTTTTTGGACACCACTATTTTTGATTTCCCTGTACTTAGTTCCAACTCCTTCTTTTTCAGATACTTTTTAAACCTTCTTATCATGTATTCCAATTCTTCCTTACTTTTGGCTATTAATACTATGTCATATACGTAACTCATTATATAGCTTACTTTCTCTTGTCACTACTCCTCGTATTTGGCCTTCTTTCATATATTCTTCTACATCGCTTATGTATATATTAAATAGACTTGACTCGTTGGACAGCCATGCCTTAACCCTTTTATTCTTATTTTCTTCTTCAATCTTATCTTATTTTTTGTTTCCTCATACGTTTCTAATATTCTGTTTTTTAGGTTTACCTCTATTTTCATTTGTTCCATTTTCTCTTTTAGCTTTCCTCTATTTACTTTATCAAATGTTGATTTTCGATTCCTGAAAATGCTGATTATATTTCCATGCCTCTACTTCTGATTTTATGTTTCTTACGCTTTCCTCTTCTAGTAGTTCATGTTTCTTTTTCTTTTTCTCACTCCATTGTTTATATGTCCTCTGTTCGTCTAAATATTGATCTCTGGTATCCCGCCCACTCGGAAATTCTCTAAGCTTCTTCCTTATCTGCCTTTTTTTTCCATCCACTTTTGATCGTGCCATGTTCTGTGACCTGGTTTCCACGTCTGTTCTCTCATTATTATTACTTTCTTTGCGTTATTGACCTGATTCTTCATATTCTTCCATAATTCATTCTTCTCCTCCTTATTACATCTCTATTTTCTTATGTTACCTTGATATATTTCTATTCTTTCTTCTGTCCAATCGGTTCTTGTTCTCACTTCTTCCCGTTCCTTCTTTTCTTTTGGTATCTCTCCTTCCAATGTCACTAACAATGGTAAGTGGTCTGTCTCCGCTCTATTCTCTATGCTTATGCTCTTTATTTTCTCCCTATCATCCGCATTTGTAATTACATAATCTATCACTGAGCATCCGATCTCTCCTATGTACATCCACTCTGCTTCCTCTCCCATCTCATCTCCGTTTAATATAGTCCATCCTCTTTCACTGATTTCTTCTAATAGTATTCTTCCTTCTTTATTTATCATCTTATCTTTGATTTCCTAGCATTTCTATTTTTTTCGCTCCCTTCCATTCTTCCTCCTTCTGTTCCTGTCCGAGCATTGAAGTCCCCTCCTATAATTAGATTTTTTCCCTCTCTTTGATCAACCGTTTCTCTTAAGTATTTCCTTGTTTTTTCCATACTTCTAATATATGCGGTTACTATTCTCCATCATTCGTCTTTTATGAACACTTTCCTCCCTGACGCATCTGCTTCTCCTGTCCTAACCTCTCTTTCTTCCAATACTTTCTTCACACCCGTAATGATTCCGCCCCTCGGGTTTCCTCTTCTATTTTCTGTTGTAGCTGGTTCACACTTCCATTTCCACTCCTTCGGCAATTTTGTTTTCATTTTGTTCCACTCTTTTTCTTCCACCGACGTTTCCGTAAGCCCCACTACACCTCATGTGTTTATAAATTTCCACATCGCACTGTACAATCTTCTTACTCCTACCACGTTCCAAAAGCATACCTTTATTCCTTGTTTGTCCTTCCCTAAGCCAACTTCTACTGAAAATTTCTATTCCCTATCTCTCTGTCTCCTCTGTCTCCTCCGCTCTTCTCTAGTCTGTTTCTATCCTCATTCCATTTTAGCAGTTTATTATTTACCCATAACCTCATATAACTTACTCTTACGTTTCCTCCTTCCTGTCTTTTTCTTTTTGCAATTTCTCTGATCTTGTTTTGTATCTCCCTTTCTTTCCATGTCAGATTCTATCTCTGCAATAATTACTTTCCTGTTTTCTCCTGTTCTGATTGTGTAGGCCTTCTTTATCTTGGTATCTATCTTCAATTTTCCTTCGGAAATCTACTAACGTTTTCCGTAAAATCTTCATTCTCTAATTCCGTTTGATTACCTTAATAATTTAATTACTTTTGATAACAATATTCCTCTTCCCTTCCTCTCTCTCTCTTCTCTCCATCTTTAGTTCTAATCTTCATACTCTTTCCACCAGTTGTCTCGCTCATTTTACTATTCTGTTCATTTGCTGTGATGCTTCTCTCTCATCAATCTTCTTTCGTTCAACCACCTTTCTTCGTTTCTATGCTCGCACCGCTCGAACTCTTTTTTGAGTGACTCCACCGTTTCAAGTACTTTCTCTATTAGTTTAGTACCGTCACCTTGACGGAATTATCTCTAAGGCGGGGCCTATGGATTTCCCTAAGACATTACCAATCGCCATTACCAAGACATTACCAATTACCCTTTCATTACCATTCGGGAGAAAACCTTTCAGGTTATGTAAAAAGAGGTTTTTCTGAATGAAATAGAATTGAATTGGTCTTGAGTTTTAGTTTAGATTTATTGATCTTAATAACATCAACTTACATGACAATTCATTTGCAAAGAGAGAATAAGTAAGGTACCAGTATCAAATACTCTACCCCTTAATTGGTTCCTTACCCGTATGTTGAATACAGAAATAACGACCACTATATTATTATTTGATCGAAATTTAAATACAACTCTTTTTAATCCAGGTAGTGGGGGAAATCCAATTTTATATCAACATTTGGATGTTTTGGACATCCTGATGTATATATTTAAATTTTACCAGGATTCGGATTAATTTCTCACATAATTATTAATGAAAGAATGAAAAATGAAAGTTTTGGTTATATAACGGGGAGATCTGTGGCGAATTTGTCTCCGACCCGGCCGTGTACAAGGTACTTCGCATACCGTTCCTCTAGTATTAAGAGATTAGTATTATTCGTGAGTCGATATTCTGATTATCGATATTGAGTGATACACGCATCTACGTGTTCTCTCATACTTTCCTCGCACAGACCTGCCGGACTCTTTGCCGATCCCACTTTGGCAGACATTGGGAGCGCAACCAATCGGAAGTGGACCATGCCACTTCCGCGGGAGTTGTGGGCACAACTCAGCATCTGAGTGATCAGCCAGCTGTCGCGCTACGCAACACTTCCCCATAGCACATATAAGTGACTGACACCTTTCGTGTCACACATTATACACGGGCGGGTACGAGCCCCGATCGAGCGAGCGGCGTAAACGAACTGCGCAATATTTTAATAAAGTGCAATAAGTAAATTCACTTCAATTGCGTAAAGTTTTGAAACCCCGCTTTACGAATAAGAGGGGGACATTGTAACCTACTGGACAAAGTACTAGTTTGTTTATAAGCCCTTTCTTTATGAAGAAAGCCCGAGCACCAATGCAGAGTGTGCGCGGCGCATAACGAGCTTTTGTCTAACGTGCAATACTCTCCTGCGCGCTAGCTTGGAAGTAATAAATAAAGCAACGCAGCAGGTTACGAACGCGATACTCCATGCCAAGGAAAATATGGACAGCTGGCGAGTTGCGGCTTAGATCACAAGGTCCCAAGTTTGGCAGGATACTGTGCCTCCAGAAATGGCTTGAGGGTGCGTTTACCCGGAGGAGTTCGTGATGTCGACTCGTAACGACGTTGAGGAGCTGTGAGAGAATCCACACACATTTATTGAGAAGATGTGCGCCGAATGGTCCGGATCGACCATCCTGGATCAGGATACGTCCAAGCACAAGGCTTAATACAGAAGGTGCTCACGTAGATGTAGCGCGGATGAATCTTCATCAAAGCCAGTATTTACTCGCTGGCGAGACTTGGATCTCCAGATCCAATGGAACGGACTCATCCCAGCAGTCCATACACACGCACTCGCACAAACCGCACTCGGAGTAACCGGCAGTGGAACATTTGTAAGACGTCGCGACGCCTTGTGGCTTCGGGGCCTATCCCCCGGTCCACGCTGTTGTATCTCGAACGCTCCGAATTTTTTCTAAGGCGCCAGACAAGCTCGTTCTGGCTAGGAAATCGCTCAAGACTCTCTCTCTCTCTCTCCGAGACACTTGTCTCAGAGAGAGCACCGTTGGCTGCTCCGGAGAGGCGCAGCTCCGAAAGTATTTTTTAAATCTTTATTTTAAATAGTAGGAGGGGAGAACGGGCAAAGGCCACTAAATAAAGCACACCTAGAGATAAAAATAAATACGATAGTTAATTGCCTACGGAATGATATAATATACGGCTCCGCTGACCGGTAATATCCCTGCGCTAATATCCCCGTTTTGGGACCACTTCCCAACACTACTACGGTGGCACAGCTCGTAGCTCGGCCTATCCGCATCGCGACCTCCAACCACCCGTCACCTGGGCATTTGATGCTGACCTGCTCGTCCGTCCTTTTCCTCCCCGCACGCACATACCTCGAGCACTCCCGCACGACCGGAGGACGCTTGAGGCTTGATGTCGTCTCACCGTGCTTCGCAGGTCTCTATTCCTATCGCCGAATCTGCTCGGCTAGCTCTCAACCTCTGCAGCGCTCGGCAGTTGTGACTGTCCCTCCTCGGACAGTCCGGCAAATTCGGTCGGCTGTGATGTCGCAGAATGTGGGTGTAATATGCGTAGGACCGTGTTGGATCTTCTGCAAGAACAGCTGAGCCACGAGCCTACGAAGAAACTCAGCATCATCACTGGCACGGCAGAGATTAACATTCAGATCATCGAGAATGATTTTGACTGTAATCCGGCAATAATCGCCGCAATTGATCCAAAAATTTAGAAATCCTCATAAATGAAACGTGAGAGGGCCTATACACAACACAAATTAATGTATGCTCAGAGGTACGATACTGCACAGAGCAGATCAAGTACTCGAGCACCCCTGGCCTTCCAGGCCCCTCAGTACTTGAGGTAGAGAGCACAATGACTCGGAATTGCTTGTCGACATAAAGCGCAACTATCGCACCATTAATATTGCGATCTTGCCGAACCACAGAGAATCCATCAATTCCAATGACTTCATCCATTATACTAGAACCCAACAAAGCCCGCCCTTAGGAATCTGCCACTCCTACCAGAACCTCCAGCCTTGTCATTATTGTTGTTAATTTTATTGTTTAAATCGTAATCCCCCTCCCGAGGACCAACAGCGGAGCATTTGTCCGATCTAGTCAAATGTGATCGGCCATTTTCCCGCAATTTGAACGTCCGTCCTCAGAACCTTGAGTCAACTCTGACGTAGCAAGATGATTGCGGCTTAGTGAAGTCCTGGCCACGGTGCCGCGACGAGAAGTTCCCGACGCGTACATGCTCATAAATAAATTTATAATCTCATTCTCAGAGGCAACAGCATGAACACTACTACTCTCTCTCCTTTTAATAAAGAAATTACCGCGTCGATGCCAAACGTACTTAAAGCCGATATCGCGCTCAGTGTCTTTGCACTGCAAGGACGCACCATATTGACCTCGACTTCACCAGAAATTTATAAAAATAGTATGCTATTTGACATCAGACACCGCCACATGTGAGCGAGAAAATATAACATCCTCAGTTGAGAAGGCAGTAAAGGACTGGCTCGCCTCCAAGACCAGATTAGCAGCTTCCATTGTCCTAAGCTGCACCCTAATTGATGGAATTGACGGTTGGAGTTTTTCACCAACCTCTCCATGTCAACTCGCCACTCGCGCCCCAAGCTGCACCGCGGAGCCCAGATCACCAGATACGAAGGAGAGGAGCGCAGAAGTGATGATATTGAGTGCGACATCAGAGGGCAAGACTCCCGCGCTGGCTATTGGTTTAATATTACACGATTGTTAATGTCGTCTGCTGCCGAGCTCCCGGCAGTAGTCCGCGGCCCCGGCGATACATCCTTCCCTAAATTTAACGCCCGCGTTAAATCATTTTTATCCATTCGGATAAAGTCAGTACTATCAATATTTACATTATTTACATTATTATTAATAAATTGAGAGCTTAATTTTAATAGGCTGCCGGACAACTCAGTGGTCAATCCATCGATCTTCACCTTAATTGCTCCCCCCATTTCCTTCATTAAATGTTGTAGACTACTTATCTCACTGAGGAGCAGTGAGCGATCTTCGCGCAGGAGCCAGCTCAGCTAACTGCGCTTTATTGATATTTCCCAGCTCAGAGACCCGACTCATAAGAGCCACCTTCGTCTCTTCCGCTGCTGGTGCGGATCGATTCGATTCAAGGTGGCCTCAGCCGAAACTCCTTGCCAGAAATGAGTTCAGATCAGCCACTGCTCGATCAATAAGATCAAATCTGTTGCAGAAAAGGTCGATGGTGGACACTGAGAAGTCCGATTTCGCCTTTAATGCATCCGATAAGACCTGCAATGAGTCCAATGACTTTGGTGAAGATGCATTCTTTAGGCTCATCTTGCAGGCCGATACAAGGCATGTGGCAGCAGTTACATTAAGCGGCACCTGCCCCAAGATGTCCCGGCGCCTCTCTCAGTCTGCCGTGCTTCAGCCAATGATGAGTGCGCAGATGAGAGAGTGCTTGCCGGACTCAGTCCAGCAGTGCGGGGGGCAGGCCGCTTCGTCCCACTCGGTTGACTGACAGAGCGGGAGACTAGCGCTCTCTCTCACATAGCCGGTGTTGTCTCTCTCTCTCTCTCTCTCTCTCGGATAAGGAGGGGGCACTCGGTAGAGCGCGCTTAGGCGACACAGGTATGACACGTGTATACAAGTGCCACGCGCGACGCTGTCGTGGAGCATGCAGGGTGACAGTGCAGCCCACATTTGCTGCACTTCACTAGCGCTCTAACACTTCTCCACGTCTGCGCACAGACACAGCAAGTCGCGCCTTCCATAAGTGCGGATGGAGCTGCAATGTATGTAGATAGATAGGCGGACCGATACGAATGTGAAGTGGTGTGTGTCTGCACGCAAAATAGGCAGGAGACTTCGCGCCACGCGTTCCCACCCATGAGGCATATAAGCCTATTCCCGTGAGTTCCTATCCTAGGTGGCACGTTCCTCTTGAGATGCTGTACGTGCACCTTATTAATACTTTGACCCGAGTCCTCCAAGAGGATCACTGTCTCGCCCAGTACCTGTTTAGCCTGAAATTGCGCAGCGTACTTGGCGGACAGTTTACCGGAAACGCCCTTCGCGGCGTCGGACAGGGTGTGCTCGCGTCGGAGTACCATATCGCCCGGTAGAAACGTGGCTGGACGACGGTTTCAGTTATAAACCCGGCTGTGTCTCTCCCGGGCTTTGTCATTAAAACTACGAACCAAATTCCGGATCAGCGTTAGCTGTTCCATGCGATTCTTCCAAAGCTCGGGGTCAATGGAGATCACTGGACCCTTTTTCTCTACGTCTCTCCGGAAGCTCCTACAAGTTCGTGGGATCCTCCCAAAGTTCAGGCTGAGGAGAACTTCGTGCTGGGGTGGACTGCTGTATTTAACGCGTGCCTCAACTCCGGCAAGTGTTCATCCCAGCTACGATGATCTGCGCGAGCATATTGCGCAATCATCGTTTTAAGCGTCCTATTAACCCGTTCAACCGCGTTAACTTGGGGGCTGTAGGGATGGGTCATCACATGTTCTATTCTGTATTCCTTCAACACCTTTTTCAGATGTTGGTTGAGAAAATGGGTGGCATTATCCGTCAATAGAAACCGTGGGGTTTTCCAGCGGAGTAAGACCAAGTCCTCCAGAGCACTCGTCACTGCCCTCCCTGTAGCGGCCCATAATGGTGAGAGCTCAATCCACCGAGTAAACAAGTCCTCAAAAACCACCAGGTAACGGTGTTGGTGTTTACTTTGGGGAAGCTCGATCATGTCGGCCGCCACCACTAGCCAGGGACTCTCCACGACCCTCTGGCTCGTAAGGCCTATCGGGCCCTGCTGGGAAAATTTGTACTTTTGGGACACCTCGCAGGCTCGCACAAAGTCCCTCACATCGTGATAGAATCCGATCGAACGTCTTTTCTATACCTAAATGACCGGACGATGAATGCCTGTGCGCGTTAAACATGGTTCCGCGCTACATATATATATATATATATAATATATATGTATGTATATATCTCCTAGATTGTGGGTGGGAAAACTTGAGTCTCCTCGGGGACTCAAGGGGATAAGATATTTTTACTTTTTATATTTTAAATACATTTTATTTATTTGTATAAGAACAGTATTTTATGTTAACCTATTTATGTATTACATTTTTTTATAATCTTTTTATTTTTATAATACAATATTTACATTTGTAATATAATGTCGAAATTTTACACGTATTGTTTTTTTCTTTTATTATTAAATTATTAAATATTGTACGCTCTTGGTAGACATTATTATTTCACATCTATATATGATAGTACAAGTTCATCCTGTTTTATTCCTGTTCTAGGATTTCGAGTCACAGCAACAGACCTATTCGAAACTCTGCGACGTATGCGCCACATCTTTATATCGTTTAGCAGGTATCACGCTGTATAAACAATGACAACATTTCGTAGTGGTGCGATGCTAGCAACGATTGAGAACACTTTATTCCCTTAGCGATTCCGGAGAGATCGGATTTTGATCAAATTGTGTACATAGCGTACATTGATCACGAATTCGATGCTCAATATATTTTGAAAGAATTGATCGAAAATTCTAGTCGTACAGCCCCTAGTGTAATTCTGAATGGCCAAAATGTAATTGTCATGCAATATGGAGGAACAAAATTTATAGACTGTTTAAATTATTTCCATGTGAAGTTGAGTGCCTTGCCAGCTACTTTTGACCTACCCGAGGAAAAAAACAAGGATTTTTCCTGCATCTATTAAATACAACTCAAAATCAAAATTACGTTGGAGCATTACCCGATACACATTTTTACTCTCCGGACACTGTATCGCAAAATGATCTAGAGGCGTTTTTTGTATGGTATGACCCTGTCCCATCTAATTATGTATTTAATTTTAAAAGCGAAATTGGCGAATAATGTCATTTTTATAAATACATGCACGTACAGCATATTTATAGATGTTGGAAGAACGGATCACAATCGGAGTAACAACACTCTGTCCACACAAAAGGCTGTCGAGTGACTTTTATATAGCCACTCGATAGTAGACGCGATACTTATCACCGACCGACACATGCCAAGGAGCGTCTACAAAAAGAAACGTTTTTGAATTTGAAGGATGTTTCTACCACGGATGTCCGAATTGTTTCAAGAATAAACAAGACAATAAAATCGTGTACGGTAAAACTTTGGAGATGTTTGAAAACACCCGCGCCAAAGTCCAACGTATTAGAGAATTAGGCTACGAGGTTCACGACGAGATTTAGGAGTACGATTTTGACCGTGAAAAATCTGCTTCCTTTGGAGGCCGCACGAAAAACATCCTTACGGATTATACAATCAAGAATGGAGAAAATATTCGATACACGGATATTTGCTCTTGTATCCATACCTGTGCAAGAGAGGTCGTTTTCCGATCGGTTACCCAAAAGTTTTTGTTGGAAACGAGTGCGAGTTATGGTTGGTCGGACAAACGATCTCTCAGCTGTGGAGAGCTTGGTAAAATGTACGGTTTTACCACTACGAAACCTATACCTTCCTCTCTTACCCGTAAAAATGCACGAGGATAAAGGAGCGCGGAAGATGACTAGGACTTGGATTGCCGATGAATTACGTAAAGCTGTCAATCTGGGATACAGCGATACGGCTATACACGTAACTTGGCAGTATCAAATGACGCTATACGAGAAAATTCAAATACCGGAGGGTTAGTCGCAGAGTACGTCAATACGTTTTTACGCATAATACAGAAAACGAGCGGATGGCCCTCTTTTTGTACAGACAAAGCTTCAAAGGCAAAGTACCTACGCAACTATGAAAGAGAGGAGGGTATACGTTTGGTCGCGAAGAAATTGAAAAGAACGCTGAGTTGAGAAGTGTGTCAAAATTATGTTTGAACCCATTTTGGGGAAAATTCGGACAGATCGCGTCAGGCTTTGCTCGAACGGAGAAAGAAGTACATAGTATTTTGCTAGCTATGGACGAGGCTTTATACGTTAATTGGTGTTTTGTGGAGGTAGCCGAAAAACCAAAGGGCTACACCAATGTCACGAATGCGGTATATACGACAGCCCAGGCGCGCCTCAAATTGTACAATTATTTAGAAAAGCTGGGTTGACGGATTTCTACTATGATACCAATTCTTTTATATTTGTTTCGAAAGATAACTCGAGTAAGAATTCACCGCCGCTCGGAACGCTTCTCGGTGACATGATCGATGAGCTTACGAGTTACGGACCAGGCGCCTACATTGGTCGATTTCTTTCCGGAGGCCCAAAATTTTATGGCTGCAGAATACTGGTTCCCAGTACAACAAATACATTCGAATGCTGCAAGGTAAAGGGGATCACCTTAAATTTCAGCAACTCGGCAAAGACAAACTTTCATAGCATTAGGAGGTTGATATCTAATGAAAGTCGAATATCGTTGATTTGTTGAACGATGTAGTAAGACGCAGGAGCGAAAACAGTGGTCGAGTAGGAGACATTCCGATTGACCGTCTCGAATTTACGAAATTTCTCAAAACGTCGCAAACACTGATAAATTTGATCTGGATTTACTGGTGCAATCTTGTAAGGATGCTTAGACACTTCATAGACCGATTCGATGAAGATTTCTCAGACTGAGATACAACTTAATGAACATGATTTGTGGGAGTGTGATTTGCTACAAATGTTCAATGTATAAGATTACAACGACGGATATTGATATTGGACGTGTTGAGTAAATACGCGTAGGTCGAATCTTTACGCAACAAGTCTGCACACGACGTAACGGAGGCGTTTGAAAATATTCTCAAGTGTTCAAATGGTCGAACTCCTCTGTGCTTACAATTGGACAAGAGCAAAGAGTTTGTCGCGTCAACGTTTCAAAGATTTCTCGAGTAAAGAGATATACGCTTGAGAGTTACTCGAAATCCCGATATAAAAGCGGTAATCGTCGAACGTTTGAATCGTACGATCAGAGAGCGTATCTGGCGGTATTTTTCACATAAAAATACCAAACGCTACATTAACGTTTTGCAAAAGATAGTTTACGCTTACACCGATACGATACACAGTGTAACGAAAATGAAACCTGTACACGTCAACTTGTACAACACGGTTAAGGCGCGTGAAAATTTGAAAAAACATGCTTTTAAACAAACTAGTAAAAAAATGGTGGAAAGAGGCTATAGGTAGAATAGCTAAATACCGCATCAGTGATTATGCACGCAACGGTCGCAGTAAAAATACGTTTGAGCGCCGGTACGAGAAAAATTTTAGCGAGGAGGTATTGAAGATTGAACGACTTTATCGACGTCAAAATCTGTACACGTACGTTCTACAGGACTTCAACGACGAGGAGATTGATGGATTTTTTATACCGAAGAGCTAGCATTGGTGGATGAAGACCGATTACAAGGCGAACAACGATTCAAGCTTGAAAGGATCATCCGCACGCATGGTCGCGGAAATAGTAAGTAAGTGTTGGTAAAGTGAATGGGATATCTGGACAAATTCAATTCGTCGATTAAAGTATCCGAACTTAAGACCCTCTAATCATGGCGAATGACGACGACGAGTTTTACCTCGTTTTACCCAGCAACAGCAGCTTGTTATATTAGCCCGATATAAGAGATCAATTCGGTTCTCGCGTACTATTCGAGTAATGAAAGTTGACGGTCAACTCTTCATTTTACACGTAGATGCTATATTCGCTATTACGACGAGTAGATTGGTGGTGGAGTATTAGTGGAGCCGCTTTTGATCTCACCCCTAACTTGTCGGCGCACTGCGCGACGCATTGCAACCATGTACAGTCGGGAAGCGTCCATGTAAAGGTACGGTTCGAAACAGCGTTAACCACTACTATAGTGTTTAGTTTATGCGGAATTCGATAACGTGCTTGAGAGGGATTCAAAGACAAATCATGACAGATTTTAGCGCTTAAAAAAGTCAAAGGTGTATGCGTGTATCCTACTCCTTTCAAAAAATAGGGGTAGCCCGAGCTTAGTGGAGGGCAATCCTATATCAACTCGCGTTCACGTTACATTAGCGATTACGAAAGTGCCAACTTTTACATTAACGAGGATGAAGCTGCAGAGAATGAGTCAATATATATATTGATAAATATGGATATGGAATTTATTTTGACGGTCCGTTGAGGCCCGATCTTCGTTTGTTGACAATTTCGGCAGTCCACCAATCGGCACGCATCTAAGCCTGGAGGGCAGGGCCAGACCTGTTGCTCATTCTGCGACCTCGATAGCTCCGCCCTACTCTCTCCCATTGACTATTTCCGCTAGTTTCATTGGCTACGCTACGGTGAGTAGGCCGCGCTTTTCGGCCGCGAGAATTGGATTATTACCATTTTTTAAACACCTGTATCTTTGCAAGGGTGCATCTGACAATGTCGCGACCACAAAACAAAAATGTTTAGAATTGCCTCAGCTATCACCTGGTATAGATGGAGACAAGGAATTAAAAGACACCTTGTATGCATGTACTTCAATGCATTTTTTTATGTTTATTTTGTTTTTTTTCTTTTTCCCTTTTTCCAAATATTTTTTTGAATTGAATAATAATCCAATTAAATTGTGTGTGTAAATATTCCATAAATAGTATTTCTGTTGAATCAAATAGCGGCCCACAGCATAACAGTGCACGTTACGGGCGAACCGTATATTAAACATCCCTTATGGCTACGCGTCAAAAGGGGCTGCGCTATTACGCCGTAGCTTTCAATTAAGAGTATATGAAGTTTCAGAAAAAATAAAGCTAGTAAAGGGGGTATCAAAACACTATTTAAGTATAGCTGGTCTGACGTGGATATCACAAAAATAATTATTAGAATTTAAATAAACACAATTATTAATTTAATCCATTTTCCGGCCACTACCCGATGTTTGTTGCATGCTATCGCGAATTCACCAAATTGGAGATTCAAGACAACAAATACACTGAACAGAACAAATTAAATTTAAATAATAAAATTATTTATTTTGAATAAATAATTTGGATAGGAAATCGCATCTTCATTCTACAGACATCAAATTAAAAAGTTAGTTACTTAACAGAAAAAGAATAAAGGAAAAAAATTAAAAATTGTAGTCTGGAGATTCGGCACATAACTGCGCCGACCCGGCTGTGTACAATGCGAGTGACGAAATATCTGTCACTCGCGCTTACTTGCTATAGGGTGGTGTTGTCAATATTTGCCCCGCGGCTGCGCGCCCTTCGAAGCGCGCCAGCTAGCTATTTACTCAGCTATTGAGTTGCAACTTGCAACTCCCGCGAAAACGGCGCGGTGCGTTGAACCGCTTGTTCTGTTACAAAAATTAAGAAACGGACAAGAAGAGGATGAAGTGGCAGACTACGACGCCATTGCATCAATTAAATAAAATATTTAATACTGGTTTCGTGACAAGGAATCAAACTTTATTCAATTTACAAATACAAATTCGTTTGTGTAGTACGAGCTTACATTAGCTAACGATTTCTATGTTCAAGATGTAAACTTGATGAGAATTTGCAGAAGCATGGGCGGCGCCCTCTCCTTGATAGCGCAGCTTGATATGGTCAATGTAACTCAGACGCGGACACCACAGTCCGCGCCTAGAAAATGTTTTAACGCGCGGATTTGTTTATAAAAATAAATACGAGTTGCTAATCGAAAATCTTTTTTTGATGAACTACTGACCGCCATGCTCATTTTTAGTCATTTAGCTAAAGACTTATTTGTAAATACTACTTTATTATGTCAAATACCGGCAATTTTGAGCTCAGGCAATAATGAGCTACTATGCGAATATGCACGGAGATAATAAAATCATTTTCTGTCAGAATTACCAATCAATTTATGCAGCATTTCACGGTATTGGACTAACATTAAATACCATTATCATTAATAAAACCGCGCGTCTTTATATGTTTGCATGTAAGAATGCAAGTCACCTAATTTATATAACTACACTCCTATATAAAGTTTATGAATTTATTAAATGAAATTGTAACTAATAACAGATACTAATATTGTACTTATTGACTAGGTTGCATCTGTAATATTTTCGAACTGTAATTTATTGTGTTATTAGAATAATTAAATTTAAAATGAAGCGTGTTTTTGAAAATTTACAAATAATTGAAAATTTTTTGTATTGTCTATGTATCTAATCAATTAGTTTTTACATATTTTTTACGGTTTGACCAAATGATATTAATTATTATAGAATAGAATATCATGTACAAAATATATTTACCAGATTAATATTATTATATAAATTTAATTACATTAATAGTTTTTAATATATATATATCAAGGGCACCGAAAGTCCGGGAGCAGGGGGATAGCAGCAGCAACCGATAGCGTTCTGTGTGGAAGTGCCGAGGCCATGTCACTTGTCAGTCGCTACCCAATACACGCGTCATCCTCCGTGTCTCTCTCTCTTCCCGCCAGGTTGAGCGGGGCGAGTGCACGGTAACGTCGGTGGACTCAACGCGGCTGGGTGCAAATTCGAGCAGTACATATTCCCGCGTTACGAGAGTGCACGATGGATCTAAACGCGTGGATACAGGCGTGGGCGAGTGCCATACTTTTTGTAACGCCGACAGGAGGCGAATAACGTTATTAACTACATATGCATGGTGTATAAATTCTACCGCGCAGCTTTGTCGCTCGCTTACTTTATGTTACTTGATGTAGTTGTACCGTTTTCTATGCCTGAAGAAATCAGACAGCTACTTGCTCCAATTACCCAGGTACCGATTGCAACCCACAATATCTTATCCGCAATCAGAAAGATTCAGAGTTCAACCATCTGGCACTCTGTGCCTGTGCAAGACGTACCGGACGATGGTGAACTTGTCGCCTTGTACCTTTACCCTACGAATATACGCCACGTTCTTGTCGCATTATCTAACGAGGACGAAAACGGCGAAATGCGAGATAGATTCCATAGCCTTAACCCTCTCCCTGGTGCACATTGGGTAGAGAGAAATGGACACTGGCTACTAACCTTGAGGATGCACTAATCTCAGGTGTACCCCTATTTCATGAATAAATAGTACAGTCGAGGGGATGCAGCTTCGTCTGGGAGGAGGGGATACGACGACGTATGCGAGACTAGATATACCGGGAGAGGCGCGTCAGCTTCCGCGAACGTAAATATTATAAGACGCATCGGCCTGGAAAGCCGGCCCGCGAAGCGTAGCCGAACGATGCGTGATTGCCGAAAAGTGAGAGTATTCGGCTAGGCTTTGAGTGCTATCCTAGGTCTAGAGTAGGGTATTGCCCTGGACCTTGAGAACTACGTTCGATAACTCAGAGGCACTGATGGCGTCCATTTTCGCTAAAATGAAAGCGGCACCAGCCGCGGTGGAGTGGCCCAAAGTCAAGGGAAGCCAGAGCCCAGGGAGTAAGGGAATATTAGCAGCAGCAGTGCGAGAGTGCACGACGGCGTCGGTGGACGCAAGAAGGCTGCGCATGAGAAGAAGCGCGACAGCTCTAGCTGTGTTCAGCGACTGGATAAAGGCATAAGCGAGTGCCATACTTTTCTAACGCCGAGAGGAGACGATTAAATATCATTATTAAACTAGATCTTGAGAGTATTTCTTACTCAGCCAACCGCTTCTCTCCGTTTCTCACGAGGATAGTAAAGCAGCCGACGGATAACGCCACCTACGCGAGCGCTCGCCTGAACTCGGCGACACTCATGTTACAACGGGCTACATCACCTAATCTCCGCCCTGTTCCCCGTCACTATATATATATATTGTTATACATATTGTTATATATATACAATCAGGTGAAACCAAAAATTATATGTAAAAACTAATGCATTCAACAATTACACTAACATACGAAAATTAGAGTTTAATCAGAATGTATAACTAAACCAACTAAACCAGACAAACCAAATATTTGTAAAACCAATTGTGTGTTACAAATTAAATACACCAAATAATTATCAGCAATTAATAGAAGTTATTAATTATTACTTATGATTAATATACTGTCTCAATTCAATAGGGTTCTACATTAACCCCACGTTATTGCTTTTGATGCTGGTCCTACCGTACTTCTTGTTGTATATAATCAATCCATTGTAACAATATCAAAGAATAAAATATATTTAATTTATATTGTGTACATGAATAAATATAAAAGGTTTATTTATAACTGAAATAAATCTACGATAAATGAAACTGCATTTGATCTGTTGTTGCATAGCTATATATAATTGGAGTTTCTGATGTCGTAGCATCACCAGCTGCAGCAATTGTAAATATTTGGTCCTCGTAAATGGTTGAATGTGTATGATCGGTCTTTCTATCATCATTATTTACATTAATAACTGTATTAGGTGACGGATTATCTCCTTTTGTCGCTTCTCTATATTTTTGTAAATACATTTTTAATGGTTCAACGTAATTATCAAATCCTAAATTCGTCATAGCAAATAAAATGTCTTCTCCATTTATAGTTTTTCTTTTTTCCATGTGGCAACGATCACTGGCTTCGGATGTAATAAAAGAAATAAATTCTGATACACATTCTTGAACACACTCTCGTGCATCTTTTGCTATTTTTCCAGCTTCAGGAATAGCTCTTTTCATAATTTTTGCAACATTGGCTATAGGTAAAAATCGATCTTGTTCTCTCAAGGGACCAGTTGATAAACCCATATTAATCCCTTGTAAAGGATCACAATTCCCATGATTTGAATCATCTGTATTTTCAGGATCATCTAAAATTAGTGATATATACTTTTTAACTTAATTTATAAAGATATTTTTAAATATATATAGATTTTATTAAAAAACTGTTTTAGTAGTATAAACGTAACAATAAATTAGTAGATTAAATAAAAATCATCAATCAATTTCCTTCCATTTTAAACATATAATACTTGGTATGGCTATTAAATCATAACTATTCATGAAAAAAAATTTTGAACTATGAAATGCTTCCATTATATATATTCCCTTCTACTCGCCGCAGACTGTTTCATTTGTTTTTCCCATAAACATATTACTCTGTAGGTATCGATTAGATTGGATGTGAATTGATAGAGAAAATATTTCACCTATGTACAGATTTATAAGACCTCATTTTCATGAGCACCAGTACTTTAATGATATTTTCGTATTTAACGTATCTGAACGTAATTTGAAATTACAATCTTAATTTTTAATAATAAAACATTTATGAAGCCCTGCATCTGATCTATGACCAATGGCAGCATTTAAAATAGTAAGAGTTATGGGGAAATAGAGGGAAACCTTGTCGCTGATGCACGTGGAATGATTTTACTACTTTAAGAAATGTTTGGTTTGGAGGAAGACTGCAGATGAGGAGCATTCAGAGAAGAAAAAGAGCGAGCTATAATGACTTTCAAGGCAGCCGCATCTGCAGCATCCCGATGTAGTTCGCAGCCCAAAGTGCAAGTAGCACAGCGATGGCATCACATTAGGGAAATCCGCTGTTCGGCATCGCTGCTCTCCCAGAGCTGCAGATTCTCGAGCCGTAGGTGAAAGAGAGCAGATCAGAAAGCAGCAAGAATCAGCCGATAGCACGCGACATCATTAAAATACTGAGGAGCCGCTCGCAGATGAGGCCCAGTCCGAGACCTCACGGGCCGCAGCTGTTACGTGTCCGTCTCCTGCCTCGAGATTATCCCTAGAAAAACTATGGTAAACCTAGAGATCGTCAGCATATAAAATGTGTCTCACACTCATAGAGTCGAGAGCAGGTCCAAGGTTATTGATGTAAAGGCAAAACAGCAATGGTCCTAAAACAGAACCCTGAAGAACAGCTAGTGTGGTGGAGAACCAAGAAGATTTTATTGTTCTATCCGAGATGACTAGTTGCTCTTTTCGAAACACGTATGCTCGTATCCGCATTAGCACCCCTCGCGAGAAGCCCATCCCCATCATGCAGTTTAATAAATGAGTGGGACATAGTGTCGAACGTCTTGCTGAAGTCAAACAATAACGTCACCTGTCTTTTATCTATAGCACTGCGTACGTCTTCGTTATGAGACCCCAAATACTCCATAAACTGATCGTAAACAATTCTCTCAAGCACTTTTAAAAAAAGCAAAGTTGGGTATTTTTGATTTGGCTAATGGCACCACAAGAGCCTTCTTCCACACCTCAGGGAAGCGTCCACTTTCAAGCAAGCCGTTGTACAAGTGCACTAAAAACGGACCTATAACCGGAAAAGCCTTAACAACTACACTATGCGGAATGCCATTCTCACCAACTGCCTACGATGTGAACTTAGATATTGACAGTACAATATCATTGATATTTGTGTCTTTAAACCAAAAAATCAGCAGCAGAGTTGAGCATGGCATGTATCTTGCTTGTCATCGATGGCATTTGACACAGACACCCGTGCAAAGTGAATGCTAAGTGCACATGCTCGTGGTAGTAAACCTAGGTTCCGCAACTCATGCCAGATTATGCTGGAGTATGCAGTCCTCACTTGATCAATTTTCTCCTGAACATATTTGCGGAGATCGAGGTAGTTCTCCAAGAATTGCCTTCGTTCTGTTCGTCTGTACCGTATGTATAGTGCCTCACTCTTGCGATGCAGGTCACGAAACTCAACCTCAATCCAAGGAAGGCGATTTTTATTTAGTTTCATAATTTTCACTGGGGCTAGTTCATCTATCGCCATCATTAAATTGTAGTTGAGCCTCACGACTGCTGACTCAATGTCGAAATCCTCCGCCAAGAACGGCCTCAAATTATAGTCCGCCAACAACTGCACAAGTCCCTCGCCATCGATGCTCTTATAATCTCTATATTTAAAAGAGCAAAAGATAGATTCGGGGACAGGTACCTATATTGTAACATGAATTATGCTGTGCTTACTATGAAAAGGAGCAGGTATATTGGCGGCGGAATTTACCGTATCATTGTCCTCCACAAGAATGACGTCAATCCAGGTGCGGAATGTGGGTGCAATATGCGTAGGACCGTGTTGGATAATCTGCAAGGACAGCTGAGCCACGAGTCTACGAAGAAACGCAGCATAATCACCGGCAGTGCATCCGGTGTAATCCGGCAATAATCGCCGCAATTCATTCAAAAATTAAGAGTTCCTCATAAATGAAACGTGCGAACGCCTATATACAACACAAAGTAATGTAGACTCAGAGGTACGATACTGCACAGAGCAGATCAAGTACTCGAGCACCCCTGGCCTTCCAGGCCTCTCAGTGTTTGAGGCAGAGAGCACAATGATTCGGAATTGCTTGTCGACATAAAACGCGACTCCCCCACCATTGATATTGCGATCTTGCCGAACCACAGTAAATCCATCAATCCCAATGACTTCATCCATGATACTAGAACTCAACCAGGTTTCCGCTACACCGAACAGATAGTAGGTAGGATGATCATGTAGATGCTGACGGAGTCCCTCGATGTGAGCACCCTTAGTGCCTCTAAGAGAGTTCACATTCATGAAGCCCGCCCTTAGGAATTTGCCGCCCCTACTAGAATCCACAAATGTGATCGGCCATTTTCCCGTAATTTGATCGTCCGTCCTCACAACCCTGAGTCAACTATTAGAGGTAGAGAGGTAGATAGATAAATAATTTATTCGTAAATTATTACAAAAAATATTGCACAATAAAGTATAAAAATCGCAACACCTTAGTCAACTATTATAAATATTATCATATTTTATCACAGATTCGTCAATATCTCAGATTTTGTGCAGTTTTAGCAATAAGGAAGTAATACTTCAAATTACACAAATAAATATACATACAATGAGTAAAATGTAAGTATATACAGTGAATGAAGTGATGGGTGAGATTCAATCATACGCATATACTCACAATACATACATGAAACTGAATTTAGGGCGTAAATTAAAATTCTGACCGTAAGAACGTCTAACTAGAGTTATTCGAATTATTTGTAATCAATATTTCAATTCTCACATATCAAACGTCACGTAATAATTTTGAGATTGATAGTATTGTCGACTAAAACATCGAATTCTTTATATACTTGCACTTTCATTTCACACATTCACACGATAATTTCATGACGCGTTCTGCACGTGGCGTGAAAATTGAGTAAATAAATTACTAAAGGTTCCATTAAAAATTTGGTATATTTATTTAGAGTAGAATTACAATTTATGATCCCCATTGTTTAGTCAAATCTAATTATTCGCGCAGCATTTATAGCAGTTGACAGTAAACGCGGTGTGAAAGAGAAATTAATATTTTGTGATTTTTCTACGTAACAAGGGTTGTAAAAATGGAAGATATAATGTCCATTAGAATAGGAAAATTGAAGAAACTAATAACAATAATAATGATAATAATGAGAATAATTAATAACATATTGATTTAAATTTTGATTATTTAATCAATTATGTACGATAAAACGCTGAAATAATTTAATTATAAATTAAAGAATAGTTATTGAATAGGCTTTCAAGGAATTAAAAGATAAATTTTTTTCATCTATCTACCTATATAGCTAAAGTCAATGAATTAGTTGACAGACTATATTATAGTCAATAACATTGGAGGCATTGAGTATTTTGTGGTCTTTGATTTAGCACAAGCATCTATATAAGAGATTTGCATTCACAAACAGCTTTTGTTAATTGAAACAATTACTTATGAGCCTTTGAAACAGCCAAGCAATGGTATTATTCATACATGCATAATATGGCTTTGTTGTATTTAAATAATGGCAGCCCTATAATTATTTTAATAAAATTTTGCTCTAATATAATAAGAGAAATATGTATTTGCTAAAATTAGTTAAAATGTACATCCATGTTACACACAGGGACATACACACAGCCAGAGGAAGCTAGCTTTACAATGTTGCCGATTATATTACATCAGAAGCAATAATCAGAATTATTATGAACATTATGGGCACCTGTCTAACATTGAACCAATTTATATTCAAATATCCACTTAATTAAAAAATAACTACTATTAACACATTAAAACCATTAAAATGTTGTGGGACAAGCAATAGTTATGCTATCATACATTGAGAAACTCATGCTCTTATCATAGCCACCATAATCAATACTAACATACATAAAATAAAGCCACCTTGAATATTAAAATTGAAGCTTCTATGTTATAATTGTTTAATCTTCACATAATAATTTTATATTAGAGAAGGTATCAATGACAATTAAAGCTTATTACTTTTTTATGAATTATATTCTTAAAATATATTAAATACCATTAAGATTTTTAATGAAATAACAACACAATAACAAATATTGTAGAAGTACATAATTTATGACTATAAGATTATTTGTTTAATTTATATATTCGTGCATATTCAAAATCATATGGATATAAAAGTTTATTATCATACTGCATAAGCTATTTCAAAATAGAAATACTTTCATTTTTCAAAAGTACAGTATTGCAATAGTTTCATCTTAATACTTTTAAAAAAGTTAAGTAAATTTTTCTATGTTTTAGATAACATATAACCTATCCATGTGACAGCTAGCATAATTTTATTTCACTTGTGTCTCCTAAAAGTTATTTTTTTTTAATTTATTTAAAACTTAAAAAAACAATTAAAATATTCCAATGAGTTTAAAACTGCCAATGCTACTATTTAATTATACTTACATTACACCAATTCTAATGTCTCATAATAAAACATTTTAGTTGGGTTAATATTCAATATCATATTATTATGTTTAGAATGTAAGTATATTAAATTCAATGGGAAGTTTTGTTTTAAATAAATAGTATAAGATGTATATCTTTAAAGGCGGTGAAAAGAAATTCAAAATTTAATTTAATTATACAAAAAAAATAGTCCAAGGCGTTTTTATGTACAATATAATAAAATTTAATTACATTATACTACATTACAGTACATTATAGTTTTATAAATATTATTGTATCGAAGCAGTTTTTTAATAAATGATTATAAGTATTATAAAGTATCTACAATAATTTTTTTGATTGGTCTAATAAATTGAATCACTAACCTTCTATATCATCCGATCGCATATTTAAATATGAGCTAACTACATTACAGGTAGTAAGAAAAGGTGTGTTTAAAGAACCGTTATCTTTTTCATTTTCAATACAATTTTCCATAAACCTATACTTTACCGAACTGATCACTTTTACTACAAATTATTTTTTTTTATTCGATATTTTTCTTATTAATATTGTAATATTTTATAGAAGTAAATGACAAAATCAAGATTACTAAACATTAAACAATGAAAATATAACCAATAAGTTCAGGACTCTATTTTGTGAAGTCAAATTTTATATATATGCGTACTTACAGAGATGAACAGAGGTATCGCTGATGTCATAGAGTCAAACAATGCCAATTCTTACATACCGCAGCAATACGCACCCTATTGGTCAAAAAAAGGACTTACCACAATTGAAATCTTGTCTGCATCAAAAAAATAATTTTATAATTAGGCTTTATTCTGCTCGTGCAGTAACGAAGTAAACCATGAGAGAAAAAACATATGAAATAAGTTATAAACGAAATAAAAGTAGATAATACATTATACAAGACATAATAGAATAAATGCAGATCAGGAAACTTACTTTTTTACTTTCATAATTATTCAAAGAATATACTTCTCAGAAGCCTCGCTTCATGCTGGGAATGGTTCGTTGAATTGTATAAAGAATAATTTACAATCTACTCGGCTGACAGTCGATTGGACCCCGGTGTTAAATGATAGAGCTATGTTTAATCCATTGTTATATATGAATGCAAACATTCGGGTTTATTACGATTGAACAACTTCAAATACTACCCAGAACGATTAATTCGTTGTTGAATTTGGTCGATTATGAACTCGTATAGCACTTACTTTTCACAAAGCTTTCGCATACCCAAATCTTTATTCACAATATGTCCAATGCGTTCCTTTGACATCTTTAGAGTCTCAGCTATCTCGATTAACTTACAGTCATCCAAAATTATTTTGTAGACTTTTTTGATGTTTCTGTCGGTAACAGCCTTTGTGAAGCGTCCACTGCGTGCATCGTCCTCGGTACTAATTTCGCCCAGTTTAAACTTAGAAAACATTTGTTAACGGTTTATTTTCCTGATGCAGATTCCAAATAATGTTTATCAAGCCTTGGCTTCAACAGTACTTTTTTAGCTAAAAATGTAATGCTTTATTATCACGCGAAATTCCTTTGTATTCATTTTTTTTAAACGAACACAAGTTGCTTTACTCAAAATGCTATATCTCATAAGCTAACTACTTATTCATTATAACGCACAGGACTTATGAACACACATGATGTTTTCAAACATGCTTGGAGGTCATAAGTCAAGCATGACCTTAAAGTCCATTTGAAAAATGTCTGAAATTGTGTAAGGTTTTGGAGGACATCATTTCTTTAGGACTTGATATTATCCATAAGGGTCGTTTCTTAACTGTCAATTTTAATTTTCAATTTAACTAACAATTTAAAATCTCTTGGAGATGCTTGATTCATGTGAGTCTTTTCGCCTCTCACATTTGATTTTTTTCAACATTCTAACATTTTATTTAAGCGCTCGAATTGATCATCATTCAATTCCTTGACTGTAAGGTAATCGACGATAAAAAGCATTAATAGCATTTTGGATCATTTCAATGATAATTTTTTATACGTCTACTGCGTGCAATCTCGGTTTCAAGTAGATGAATTAACCCCAAATTATGAAATTAAATAAGACTTGCCTACCTTGGATTTGCAATCGGCACCTGTCGAAAGTGACTCTTCCGTCACTACCCACATCACCACCCATCACCAAGCCTTTGCAGCCACCCTTAAAATCATTTTTTCCTACCGACCCTAGCGTGTCTCGACCTGCCGTTCTCACACTATCAAGTTCAAGGTTTTCAAGGATACGAAAAAGAGCGTATCTTTACAGGGGTCAAAAACAGCTTTGAACTCCCTAACAAAGTTCACGCCTAGGTATCAATTTGCATCAGCAGTCTGAGTCCGACTACCTTGAAGGTTAACGTGGTATTGCCTGCGATCGGAGCAAAATGTCCGTCGGCCACCTTCGCAACTCTCCCTGAGAACGGGATGAGAGCATGATTAGGGGCGGCCGTGATCTGCACTCCGATCGGGCTCAGTACTGTGCGCAACGCTTCTGGGTCATATAGCGCGTGCAACAGAAAACTGTCAATTTCTACTCTCAGCCATCAACGCATCTCACTACCTTGATCCAATTGACAGATCAAGGTGGGACCATGCGACTTGATTCCTGAGAGATGGACCCTATGCGCCTGTTTCGGCGCTTTCTTGGGTTTCGGCACTACGTTTGCTTTGACGCAGTCAGGTCGATAGGTGGTCCGATTCATGCTCATCCGGCCTGCAGCCCTATACATTGGCTCAACGGTGCAGCCCAGCATAGCCGCGTTAGGCAGCTACGTGGAAGCTGTTGCCGAAACCACTTCTTTACTTCTTACATGGCGCCGAACATTCTATTTGAGAAACACTGAAAGAAAGTTACTCTCCCTGCCTGATCTTTTCAAACTCATAAAAGGACCCTATGGTCCTTTTTGCGGTCAAGTTCCCCAACTATGTGGGGAAGCGCTTCAGAACCGATTTGGCGAACCCCCCTTGGCATTTCCCATACAATAGATGCAGGAGCGCTGCTTTTGGTTTGGTGCTCCGCACCCCCAGCAGGTGCCTTCGTAGTCCGAACCCTTCCTATCCTGAGAGTTCGGAGATCGCGGTTTCTTTGACTTGCTGCAGCTACCTCCGGGCTTACCACCATTCCCAGATTTGTAGCCCCCCCCCCCCCCCGCAAGGGTTACCTATTCTTGTGTGGTGAGCTACACACACTTAACCTTATCTCCACAGGCAACGGAGACCGGAATATTTCTTGGTGCTCCAAGATGAGCTGGGCGTCGCTCGCTAGCTGGATCGGGTGCTCTACCGAGCCGGACTTCTCTTTCTTGACCATGACTTGCAGTCTCGGGTCTATATTGTAGTACAGCCTGTCAATCTGCTTGTCTTTAAAGGGTATTACTTTTTGTTTCCTCATCAAGGAAACAAGTGCATTCATGTAGGTCTAAACGTTTTCGTCTCGTGCGCGTACAGATTTCTGTCTCTGGGCGCTACTCCAGTCGACGCTCTGACCTATACCTTACCCGCAGCTTTGCGCGGAATTGCACCCATGTTTGCGCTTGCTGTGCGAAATTGCCGTACCAGACATCTGCTGAACCGCTGAGGAGTTCTGACATCGCTGGCAAAAGCTCTTCGTCAGACAGTGCATGCGCCCGACATTCATCAACGCGGATCAGGAATCTCTTCAGATCCTGGTTGTTCTCTCCCGCAAACTTTCGAAGTTTGGGCCGGCCTTGGTGAAATGTTCCACTGCCGGTTACTCTGACTGCGGTTTGTGTGAGTGGATGTGTATGGGCTGCTGAGATGAATCCTCTCCATTAGATCTGGAAATCCAGAACTAGCCAGCGAGTAAGTATCTCGCCTTATTCCGAGTACTCGCTTTGATCAGGAATCGTCGGTACTATACCTAGGTGTGCACCTTCTGTGTCAAGCTTTGTGCTTAACGCTCCTGCTGTGGATCTCGCGGTAGCTTGAGACTCCACCTGGCTGACGAGCTGCTGCGCTATAAGAAGATATCTTCAAAATAGCATTGGCATTGGCTTAGTTCATGAACTTAATAGGAGAGGGAAAATTGAGCGCCTGGCGTCCGTTATAACTTATCACATTTTTTGTCAAAAACATACATTATTTACTATTACATCACATACCTATTTATTAATATCAATATTTAATTTTGAAAAGCTTTCTTGTGATTCTAAGTCGCCAACTAAAGGAAAATTGTGCTACAGAATAAATTTACTAGTAACAATTCAATTAGTACGTAAAAAATAACGTTTTTATCACAACATTCATCGCAATTGTATCACACAGCCATTATTGAGCTTATTTCTACATTGATCACATTTTATAATTATTATATTTATAATTATTATATTTCATAATTATTTACTACATACATTGTATTTGAATTTATTATAAAACTATTCAAAGAATAATTGTAATAAATTAATAGTAAAAAACTAATAGTAAAAAATGTGCAACTTTTTTATTGTACAATAGTTTCTTATTTGTTTTAGTTGCATTGCACGAATACAAGTATTTAGTTTAAAAAACATTTCACACAATTTTCATCTGTCAATTAGAGTATAATATTACTGTAGAATAATTTTGATACAATGTAATTCTAAAATAAATTATTTTTACATGTAATCACGCGGTTAAATATTATTTCTATTTCATAATCTTATAGTTTTTTAATATTTTCGATGAGCTATTATTGTAATTGAATTAAAATTTTCACGATCATTTAAAATAATTTTTCTTTACAATACTTTATTTAGTATATCAAGTATACTTTTCGACACTTGTTTTAATTAACTCTGTTTGTGTTAAATTGCGTATAGGCGAGCTCGGACTCGCCGCCTTGTCTCGAGACGAGGTAAATACCTCGCAACTCTCCTTCCCGCGGCAGGTCGAAGGCTTGGCGGGTCGCGAGTGTGGCTAATTTTTGACAGCGAGGATCACTGCAGGGGGCGCCAGCGTCGACTATATATATATAGCAACTGTGTATAACAGCGTAAAGAGAAGCGCTGGTCAGCGCTGGTATCAACTACATTTAGATATAGCGGACGTGTATTAAATTTTATAAATAATAATTAATATATTTCTATTATTTAAAAACAATCAATTTATTTAATTTAATAACAACGAAATACATGCATACAATGTACGCGCAACAAAATAAAAGTTATTAAATTGGCCAACAATTGTGGGTATTATAAAATTTATATATTTTTTTTTGTTCAGCGATTTTTTATATTTTCTATTGTAGCTAACGTGAATAAACTTCTAAAAGTGTTTAAATCCTTACTAAATTCCTCGAGTTTTGACAAATTCTTTCTACATTTGCAACATTGATTCCAGAAAATAGCTGTACAAATTGGGGCAGTATTAAGGTTCGAGTAGAAATAGTTCAAATAAGGCGCTGCAGCATAGGTTTAGTTCTCCCTCTCCGTCTTTTCTATCTCACTATCTCCTTCTAATGGAGGCGAACGTGGCGGCCCCTCGAATTCGTCGAACCCGTAGATTTTAGCCACTCGTCCTATATGAGTTGACCCCCCCTGCTCGGGCCTCGGGTCCGAGGTGAGGCCGAATAACAAAAAAGCAACCGCAAGCAGACCCGCCGAAAATCCGACGAACTGACATAAGCTAGCTACCGAGTCATGCATATACGCACACAGAAACAGTGCTGACCATGCGGCTCCGACTGGGCTTGACTTGACTCGTTGCTCGCGCTGGCTCCTCCGATGCGGCCGGTCACATGGACACGACTCGTGGCTCGCGTTTACTTCTTCCCTCTCCCTTATTTCCCCTCATTTCCCCTCAAGTGCGACAGATTACAATTTTCTCCGCGAGGGTGCGTATTGCTATGGCGCATCGAATTTGACGCGGCTTGGGCGTATAGCATCGGCTATCTCTCTATTCATCTCTGCTCATAATAACAAACAAACTCTTTTTTGTTTCATTATCCTAATTTACGAATTTTAACGATGAAATAAATAAATAAATAGTAAATCTATACATGAACTAAACTACACCATTTAATATCTTTGCTTATTACGACAATAGCGGCAATACACGCGCATAAACAACACATTAAGCGTAATGAGCATTAATGAATTCGAAGATAATCGAAGCTTACTGATACCAGCGCGCTTACTGTCAGAGATAGCCAGTACTAAATAATTCGTTAACCCTCGGCCCATTTGATTGCTAGCCCCCTCGTTACAACTATGGGGTTTTCGGACCACCCATTAACATAAGCTCTGTTCTTCTATAATACGATTTTCATTGCCTGTGTACTCCCAAAGTCAATTAAGGTAAATAAGGGTGTAAATTTAGGCCTGGGTTAAACTACTCTAGCATTGCCAATATTAGTTATAACTTGGTGCTCAAAATTAGCCCACTTTTGACTTCCAATGTGGTTTCCCATTCAGAGCTTCCAAATCTGCCAATGATGGTGTTTAAAATATAAGCTTGTTGCTAGTGTCAATTTGTTTCTTTTTAATAATGTTACAAATACGCAATTCGGTTTTTATTGCAAAAATTGTAAGAGAGTTCAGTGTTTCTAAATTTAATAATAAAATAGAGACTGTCAATAATTCACAAAGTGATAATGAAACTAGATTCAATGAAATTAATCTTCAAATGCTATCTAGTAAACTGTTCAAACAAATTTTTGGAAATAAATGTAAAGTCGAGGGTTTTAACAAAAGTAGTAACGAATGTGACATACTATCAATTAAACAAGCATTAGCAAATTTTAATATTTCAACCGAATATAAATCTAAAATAGCTAATATAGATATTACAATTCCAGAATTACAAGGTCAAAATATCATACAACATTTTGAATTCATTGCATTCCAACAAGTTCAACCATATTTTAACATTATTACTCAATTTTTACATAAACTACCTCCTGCACCAAATTGTTTTATTTTTAAAGAAGGATGGACACGTTATGTAAATGGTAGGTACGAATCAGTCTCATATCCAGAAGAAAATGGATTAATTTTTGATGTAGAAGTTTGTGTAAAAAATGGACCTATTCCAATATTGGCTACAGCTGTCAGTAAGACTTCATGGTATACATGGGTTTCAAAATATCTTGTTGAAGGCAGATTAAATCTTGGTCAAAAAGTTATAGAAACAGATGTTTTAATTCCTTTAGAAAGCTCAAAAACTGACTCTGGGTTTAATTTAAATGCATTCCAGCTAATGCCGAAAATTGTTATAGGTCATAATGTGTCATTTGATCGAATTCGTGTAAAGGAACAATATTGGTTAAATGGAAGTGGAACTAGATTTTTAGATACAATGGCATTACATGTTTGTGTAAGTGGAATGAGTAGCTATCAACGACAAATTTTAAAATCTGAAAAATTAAATATAAATAATGAGACATTGAGATCACTTTCATCTTTAAATAATTTGTCTGATGTTTATAAACTTTATTGCCAAGCGAATTTAGATAAGTCAGGAAGAGATATTTTTTTGAATGGAGAGTTGCATGAAATCAAAGAAAATTTTAACAAATGTATGTTGTATTGTGTCTCAGATGTAATAGCAACTCACAAAATTTTACAAAAGGTATTTCCTATTTTTATAGAAAGATTTCCTCATCCAGCTACATTAGCTGGTATGTTAGAACTAAATTCTGCATATCTACCTGTAAACTATAATTGGAAAAAATATATAGAAGAAGCTGAAGCTGCATACAATGCTTTAAATTTAGAAAGCAATATCTGTTTATCAAAAAGAGCAGATCAAGTTTGCAGATTATTAATAGGTAATAAATATAAACAAGATTCTTGGATGTGGGATGAAGATTGGTCAATTAAGTTTTTCAATTTACGAAAAGGATGTAAAAAAATATATGATTCTAAAAATGTATTATTACCAATTAGTAATAGACATTTTAAATTAAGAAAGCAATTTCAATATTTAAATGCTACAAAATACTTTTTACCAAAGAAACTGCCATATCTTTCTGGGTATCCATCATGGTATCGTAAACTTTGTCAAAAACATAGTAGGAATATAAACTGTTTCTTGAAAGCTCATAAAATTAGTACTTCAATGTTAGTTACACCAAAACTTCTGAATCTTACATGGGATAGTCATCCTCTTCAATATTTTCAAGAACATGGTTGGGGTATTCTTATTCCTTACAATTCTACTTCTCATTTTAAAATAAAGTTAACAGGAAAAAAACTATTTGAAAAATTTGTAATCAATGATATAACTTCATTTAAAGAAATAAATTTTGATGAAGAATTTAATATATTAAATCAAAATTTAGTTTTTGAAGATAACTTAAAAATACAAAAAAGTATAAATACATATAACAATACTGCAATTTATTCAGATAAATATGTTTTTTTTAAGTTACCTCATAAAAATGGATTATTATCCAATGTTGGAAATCCATTAGCAAAAGATTTTTTGTCCAAATTTTCAGAAAACGGTCTTGCAAGTAGAAACAGTAATGCTTCAAGAATTCTAGAAATATCTAAAATGTCTTCATACTGGAAAAATAATCGAGATCGAATTCTAGCACAGCTTGTTATTTGGTTAAATAATGAACATTGTAATTTAAAGAAAAGTAATATTAAGCTGGGAGCAATAATTCCACATGTCATAGTATCTGGAACACTAACTAGAAGAGCAGTTGAGCCTACTTGGATGACAGCTTCTAATGCTAACTGTGATAGAATTGGATCTGAATTAAGAGCAATGGTGAATGCTCCTGTGAATTTTAGCATTGTTGGTGCAGATGTTGACAGCCAAGAATTATGGATCGCCTCAATTATTGGTGATGCTTATGCTAAAAATACCAAAATTCAAGGTGGAACACCTTTCAGTTGGATGACTCTAATTGGTACGAAATCAGAAGCTACTGATATGCATAGTATAACTGCTAAAGCTATTGGGATTTCCAGAGATCAAGCAAAAGTTATTAATTATGCCCGTATATATGGGGCTGGACAAAAATTTGCTGAAAGACTATTAAAACAGTTTAATCCAACCATTAGCGATAAAGATGCAGCTTTAAAATCTGTAAAAATGTTTTCTCTCACTAAAGGGAAAAAATTATATCGCTTAAATAAATCTTACATTTCAAAACAGTTTACTAATAAATTGTATACAGCAAATGAAACTTTCCAAATTTCAAAAATTTATGGTAAACCAAGAGGTAAAGTATTTGAAAAAGGAAAGTGGTTTGGTGGATCTGAATCAGCAATGTTCAATAGTTTAGAAGAAATAGCAGAGCAAAAGGAGCCTTGTACTCCATTTTTAAATGCTAGGCTTACTCGAGCATTAGAAAATGAATTACATGGACAATACCTGGCTACAAAAATTAACTGGGTTGTACAAAGTGCAGCTGTAGATTTTCTTCATCTTATTTTAATTTGTATGCGGTGGTTAATGGATAATAAAGGAAGACTTTGCCTATCATTTCACGATGAAGTTCGTTACTTGGTGCCTTCAGAATATAAGTATAATGCGGCGCTGGCAATGCATGTAACAAATTTATTAGTTCGTTCTTTTTTTGTATCGAGATTGCATATGAATGATCTTCCCATGTCAGTGGCTTTTTTTACAACAGTCGAAGTTGATTCTGTATTAAGAAAAGAAGCAACACAAGACTGTAAAACTCCTTCTAATCCTTATGGACTAAAAGAAGGTTATGGAATTTGTCATGGAGAGAGTTTAAATGTTTTCTGTGCAGTAAAAAAAAGCAAAGGATGTGTTGGTATTGTAAATTTAAAAAAATAAAATAAGTTTTTTTATAATATAAGTACTCATTTATATTATTTATTTATTATACAATTTAAGTAAATCGTAATTGCTATTTAAAATTTCCCATGATTGTTTGTCGTTTGGTGTTCTGTCAATTAATGAACGGAGTTTTTTTTTTTACAAACCATTGGAAAATTTAAATTTTCAAAAGACACCCTATCGAAGGTTTTATAACCTACTAGGTTATAGGATTTTAAAGTACAGTTGAGGAGGGCCTACATCCCGTTATTTGGATGGTTAGCCAGGCAATGGGGAAGAGTGGTGGCGCGTTTAGTAGCAGCATTGGTGACGATGGGAGCCCTGTTTCACGAGAAGGCAAGGAAAAAATTAATCGATGTGTCTAAAACACGTGTTTACTTGATGGGAAATATTAATCAGAGCAAAGTTGTCGGCATATAGTGAGGTGGATATGCGTTTACGGATTTGAATGTAATCGCAATAGATGTTAAGCAGCGGAGCAGTCTTGGAGCCTTGAAACACTAGCGAAGATGGAATAAGGTTTGGAAAGCTCGCGGCTAACGATGTACGTCGAGAAGAAGCATTACAGAGAGCCATCTTTTATTAAAACCAAAGATGAATAGAGAGATCGCCGATACAATATAACCGGCCCGCGCCAGTTTCGACGCGCCGTAATAATCGCACCTTCGCAGATGAAATCGTAAGTCGGTCCATTTAAGGAAAAATGAAGGGAAACAAGGGAGAGGGAAGAATGGAGCGCGAGCGACGAAGCGTGTCCATGAGGCCGGCGCTGTTTGTGTGCGTGACTGCACACGAGCGAACTGTTTGTCTGTTTGGTACACCCGATCGTCACCGTAAGCCAACTCGGCTCACATAGAATCACGCTATTCCCCTTGAGAGTGCAATGGATCGTGCAATAAATGTAATCACGCATCTAGTGTAATAAAAAAAATTAAACCCGTATCATATGTACTACAGTATATTTCTTTTACATTATTTTTTTTATTATTATAATAATCATATCATTTGATTTTTTTTTTCACTTTCAAAACATTTCTATGTTTTATATAATCCTTATTTTAATTTAATAGTACGTCTGTTAAATGTAACACTGGCGATGATAGGTCTGCATAGGTTCATATAGTGAATTCAATATTTAAAAAACTATTAACAATGCTAATGCTTTGAAAATAATTTTAATGGTTACATTTGAAGACTATTATTAGATAGTGTATTTATTATACATCTTCAACTCGAGTGTATTTTGTTTTTATTTTCAGTTACTTTGATGCAAGGTTGAAGACTCTTGAAGATATAAAAATATAATTTTCTTTTCATTGAACCTTTGATATATTTAAAAATGAGAAATAAAAATATTCACAGATGCGATGCTAATTAATAAAGATATCTAGAGTAAGCTGGCAAGGCATCTCAAACAGTGCCAACTGACGAATATTTCAGTGCCAGCGATCGGTAAGCTGCAAATGAGTTTTAACGATTCCAACGACGGCAAGGGAAAACAGCATTTTTCACCTAACGACATTGGGGCAAATTATGAGTAGATTAAACAATATGAAGAGCATTGTTAAAGATGAACATGAAGATTCATTTATAATTGACGAGACCAACGACCCTACATTAGAGGACGACAATGGATCAAACGACTCATCAATATTTAAATAAATTTTTGTTTTGCTTCATTTTTTTTAATTATTATTCAGTTGTATTAATTTTTTTCTTTTTTCAGTGTTAAAAAAATACATATTAACCTTGACTTTCTTCTGTAATATTATCTGAGGGAGTAATGTTAGGATGGCAAATCGCTAGACATTTTCCGCCTCGATGTTTTCAGTGGTGCTCGAGTACAATATCTTACAATTTTATCTACGTGAATAGTATTTCTATCCGCTTAATAATTATTCAATAATGTTTGGAAAAAATTAGCGAATAGAAATAATCAAATTCACGAAATATAAAAATAAATAAACCATTTTTATATAGAAAAAAAAAGTCTTAAATATTATAAGAATTACATTATTGTTGCAAAAATACCATTTAAAGTAGTTAAATACGTAAAAAGTTATATTTAATAAATCGTTAACTACCAAGAATATAAATGTGAATTAACTTCACAGATTAACTTTAAAAATAGTTTAATAAAAGATTGGTATTGATACATTTAGTACATATTAAAATATCAAAGATTTATTAACATTTAAATATAATGTCAAATACAAAATAGAATTTTTATTTAATTTAATAAATATAGGACATTTAAGTGCTATTTTGTTATCTTTTAATGACTAATGCTATTGTATCAGACTACCTTAATTAATTCTAAGTTTAAATTTGATACAGATGTATTAAGTTAATGTAACACATATAACATGATTATAACAGTACAAAATCCAAACAGAATGCCAAGAATCAATGCATCTCTACGTTGTCGTAGATTAACTCTTTGTATTAAACTATTAAAAGCAGGGAATCTATTTGAGATTTTATCATATCTCGTTCTAATATTTTTAAAAGCATGTCGTTGAGCTATTAAATGATCTTTGGTTTCCATTGCTATATTAATATGATCACTGATTAATCTGTTTGAACTAAAAATAAGTTATCATGATAATATCCAAATAAATCTGCTTCATAAAATAATGATAAATCAAATCATACGTACGTCTGCATGCAATAATTCTCTTTCACATATATATCTCTGTGATTTATACCATGAGGTACTCTGCAATTATAAAAACTATTAATTTAATACATTGCAATAATCTCATGTTTTATTTTGTTATTAAAATTATTTATTACTTACACCACTTTTCCTGACGTATCATCTATTAAATCTTCTCTACTTTTCCGAACTAAAAAATTATTTTTTGTTTTCCTAAATTCTATTTTGTAATCTTTTAATATTTCTTTATGACGCTGTAATGTGTGCAACATTGCAACTCCATCAGGTTGAATTTCGCTCATCTTCTCATTTATTAAAATTAACTGTAATAAATTATTCTAAATTAAACAGTACAGTTTTTTATAGTAGACAAAAACAATTTACCTTAGATAACAATGAATCAACTTCAGAAGCCATATTTTCAAAAACTTGTTCTTCATTTAACAATGGTAAAGAGTCTAAATTAACACTGTTACATTTTAAGGTATATCCTAGTTTACTAAAAGCTATCAATTTTGAATCAACTTCAGACTCTACATATCTTGCCTGTTTTCTGAGATCTGAAATAGTTTATATTGACATTTGTATTCGCAAGACTTATACATAAAAAAAACAAGGTTATTAATGTATTATTTTTTAAATACTAAGATGATAAACTAAATTTATGATAAAGTCATTATATCTTAATTTCCACAATTACTAGGAACTTAAATTTTTCCTTACTTTTGTTTGTGAATTAATGTTTGCAAGTTATCTTTAATTTAATAGTATTTCTCACCTTAATCTGTATACTACATTAGATAGATTTGGAAAGTCTGAGTCCAAAATAATATTACTATTTAATTTACAGTTAGCTTTTTAAATATTTTTAAATATTAAATTAATATTCTTATTGAAAGATCTATTTTGCAAAATATAATAAAATCAATGCAATTTTGGAGCACACAAATACACAGCTATTTAATCTTTCACTGGGGTGTGCAAATTGCTATATGTAGTTCTCTAAAACATTGATTATTTATAACAAATATTTTAACATAATTTTGTAAATACAATTTATTTTCAATTGAATTTGAACAATATTTTAAAGTGTTGATTTTATTATCACGATTTTATAATAATATCCTGTATTGTATTGATTACGAAACATTTAACGAGTAATTTGTTTTAATATTCCTCAGTATACGTTTCCTCTGAACTTTAATATAATAAATTCTTGCAAAAACCTTCTTGATAATTATCTGTATAACTGTACTTATTTATTAGATTTTTTTAACAAAATAAATTGCATAATTATGCGGCATATTTACCCTCCCATATTTCAGATCCAAAACTAGTTGACATTATTTATTATATATATCTTTTTATGATTTATGGACAAATTTAAAATGTCAAAATATTTCGCTGAAGGTAACAGCAACAAAGATTGATGTAACTAGGAGAACTGAGCCCGCCGTGTTAAAGGATGGTCCGAAATTTCGAACCACTTCGAAAATTCAGTAGTTCAATATTGTAGTAACCTCTACTGCTTGAGGTGCAGCAATCGCTGATATGATATACAGCCTGTCTACTGATTGTTCTTCAGCTGTATGGCAATATAGCTGGATCATGCAGGCCATCTAGATCCGAGGCGCAAAACCATAGAATGCTTCAGATGGAGCAACAAGGAGCTAGGCGGAACACTCTATAGATAAGAAGAGTCAATAAACCCAGTTGGAATGGGTGCTGTACAAGACGAGCTTAACGGACAACGCGGCAAGATAAGCAAAAACGCAATAGCAGGGGGGGTTAACTCATATAGGACGAGTGGCTAAAATCTACGGGCTCGACGAATTCGAGGGGGCGCCACGTTCGCCTCAATTAGAAAGAGATAGTGAGATAGAAAAGACGGAGAGGGAGAACTAAACCTATGCTGAAGCGCCTTATTTGAACTATTTCTACTCCAACCTTAATACTGCCCTGATTTGTACAGCTATTTTCTGGAATCAATGTTGCAAATGTAGAAAGAATTTGTCAAAACTCGAGGAATTTAGTAAGGTTTTAAACACTTTTAGAAGTTTATTCACGCTAGCTACAATAGAAAATATAAAAAATCGCTGAACAAAAAAAATAGATAAATTTTATAATACCCACAATTTTTGGCCAATTTAATTTAATAACTTTTATTTTGTTGCGCGTACATTGTATTAAATTAAATAAATTGATTGTTTTTAAATAATAGAAATATATTAATTATTATTTATAAAATTTAATACACGTCCGCTATATCTAAATGTAGTTGATACCAGCGCTGACCAGCGCTTCTCTTTACGCTGTTATACACAGTTGCTATATATATATAGTCGACGCTGGCGCGTCCTGCAGTGATCCTCGTCGTTAAAAATTAGCCACTGATTTAACATTGAGTTGACCCCCCCTGCGCGATAGCAGCGATCAATATTAACACTGTCATGCCAATATCAAGCCGCAGTCCCGTATCCCAAAATTTTTAAAAAGAGCTCTTCATAAAATTTGCAACATCTTAGTAAACTGCTCAATCGAAAGAGTACCTCTCTGATAATGGCTAGCTTAAACGCGGGATTGTATGATTTCAACGAAGAACAATGAATTTTAATAAAACTAAATTATTTTCGAAAAAAGAATAACGTACATTCAAAGCTATATTGTTAATGATTGCGTAGAAATTTATTTTAAAATCCACCTAGCTAGGGTCTACGAGGGTACTACATCCTTCATCTGGAATTGCATCCTAAACACACCTCTTATGCATGCGCTCATGCTGTTTCTCCATGCACTTGTTCAGCTTCTTGTAGTCTATGCAGCTTCTTATAGGTCCGCTCTTCTTTCTTGTAACGGCTATGCGACATGCATAATCTAATTTGCTGTGCTTGATCGTCTCCTTTATAAGCCACTCCTCTAACTACTGACAGGCTTCGGTAGGTGATAAGCAACAATATCTGTTATGTACAGTCCTTGCGTCAGTCGATTTATATGAAATTGCAATCGAGATCTCTTAACAGTTATCTAACATGTAGGCAATTTTAAGTGCGTGCACTATGTCCCTGTATGGCTGACTGATGTCTACCACAGTGACGCTGAGTGTGTCGCTGATCTTCTCATTGATCTGTTAAATATATATCTGGCCGACAAGAGGATCTATAGTGGAACCACCATAATGAGGATCTGATATACTGTCCTTGGGTACGACCATGTACCTATCAGTTAAATATCATCATTGACATTGGCGATACGCCTGAAGAGGTCCCCGCTAAGGATGTGCCTCTTTGTGCCGCTGTCGCTTTGCCTCTATGGCACTTTACCCTGGCATTTTACCTCCACGCCTCCGATGGTGTCTGGTGGTCAGACCCTGCTCCTTCCTCCATGATCTAGTTGATTTCCGATAGCTGACCGCGGTCATGGAACCAGTGATTTCTGCTAGGCCCAATCTGTTTAGTTGTCTGCAGGTGTAGCAAAATTTTCCGGAGTTCTTGGCCTTCCAGTTGCGCAAATTGAGATTCTTTCACCGACTTCCTCACTTGCCTGCTGAATGTTGCTTCGAGGCCCATTGCTTTTCTCGCTGGCTATCGATCCATTGGGGCATCCATAAAGCACAGCATTCGCAACGCGCTCTAGCCAGGTCTTGATCGGCTTTACAGGACTATCAGCGATATACATCAACAGTTGATTTGTGGTGACGGAGAAAAATAACTTATCCTTTTAATTATATTTCCAGCCTTTCTTATCTGATCTGGGTATCATTTCCAGATTAAATTTTTGCCTACTATTTTAAAGACATAATTTTGACCACCTAACAGTTTTAAAATGATCGCCTCAATCCAAGTCTCTATTCTAGGATCTCTGTAATCATTCACCCAAACAATCTCTTTTAAATTGAAAACTAGTTTTCTATTCCCTTAATAATGACTAATTAAGGTCTTTCGTTGTTATCCTCTAGTAATTAACCGCCTTCTAATACTCTTATTGAACATTAATTTATAAGGTGTTATACTGACTGTACTCGTTCTAAAATCTCTTTTCATTGGCTGTATATTATCAGCTCGTTTTTATTTGGATTTTTTGTTACCTGATTACTAATTTCACAATTCTTAGAAAATTATTCTAGCTCCTTGTCCGATAGAGATCACCAAAAATACTGCTAGAGCCTTCATTCACTAGATGTAAACCACTTAAAAATCAAGTATAATACTGCAAACGCCCTGCTGCGTCTGCGCATAAATAATACCTTTGTTTTCCCTGAATATCGCTAACAGAGATTCATGGTCTGCTTACAATATTAAATACGAGGTGTATTCAAAAAATAACGAAAACTTTTGTTTTATGAAAAAAATATTTATTTATTCATGAATATCTATTTTGTCCCCTTCAAAGGAATCCTCCTCGGATATAATACACTTCTGCCAACGCTTTTTCCAATCCTCGAAACACTTTGAAACTCGATCTTTGTATTAGCTTTTAGCTCTTTTAGCGATTCGCTTTTAATGTCATCTATGCTTGCAAAACGACGGCCTTTTAATGTTCTCTTTATTTTTGGAAATAGAAAAAAGTCATATGGAGCCATATCTGGCGAATATAGAGGCTGAGGCATCGTTACAGTTTTGTTTTTGACCAAAAATTCACGAACAATCAATGAAGTGTGAGCAGGTGCATTATCGTGGTGCAAAAGCCATGAATTGTTTTGCCACAAATCCGGGTGTTTTTTTCGGATTGCTTCACGCGAACGGCGTTGAACTTGTAGGTAGTACTCCTTATTGATTGTTTGACCTTATGGCAAGAATTCATAATGCATTATGCCATTTAATTATCACGTTTTCATCGGTTGTTGATGTGCTTGAGCGTCCGGGTCGTTCGTCATCTTCAACATTTTCGCGGCTATCTTGGAAACGCTTATACCACTCGTAAATCCTTGCTTTACTCATAGCAGACTCACCATATGCCTTTGTTAACATTTTACAAACTTCACTACACTTTATTTCATTTTTTACGCAAAATTGAATACATATTCTTTAATTCATTTTTTTCACAAACGAAAATCGCCGAGCTCGAAAAAACACGTCTACGTTAGCGGCTGCCACTTAAAAAATAAGGAATGAATATTGCTGAAAATTTTATCGTACTTCAGGGGCATGTGTACCAATATAATAAAAAAAATTTTTATACAGGCGGACTCTCCAAACCCGCGAAATTTAAAAATTCTCGTTACTTTTTGAACACACCTCGTATATCTCCTTTAGATAATGATAAAACTAACACATCAACACATCTCAATAAATTGCAAAAGCTTCCTTGTGTATTACCGAATATTTTTTCTTCAATTTGTTTAGCATCCACGAAGCGAAACTAATATGTTTTAATAATACGTTTCTTGTTTCAGTTGGGAAAAATATGTAATAAAATTGATCCTATTTCAAATTGATCCTATTCCTTGCATCGCACGCCTGTTTTAATGGTAACTTAGAATTAAAATGTACAACAGAATGATTGGGAAAAAAATCCTCAGTCCAAATCAATTTTTGGTCCTTTTCTAATAATCTAATTATTAGACTAATTAGTGTAAACAAATTTGCATAACTTGTGATCATCTTATTTAATACTTGCATGTCATTAATTGTTTTTGGATTAGGCAAATCTGCTAATTGCTTCTACTCGCTTTTAACTTGGCCTAATACCATCTTTATCAATTATACATCTTATATACAAGTATTCTATATTTGATTTAAAAAATTTACATTTTTTCAAATTACATTTTAGTCCATTTTCTTTTAATCTCTTTAAAACTGTCTTTAAAATTTCTACATGCTCTTTATCGTCCTTTATGATAATGTCGTCTAAGAAATTATAACATTTCGGAATGCCCTTTAAAACTATTTCCAATTTCTCTTGAAAGATTTGGTAAGCCGGTTTCAAACCACATAATAATCTATTTATTAACTATACTCCTCGGTGAGTGCTTAACGCTAGTAATGTTCGCTAGGGTTCATCTACTTCAAATTGGCTATACGTTCTATATAGATCAAGAACTGCATACTTCTCCCCTCTTGCTAAAACTGCGAATAATTCCACACTCTTAAGTATTAGATGCTTGTAATCTTCTAAATAAGGGTTTATCGTGATTTCATAATTACCACAAACTTTAACATTAGTTTCATCTGCTTTCAATACCGGTACAAGTAGTGTTTTTCATTCACTTACGTGAAGTTTAGAAATAATTGGTTTTTTATAAGCAGGCTTTACATTTTCCTTTACTTGCAAATTAATTTTTTTCTGAATATATTTACCAATATTTTCGTCAAATAATTGCACTTTCTAGATTTTTTACGAAATCTTCGGTATTAATTAGCCGCACCGAACCGACTTCCTTTGTTCGCCGAGTCCGACGCTGATCCCGTCTGCCGGTCTTCGTGAGATTTCTCCCGCCAAGCTGCGAGTCGCCGCTGCTACAATAACTAGCATATGTATTATATTAATTAAGCGCAAATATCTCGCATCGAGAGTGTGTGAAAGAGAGAGAGTTAGCTTGCGCGCGCGTTGTAATTATTTTCGGGGAAAATTATTATCTTGAATTTGTTACGTGGCGGTTACCGGGTGGCTAATCTCGCCCCGGCTCCCAGCCACCACGCGACTTAAGGACTTTCCGTCCTCTCCTCTTCCGATGTCGCCGCACGGAATATCCGCGGACGCGGCGGGGCGAGCCTGGGTGCTCGCTGCTACAAGGAACGCGAAATGGGAAAAAGGGCGCGCGAAATGACTACGCGGATGTTTCACTTTTAAATTAATAAATATTTATTGTAATATTTTACAAAGAAAACCCGACAATGGCGTGACGCTATCTACTAACTCTTTCTCTCTCTCTCTCTCTCTCTCGCTCTCCCGACGCGGATGATCGCGCGCACGCTACACAGAATATATATATTAATACTACTTACTTCGGCGGCGGCGGCGATCTTTAAGTTGGCGGGAAAGCCCTCCGCTCTGTTATGGTCGCTACCTCTGGTTGCGCCAATCTTCAGCCACTAGAGCGAGATCAAAGCGTCCCAAGGTGCGCAAGCTTGATCAGGGGAGTGCACTTGCATTTCGGTGCACCGCTCTCACTCTCTATCTCTCTCTCTCTCTCTCTCACAGTCGCTGCGTAATAAGCGCGTCGCGCGAAAATCGTGGCGCTTCGCCGCTACAAGTCTCGGGAGGAATCGTGTCCCGAGACACACTAACTCAATCGTGCGATCGAGCAAGGATCGAGGACCGATCGCGCGCCTAATTGCCCTCCCTCCTTAATTAGCCGCCGCGGCCCGCGCGACAATTACCACGGTGCGCCGACTTTCGCGCAGCCCAGTGCCCCCCACTCGGCGCATAGTAAAAGCTGCGAGCACGAGCTCAGTACAGCGGCGACCACGGCGAGATACTCGTCGCAAATTATAATAAATATTTATCAAATATTTAAAGATTCACGCGTATTTTATTTTTCCGTCTTCTTTCCCTTATTTTCGTGCTCCTTTAGCAGCAAACGCCCAGGCTTGCTCTACCGTATTCACGGATTTTCCGTACAACGATTTGTGAGCAGATAAGGACGGAAAATCCTGAAGTAGCGTGATGGCTGGGACCCAGGCAGGATTAGCCACGCGGTAACTGCCACGTGACAACGCTCGATTACTTTCTGAGTCTTATCCTTATAAATAATTTATATGTATTTTCATTAAAACAACCCATAATAGAGATGGAAGAATTTCGCAATTTTTTTGTCTACTTAATTTGTGATCCACCTTTATAGGAGTAACACTACAAGTTGTTTGCTTTTCTCTTTGACGTTTATGTATCGATCGGTGCGCTCATTTGCCAATTCAATTTGTATCTTCCGCGACGGGGCATCTCCATCGAAAAATTTTATTAATTCGTAAAGTTTATAATAATCGACGACGGCTATCTTATTTGGCTTGCTTGCTTTTACTCGTATAAAGCGACCTATTGTTGATTTATTCGAGTACTTTTGAGTATTCGACAATGTTTTTTACTACTCCCTTGACATCTCTACCAAAATAACTCATCTCTAATAAAGTTTTAAGGACGCCGCTGTGACGAATTCTGTCGTGAATTTCGGAATCAAGCTTTCTTTGGAAATCGCGCGGAACTCATAACTTTCAGGTGTTCCTTTTTTTAACTTTGATAATAAATAATACCGCCGACGTGCCACCGCATATACAATAGCCAACCATTCAAGTTCGCACGTAGAATAATTTGTCCCATTCACTGTGTTTATCGTATTGATACAGTATGCATCTTACACCACGTTTACTTGCGTCGGTTTGCAAGATAAAAGGCGTGTCGACCGAGTAGCTATCTAATACTACGTATCGGGCAAATTGCTCTTTTAAATTTCGAAACACAACTTTGTGTTCGTCTGAACATTCGAGTTTATTTTTCTCGTACAGAAGCTTTCGAAACGGATCTATATACGATGCATATTTGATAACGAAAATGTGATAGTAATTGCATGCGCCTATGCATCATTGTAATGCATCCTTTCCTATTTCTTGATTGGAGCATTTGCAGAATTGCCTTAACTCTCGGGATTCGGGTTACACCGTCGGATCTCAATATAAACCCTAAAATCGAATTTTATCAGGACAAAAGAGCGTCTTGTATAATTTTAAAGTAATTCCTGCGTTCAACAATTTAGAATTGAAATGTCGCCAATGTTTTAAATGCTCCTGAAATGTATGAGTTAATGACTTATAAGATTATAAACTTTCGATCCTCATTAGTAAATATTGTATATAGCGCATGTGTGAATGCTGAACCCGACACATTCAAACCGAAGGGAACTCGGCAAAAAGTGTATATTTGCCATTCACTACAAATTCCGTGTATTTGCAAGATGCTCTACACAAACTAATCTGAAAATATCTTTCAGTCACATCCGCACTAGTGAAAAATCGCTTTCCCTCATTATTTTGTACTATCTCCTATATCTTCAGTGGACTTCCAACGTCAGGCTTTATATATTTATTCAATTGACGCGCATCGAAACGTAAGTATATTCGCCAGTCCTTCTTAGTAACGATACGGAGAGGATTACAATAAGGACTTTTCAAGATTTCGATTATGCCTTTTTTAAGCATTCTTTGTACCTCATCATCTACTAGTTGCTAGTTCCTCAACGGTACATAGTATGATCGGTGTATGACAGGATTTTCACTATTTAAGTTTAATCGGCATTCGTTGTTTTTGATTTAACCGGGATCGTCGAAACATACCTCTTTAAATTTGCTTATCAGGCTTCTTAACGACACTCGGTCCCTGTCACTTATCTACGCGTCACTACACAGAGGGACAAATCGATTGGCCTCTGCGACACGTAAATAAAAGTATTCCGTGCAGTTACAACCTTTTTACTCTTGCATCCTCCAAACATCTTTAATACGCCTTCGAATTTCAAAATTTTCTGAAAATTTCTTGAACTATTTATTTATTTATATACTATGACAAAGAACGCGGGGTCTGGGATACCGGGAGAGGCGCGTTAATTGAGCCTGCGAGACTTCGGCTCAGCTCTCAAAAACATAAACACGGGAGGATGCGGCAATCGAGGGGACGCCAGCCCGCAGTGCGTAGTCGAATTACGCGCGAACGCGTAAGACGAGAACTAATCGCCATAGGTCTTTACGAGGACGCTAGTACCACAGAGCTATTGACCACGTATCTTTAAGTGAAAAACTGCACCTTTTTTTAGCAACGAAAGTACGCGGAAAAGCGAACATGAGCTAGAGTGTTTTCGCATAGTGCACGCTGGTGGATGTCGGTCAGCCGCATGAGACATAGTCAAAGTTGCGTCGCCAAGAACGTAACGCTACGCTGCGCACAGGGCCGACGATTGCACCGAGAACGGTTGGCGAGCAGCGTCTAGAGCTGAGGCGAGCAGCGGTCCGAGCATAGCTGCCTGCCCCGCCAAGATATTCACGCTCCAGCGAAGCCAACACCGGTAAAGAGACTTGCAGACAAGAGCAGCGAATGCTTCCAGACAAAAGTAATAGCTGCAGCAGCCACCAGCCTACCAAGTGGCAGTTCCGGGACTATGTCTCTCGCCCGATAAGGCGAAAGAGATCGGAAAAAGAGATCGCGCGTTATCAACAACAATGGATTCGGTAGGATACGACGAGGTGTACGAAAATTAATAGCGCACATTGATAAGCGATCACGAACATGAGAAGCTATACCCTGAACGACAATAGAAATTCAAGATCAAGAAAACCAAATGGGGAATGAGGCATCGCAAAGAGAAATGCCCCAACCCGCGGTTCCGATGCTATTGCCGCAATTGTGGCCGAACCGGGGTGGTCATAGGGAACTGCCCCCGCTGTAGTGATTTTAGCTTAGCGCTGCGGTACAAACCGTGAATTAATGGAAAAAGACAACTATAATATCCCTGCATAAATCTCCTCAAGCATGCCACTCTAGGTCTTCGGAAATAAGGCGCCAAAACAACCCAACCGAATCAATCAGATGTTGGGGTTGCAGAGCTATAGGCATTATGTAGCAAAGATGTTTAAACTGATCGGCAACGGCTAAAAAGAGTCGCTATCTTCAACCTTGGGCGCGCCCCCAATCCCGAGGGAGTCATCAACACAGAGTAAGGCATACTCCGAATTCCTATCTAAGACTCATAATTCATAAGGTGTGAGCTGATGCAATTCATGAGCATTATGTTATAATAAAAAGTGGCTAATTGCAAGTTAGTCCCATGTATCGTGATCGAGTGGAGTTTTTATATATTCTGCAAGTGTATTGTGTGATTTTTTACGAGAACCGTTGGATTCTGGATAATACGCTGTTGTACGGACTTGTTTCATTTTGAATTTTTTTGCTAATCTTCATATTACGTTACTCTTAGTTCTGTAATCCGTTAATATTATCATGAGAGCTTAATAAATGATTCCATTACTGATTCTGTGGTTGCATCTTTTAAGGGGACTACTTAAGAAGGTTTTGAAAAATTGTACTGCATGATTAATATATTGTAACTGTTTGGTGATCTAGAAGATGGGCTAACCATATCGAAGCTAATTTTTTTCATTGGTGCTTAGGGAGTTGTAATCGTCATTGGCTGTTTTGTTTCAATCCTCACTAATTTGTTAATTGACACTATAAATATTTACGTATGTAGTCTTGTATATTTTGCTTCTTAGTACTCCGATAATAATATTGTTTTAGGAGTCGATGTTTTTATCATCCTGTAATGTCCTCTTATTGCCAAATCGTACATTTCTTCTATTTTATTTCTGTGATTCTCTTCAGTACGTATTTAGCTATATCGCGACAAATAATAATTTTTACAGAAATCGCTCTTAGTTTTTTTCGTAGATTTGTCAATATTTCTGAACGTAGTATGTTGCATACTTTTGAGCTCTGTATTTATTGCCATGCTAATGTAGCGTAGTTGTTTCTTAATAATTACTTTCAAGACGCGAAAGCCTACTTTTTAGTAATTTAATATCTCCATAATGCTTGACTCTTGTGGGCTCCGGGTAATGAATCCGAAATATAGCTGCTTCTTTTTATAAGTTATTTTAATTTCTTCCGGGTCTAAGTGAATTTTGGGTAGTTCCCTACGTGCAGCGAGTGCTTTTGCTCGTCGCACGGTTGTCCATCCGAGGTTACAAAATACAAATAATTATCTTTTCTCATCGTGTACTGCTCTTACAGTCAACAAACGTACTTCCATAGTGTTGGCTTTTACCTAAAAAGGGGTCCCCACTCTGTACTTCTATGTTGTTGTTGTCTCCTGCAAGACCGGTCGGGACATCGATCTGTCCTACCTCGGGCTGTTGTATTTACACATTTTCGGAGGCCTCCTCTCCGGTACTATCCTTATCCTAGATGTCGTTTTCGTAAAAGTTGACCTTAGTGCCGACCTTTCTCCAGCACTTGTCTCTGTAATTTGGGCGCTCTGCGCTACCGGTTTGAATTCAGGATTGCACCACTAGGATCGGAGCTTCGATAGAATTTCTCGACAATGCATCTGCATTTGCATTGGTTTACAAGTCGCAGACGTGTAGTTTGAATTAGAAGGCTCGATTATATCATTTTCTAGCATCTTCTCGATTTTCCTATCAAATTCTTGCTTCAATGTGGTAAGATTTAGTGCTTACTAGTAAATTATTTGTAGTGAAAATACAAGGTACTATACTGTAGAAGTCCCAAATTTTTCGCCTTTTAAGGGAAAACAATATGAAATTATTTTTTATTCTTTCAATTAAAGCGTAAGTCTCGTAAAAATGCGGCTTACCCGCTATTTTTAAATACACATCACTCATTTCGTCGTCGTCCGTTGCTTGCGACATTTCATAAATCTTAAAACTAAGTGTCTCTCTTTTATTCTTATGTTTATCTACATTTTTCGTTTCTATACTGCAATTCGGGTTTCGTACAGGCCCCCGATATGTATGCTTCCTATTTCGGTATCAAAATGGCGCAAGACTTCGTACTGATTCTCGGACTTCTCGTCTATTTTTCACAATTACGCACCAAATTTTCAAAAAGAATGATACACTCATGTAGTGCCATTGGTCAAATCAAAAACACCTTCCGGACCAGATGATTTTTGGCCGATTTCACTGCTCTACTTTCTCTCAAAGATGTTTGAGAGAATTGTTTATGACCAGTTTATGGAGTATTTGGTGTCTCATAACATCCTCGACCCACTCCAAACTGGGTATCGACGGCACAGTTCGACTGAGACTTGTGACGTGGTGCTTCCTCTCCGAGACTGCCGTGCTCAGGAGGGAACCCGGCCGGGCTAGCCCTGGGCGGCTAGCCTCGCGGCGGTAGACGCGAGTTGGGATCGCGGAGGGAGAGAAGCGCACAAAATAATGACTCGGGGGCTCTGGGGGAACACATGTTTATTAGGCCCGGACGGACAGTCCCCGTCTGAGCGTATTCTCCCGATGAGCGCGCAGCGCCCCGCTACAAGTCGCGGATAAACTGCCCGTGGAGTCTCTCACCGGGCCACGCTTCGGGCCCTCGCCTCGAACGTACGATGGTGTGAGGCTGTGTGGGTAGGCATGTACCGGGCCGCACTAGGGGCCGTTACCTCGACCTGCACAGATCCCCAGAGTCCGCCGGCTGGCACAGGTAGGGCCGCGAGGGTCCTGGTCTGCCAGCTGGTCCCGCCCCCAGAGCCACTGCTTTCGCGGCCCCGGGATTTCTAGGGGACCGGCGTCGGGACCACACGTCAAGTAAACATATCACGATCCGTAATCATTCGGTTTTTGCTCCTCCAGGCACGAGACCAAAGCCTCTATGTCTCCATGTTACCGGCGGTGTGGAAGACCCCCATCGCTTCCTTGGCGGACGCATCGGTGAGAGCCTCCGACTCTCCGCTCGGGCAGTCGCTGGGGTCTCCCTCGGGGCGAGCAGCCGCCGATTTGGGCTCCTTGCGCTCCCCGGGGTTCAAATGACCCTCCGAAGACAACGGCGCCGGTCGCCGTAAAAGCGAGACCTCGGGATCTGTTGCGGGCAGCCCTTCTCCGCGGGGGCCCTCTTCAGGCTTGATCTCGGGTTGGTGCACGGTCATCCTGAGCGGCCTTATCCGCCTGTTGCTGGCCCGGCTTTGGGCCATCGCACGCTTGGTGAACAGCTCGTTGACCCTGCTCACTTCATTCAGGCGGGCAACTTTGCGCCTTCAGACATGCCTTTCCTGCGGTATAGAGCAGTAAAAATCACTACAGCGGGGGCAGTTCCCTATGACCACCCCGGTTCGGCCACAATTGCGGCAATAGCATCGGAACCGCGGGTTGGGGCATTTCTCTTTGCGATGCCTCATTCCCCAGCACCGGAAGTACCTCCAAGGGCGGGTCCACCTCCGGGCTCCCACATCCTTGGGGATGCGTCGCAGGAAACTATGGCACTGAGTCTCGACCCCTGGGGTTCCCACGCATGCGTGCCGGGGGTCTTTCCTCTTGCTTCCCCGTGGAGGCGCGTGGGCACCACCAGGCCGGGTACGGTGCGATGTATGGGGCGGGGATCGTGTCATGCTCTATTCCGTATTCCTCCTTCACAAGCTCGTTGATAAAATGGGTGGCATTATCCGTCAATAGGAATAGTGCTGCTTCCCAGCAGAGCAGGACCAAGTCCTCCAGAGCACTCGCCACGGCCCACCCGGTCGCGGCTATTAAAGGTGACTGCTCGATCCACCGAGTAAACAAGTCCTCTAAAACCACCACGTACCGGTATTGGTGTTTACTTCGAAGTAGCTCGATCAGGTCGGCTGCCAACACTAGCCAGAGACTCCCCACCACCCTCTGGTCCACAAGGCCTAGCGGGCCCTGCTGGGATCCAATGCGCTATCCAATCGAACGTCTTCTCTATCCCTAGGTGATTGGACGATGGATGCCGGTGCAAGTCTACTATAACCCTCGTTTTGTGTTCGGGCACGACGAGCCTCTGCCCATCCTCTCGAAACGGTATAGGATTAAAGTTCATCAACTGAATATTTTTATAGCGTACTGTTGTCGAACTTCGAACATTTGAGGAATTGATTAGAGAGTCCGATATCGTGTCGGAGGACACGTGTTCGATACCCCCTCGAGAGTGCATCCGGAACCTTGTTCAGGGAGCCATTGGTGTACTCGATCTCAATGTACCATTGCTGCATTTCTAGGGCCTATCTCGTCAAACGCCCAGTAAGGTCTTTAAGGTTTTTGAGCTATTTTACGGCACTAAGATCCATTCGTGCCGCAAACTCATAGGCCTACAAATAGGACCGCAGCTTCTTGATGGTCCACAGTAGGTCCAGACACTCCTACGTAGTGGTATTGTTCTTTTTGGCCGACTTCAGGACTCGGCTTACATACACTATCGGGTGCTTGTGCCCATTCTCGTCTTCCTGGGTCAAAACGGCGCCGATAGCAAAGTTGCTGGCGTCGCTTTGCACCGTTAAGGGTTTCGAGAAGTCGGGGCGTGCCAGCACTAGGACCTCTCCTAAAGCAGCCTTAAGCCTCTTAAAGGCTCTAGATTGATCCTCTCCCCAACTCCAGTCCTGCTCTGTCCTCAGAAGCTTCACTAGGGGAATCTTAAGTTCCGACTCCATGGGAATGAAACGGGAATACCATCCGGTCATTCCCAAGAAGGTTCGAAGCTACTTTACGTTGCGGTGGGCGGAGTACATACTCTAACCACTTCAAGTGTTCCTCAAAAGCTTTTGTTACAACGATTAGATCGTATAAATAACCGAAAAAGTGCGGTTCGACCTCCTGGTCGAAGAGGGCCCGATCAACCGCCAAAAGGTAGCAGGGCATTCCATAGGCCGAATGGCAATCGCACGAATTGCCACTCTGCCGAGTCGTGTACCGCCAAGGCAGTATATTGCCGACTACATTTTGTGAGGAACACCTCAAAATAAGCCTTTTTCAGATCGACGTTCGAGATGTATTTGGGCCTTCTAAGTTTATCTAAAATAGAGACCATGTTGGGCAATGTAAATTATTAATTATTAATTATTAATTATTATGTTAATTATTCTTCCGCTGGAAGTTATTGACATCTCGAAAGTCGATGCAGAAACGGTAGCTGTTTAACTACCTAAACTGTAGCTGAATACCAGAGAATTCAGAGGCGGTACTGTATAAGCTGGAGGCGTACAGCCCCTCCCTTAAGACAAAGGCGTGGAGGGTCGTGAACTCCCAGGTCGGAGAGGAAGGGGTAGAGGTCTCGGGAGATAAACAATTCTTAGTGCTAACCATCCCAGAATCGCACAGGCGTTGGTACGATCGCGGTAGAATATATCTTAATGTATTCCGCCGAAAGTCAAAGAGGTCTGTTGAAGGGTAAAAAGAGGTAGCGAGGGACCAGATGGAGACATAATGGCCCTATCAATCCTCTGGAAAGTGAAAAGGTTGATCGAGTACTGCACACAAGAAAAGCTGCCTTTAATTCTCACATGTGATACAAATTCCCACCATCGAGTGTGGGGTAGCACCGACATAAATGCGAAAGGAGCTTAACTTCTAGAATTTCTCGCAGGCAGACTTAGAGATAATGAACGTAGGAAATACACCTACATTCAGGAATGTGTCCAAAACGGAAGTAATAGACCTGATGTTAGCATCAACAAGTTTTGCGAACTTAATCACGAAGAGGGAAATAAACGACGAACCATCGCTATTGGATCACGCCTTGGTTACCTTCTCAGTCGGCCAACCCAAGGCAGTACAACTCGAATGGGTAAGGAACTCCAAGCATACCACCGACTGGAGCAAATATATACAGGAGATGGAAGAAGCTTTACGTTCTTTCCCACTTAAAATTAGAGATAGTGAATCTCTGAGGGAAGTAAGGGACAAGTACAGAGAGAGCGTAACGAATGCTAAATAGGATAGCTGGAAAAGCTTCTGCGAGAGCACCCAAAAGGGCAGGGAAGCGTCTAGGATGAATAGAATTCTATCTAAGAATCCAGAGGCTTTTTTTGGAACGCTAAAATTACCGAATGGTAAATATGCTACATCGGATAAGGAAATGTTGGATTTTCTCGGTTAAACATACTTTCCCAGTTACACAAAGGACCCTAGAGATCCTATGGGATCCTATGGGATCCTACAGGGAGGAGGCAAAACGAAACATCCAGAACTTCCGGCTCCTAGGAGATAAGAAGCACGACGCTGACGGGCACCGTAGAGTCTGGGTGCCCCCAAGGAGGCGTTCTGTTGCCCCTATTATGGTGTTTGGTGGTAGACGACCTCTTGCGAATACTGAATGATGCGGTATGTACGGCTATAGGATATACAGATGACATACTAATAATAGCCAGAGGTCCGTTCCTTGACCCCTTATAGGAGTCATACAGAGTATCCTTAAATTGGTAGAAAAATGATGCAATAAAAGGGGGTCTTAGTGTCACCCTAAGAAGACTGAGATCCTCGTGTGCACCAGAAGATACAAATGAGAAAGGGAATGCAAGCTGAGCTTAGGCGGACAGAAATTACCCCTAAAAGATCAGGTTAAATACCTAGGTGTCATTCTGGATAGTAAATTATCCTGGAGGCAACACCTAAAATATGTTACCGGGAAAGTCAACCTATGGCAACTGAGAAGAGTTGTGGGTACTGAGTTGTAGGAACTGGGTACTGAGACCGGAGACCATGAAATGGATCTACAGGGCTGTACTTAAACCCAGACTGACCTACGGGTTGTATGGTAGCCAACGACATAACTCTCCACGATCAATGTACTTTTGAAAAGGCTAAGAGGTGTTATCTTAAAAAGCATCTCAGGCGCGATTAGGACGACTCCTGATGCGGCGATGGGTTTGCTTCTAGATATCAAACCATTCAAAGTGACCCTGATGGCAGCGGCTGCAGAAGCCCTATGAACGATCACAAACACGTTAAATGAAGGAAGAATGGAGGGGCTAGATAAGCTCCCCAGGGGATTGAATGAATAGGCCACTCTTCGGATGTGGCCCGACGCCATGAACACTTCTTTCCTCTTTGACAAAAAGTAAAGAATCAGCATCTCACCTCGCGAGGAATGGGATCCAAAAAAAGGCACATTCCTAAAGATGGTCACATCTGGTACACGGGTGGATCTAAAAACAGGAGTGGTACTGGAGCTGGAGTGTATTGTAGGCAAGATGGCAGGGGTACTATACTGCCTTTGGGAATATACACGACAGTGAAGTAGTCTGAATTGATGGCTATAAACTGGGCTGCAGAGCTGGCGAACAATACGCCCCATGGTCCTCGAATATACATCTGCACAGACAGCAAGTTTGTCCTACAGGCACTAGACGGTTTTACGACCAGATCTAGGTTGGTTTAGCGATGCTATCAGTCTCTAATCAAATTAGCAGAAACAAGTAAGGTCACCCTAATCTGAACTCCTCGACATTGCGGTATCCAGGGAAACATGATAGCGGATGACCTAGCAAAAATGAAAGCCAGAAGTAGGTTCATTGGACCAGAACCGATCGTCGGCCTCGTCCAGTCTAATTAAAGAAGAGATTAGGCGATGATCAGAAGAGATGACATACAGTACATGGAACATAGTCGACACGTGTGGTCAAACAAAGATCTTTGTTATAGCAACTGATGCTAAAGAATGGTTGAACGCATCGTTCGACTAAACAAAACAGACTAGGCTACTGGTGGAGATAGACCCTTTCTGTAGGTTCTGCTACGAGGAAATATCGAAACCTTTGAAAACTAAACCGAATTTTAAAACTATCCTTTGGTGTACCTTTCCTGGATGCAGAAGAGATAGGCGCAAGGCACGCCCCCAACATACTATCCTTTTACAACCGAACTGATTCGTCAGGGTTGTTAAACGCACATGAGGGACGCCAAGGGATTACCCATGCATCTGGAGGCCTGCTTAAGCCCTAACTATAAGTAATAATAATAATAATCATAATAATAATAATAATAATAATAATAATAATAATAATAAGTTAAGCCAGAATTTAATCAAAGTTCTAAATAAATTGGTAACTTTTTGTCTGTATTAATTAAGATTTTATTTTACTGATACTTTTCGGAAGTTTGAACATTTAAAAGGAAAATAAATTGTTGCACTTAGAATTAATATTTAGTTATCTATATTTTATTTATAATGCCATATATAATACAATGAAAAATATTTTACTTATTTTATTTTTAAAATTTGTTCCTTGGCCAATTCACATATTATGTTAAAATCAACATTTAAATGAGCTCTCCAGAAACGGCATTTAGACCAAATAATAGCTGGATAATTTGGACTTTGAATTCCGTGAAATATTCGAGCGATGTTTCTACTCGTAAATTTATTGCTTTGGTAATTAAATATTAAAGAACATATGTCGGATATGATTTCTGCTTCATTTGGAACATTGTCCTAAAAAAGAAATATTATTTGTAGTATAAATAAAAAGTAGTATTTGGCATTTAATAAAATTATACTTTTGTTGAAGATTTTGAGAAATTATAAAAAGGATCCTCAAGGTCAAAGTAATTGCGAATAACGCTTTTCAACTCTTTCGATTTTTTTAAAACCTCATTTGGAAATTGAAGGCTGTCTTTTATTGAAATAAAACTGTATTTTCTTAATATTTTGGAGATGTATGTCAGTTGTTGAAAACGCTGCGTGATTTGTGATTCAGTGCACTGAATCAATGTTTCTAAAGCTTCGTCTAATTCTTCATTTGATAAATTACTGCGAACTTTTAGTCGAAAACCTAATGTATCGAATTTTACTGATATAGCTGATCTTTTTGTTTTGCCATTTACTGTAAATAAGCAATTTACTTCATTTAAATCATTTATTTAAACAATCATCCATATTTAGTAAAATAGTATATTTTACCAGTTATCCATTCCAATTTCTTTAATTCATATTTTACTGCATCACTATCCCAACCAATAGCCTTTGCAATCTCAATTACCGGAAATTTAATGATAGCGTCACATTCATTATAAATTCCTTTCTTTTCGGATAAGGCTATTGCTGTAGCAAGAGGTACAGACTAAAATTAAACATATCATTGATAAAATATTTGAAATAAATTTGTGAATCATAAAAATAAATAGTCAGGTTACAGATTCTGCAGCTAATTTTAAACCCATAGGACCTTTGTAACTTGAAACTTGAACTTTTATAAAAGTAGGTGAAAGTAATTTTATAAATTTTTTTGAATGGAGTTCAAGATAAGAGAGTAATGTAATTATTGTTTCTTCAGTAATGTCAAGAGCTTTTACGGTATCGGAAATTGAGAAGGCAACTTCATGCCATGAACAGTCAATATTAGCATTCGAATTAATTAATGTCTTGCTGTAATATTGGTTAAAAATTTTTTGCAATAAACGTCTTATTGTATGTCTATCTAGTACATCAGCATTTATATGGCGACGTAGTTCGTGTTCATCGGAATTTACCTAGATATAAAAAATAAAGTTATTTTTCCATATTTTTGTAGAATCATACATTACAAGAACATATAAAATATCCAAAAAGTTTCATAATAGTCGATTTTATTAAGAAAACTCAGGAATAAAACAATCAATCATACGAAAGATGAATATATATAGATTAATAAATAATATTACGTGAAAATTTTAAATTATTTTGAAATAACCATCAAGGTCATCGATAAGGCGCAAATAAAGGTTATCATTGAGTTTGTAAATCTAATATCTTTCTATTTATATATTTTTTATTACTGGTTTCATTGGTGATGATATATTGCCCCGATACTTTGTGGATACATTATATTGAAAAATAGTAACCTTTTGATTGAGAAATAAGTGACAATGTGCTTCCAGTCCATCTCTACCGGCCCTACCAATTTCTTGAACGTAATTTTCGAAACACGCTGGCATATTATAATGAATAACAGATCTTACATTAGATTTATTAATACCCATACCGAAAGCTACAGTGGCTACTATTATTCTTGTTTCCGATTTCATAAAAGAATTCTGTACTTGTCTACGTCTATAGGCCGAGAGACCTGCATGATAAGCTTCGGAAATAGAACTGATTTTTGTTCTTCGATTTACTAGATTAGTTTTCTGCACTTCAGATTTTTGTAAAAACGTTCGAAGTAATCCCGCTATCCTGATACATTCTTCTCGACGTGTACAATATACAATGATAGAATTATATTTCACATATTTTTCACTGAGTAACAGTTTTATTAAAGCATCATCTTTCATCTCATCTTGTGATACACTCAAATTTATATTGTGCGGCAAACACTTTTCAGAAATCACACCAGATGTCTTATCTTTTATTTCAAAAAGATGTATCAAGTTCATTATGGTGGATTTGTTTGCGGTAGCTGTCAAACCAAGAATTACTCTTACTCCTAACTTTTCCTTTAGAACGTTACAGATTCTTAAATAAGATGGTCGAAAATTATGAGACCATTGAGAAATACAATGCGCTTCATCTATGCAGGCAAATGCTATTGGAGGGAAATTCTTAAATATACTACCAATACCATTTGATTCATTTTCTTCAACTATAGCTTCTGGTGAGATTAATAAAACTGAAAGCTTTCCGTTTCTTACATTGTCAATAATTTGGTTTCGACATTTCCAATTCTGATTTGCATGTAGACAAGCTCCATGCAAACAATCAGGAATTCCTACAACTTGATCATCCATCAATGATACTAAGGGTGAAATAACTAAGGTTATGCACTTTGATTTCTTTGCATAAATATAAGCAGGTATTTGATAACACAAAGACTTTCCAGAACCTGTTGCCAAATTAACAAGAGTAGATAATCCAGATAGTATACGCATTATAGCCTTTTCCTGTCCATCGCGAAATTGGCAATGACCGAATTTCTTTAGAGCTGCCAAGACTTCCTTCGGAGTATCTGAAAAATAAATTATGCATGAATGTACGTATGTATATATATGCAGCCGAACAATATAAAAGAGAACTAGCGGAAATAACTCCGGGTTTCTTCTGAGCTATACAAAAAACGTTGGGCGTGCTCGAGTAATCCTCTGTCTGGAGGATGACGAGGGGACAATAGAGTTGATGGCCATACAATAGATTGAAAATCCAATGGTGTGCCTCCGAAAGGACTCCTGGAGTACCTGAGATTCTGCGTATGACTGCTATTCAAGCAAAAATAAACATAAGCTCGAAGCTCCGTGGCAGATCAAATCGTTTCGTAAGGCGCCGATTGCCGAATAATTACTAATATCATCGATCTAGTGCGAGCCAGTGGCACCCCGCGTCAGAAGTTCAACGCAGACGGATGAGAAAGCTCCTCCACGTCCCCGCTGCCGCTTGGACGCGTAGTTGGTGGCGGCTTTTCGGTGGTGCAGAAGGTTCTTCGCTGGCCCTGGCCGTCGGTATTCACAGTCCGGCACTCACCTTTCCGAGCGAGAATTATCTATGTATAAAGGCGCTACGCGCCTGGATGACGATATGCGCCAAGTGGACAATACTTTCGATGATTTCACTCAAGTATCGTCTTTTAGTGAAATACACCTATACAATATCTTCTTCCGCAAGGACCGTCGTGAGGCTAGCCGCCTGCCCGGGTCCCTTCTGGGATGACCACTAACCTACGACGAGGGCAAGCGTGCGCGATCGGAGATTCGGTAGCCCGTACACCCAGCCCCTCACAGATCATCAATATGTTACTTTCTACACTAATATCATCAAATGGCAGATCAATAAGCAACCCTTTAACACTTTCTTTAAATATACTTCCCCTGAGCCGGACACCCAGGCATGGACGAGACAAGTCGTTGGTGTATTAGCTAGGCTACCTGCAACGCCTCTTTCGAAGGAAAGGTCTCGCCCCTATCCAATCAACTTATGCAGCCCTGATCACGATCAAGGAAAACGACCACCGTGGATATATTGGAACCCGAACTACCCGTCGGAAACGATTCCTTCTGGTCATCACTGTCATGTTTAATCGGTCGGTAGACGCTCATCCCTGGGAAACTCAAAATCGAGAAAACTGCTTTCTTCTATGGAAGTAACTTTCAGCTGGTGGGGTAACTGCCGGGAGATTCTATCCGATAATGACCCCTAGTTGGAGAGCCAGCAGTGGATGAAGAAAGATTTCCTTCTTTAACTCTAGGAACTGTCCCTTAAGGAGTGTTTGAAGAATTTCTGCACAAAGTTTGCGGCGGAGGAAGAGGGACCCTATCTCGCCCTTCGGCATATTCGAGGCAACGCTTACTTAGTGGAGAAGGATAGGCAATTCGTTAATAAACATTTCTTATACTTTCAAGACACCATCAACTTCGAACCAACAACAGCTACAAACCTTTCCTAAGGACCAACGGAAGCTGGTAGCCACCACTCTTCTAAAATTAATGCCGTCCCCTTGAGTTAACTCGGCCCTCGGAGAAGAGGAACCCTCCATCTATAATGAGAGTTGGTCAGAGACCGGCAAAAAGAATGTTTAAAATTGTCTTAGACATCCAGTAGGGTAGCTGGAGATAAGTAATTCAAAAAGGCTGTATAGTTCGAGACTGTCAAACAGACAGCCATTCGAACTAATTTGCCCTTTTGTTCTCGAACACTATGAGTTTACTACTCCCCCTACTCTCTAGAAGATGTAGCGCTCGTCGAAGTGAAAGAATGATATGCGTGAATTCATTTTATTTATTTTTATGATTGTTTTCATCTCATTGTATTACCAGGTATACTGGTTTGAAGTAAGCGTCAAGATATAAATGTCTCGATAACAAATAAATAAATTGAAACATTTGTTGTGGACGAAACCTAATTTTTTTTCTTTAGTTGCTATGATAACTGTTAAGCATATTTAATATACACCAAATCATTGAACAAACGACATCATATTTTTTCATCGTGTTAAATATTGAATTTTGTACCAGAAAGTATTGATTTGCGAAAAGGATTAATTTTTTGTTTTCATTTGAAGAAAAGTACTACAGAGTAGCATCGAATGTTTGTTGAGGCATATGGTGATCATGCTCTATCTGACGGAACACGCAAAAGATGGTATTAAAGGCTTAGAAATAATAATTTTGATGTGAGGATAGAGGAATGTAAAAAACCATGAAAAAGGTTTACAGACGTTGAATAGTAAATGATATTGGGTGAAAATGAGACTTTGAGTCAAAAGCAAATGGCGGAAATGTTAAATGTTGCACAACAAACAATTTCCAAACGTTTAAAAGCTATGAAAATGGGCGCCACCTGAATTATATGAAAGGCAGATGGAAAAGTAAAAAAGTACTTGTGAAATTTTGCTTTAAACACAAGAAAGAAAATCAATTTAGCATCGAATTATTACTGGCGATGAATAATGGATATATTTCAAGAATTCAAAACAAAAAATAACCTTGCCACTCTCCGCAATAAAATAACACATAGTCAAACGTCGCAGTTGCCATTTTGTCAAATGCCAATCTGTAACTTGTCACGTGGCGATTAGTGGGGTGGCTAATCGCTCTCCGGATCCTAGCCACCACGCGACCTAAGGACTTTCCATCCTTATCCTCTCGCTTCCTGTCGCTTGCTGTTATAGAGGCACGAAAAGAAGCGATAAGAGCGGCAAAATAATATACACGCGAATATTTGAATTGTAAATTAATATTTATTATAATAAATATAATAAAACTCCAGGCAATACTTAAATAACGATAGCGCGATCTATCTATCTCTATCTCTTTTTTTTCTCTCTCTCACTCACGGCGCGAGATATTCTCGCGCTAGAATTAACTCGAACCGCTCAGCTGTATTCAATCGCGGGTTGTGACCTCCTCGACTGAAATCGGAAGGAGTTCTGTCACACCACCAACGAACTCCATCTTTATTGCACTGCTTTGCCCTCAACCCATACCAGCCACTTCTGTCTTAATATCCTGCGTTCTCTCCCACTCTCTCTTTCACACTCTCTTACTATGAAAACTTTGATAACGTACGATGCGCTCTCGCTCGCTATAGTCTCGAGCCCTTCCGCGTCCCCAGACACACTGATGATTTCGTGCGATCGAGCAAGGATCGAGGGCCGATCAAGCGCCTAATTGGCCTGTCTCCTTGATTAGACGCCGCGGCCATGCGCGCTAATTGCCGCGCCGCGCCGAAATTCGCGCTTCTCGTTGCCCCCCACCCGACTCGGGTTCAAGGCTCCGAGCATACACTCAATACATCGCCGATCACAACGAGATACTCGTTGCAACCTTCAACATCAACTGTAAAACCGAGGCACACTGCATTGCAAACAATGCTGTGTGATTGGTGGAACCTGGATGAGGTAAGGAAGCCGGTTAAATGATGAATTTGACAAATATGCAGATTATTTATTATAAATGTAAAGCTGAACCATGTTCTTGAGTATATATATATATACTGTATTACCGAGTAACAATTTTCACACCGCGAGATAAAAAATGAATTTACGCTCAAATATTCAAGAAAATGTGAGGTGAGCGCGAGCTGTCCCTAAGCTTTCGGCTCTATTTCCCCCAATATCACAAGCCCTTTGTTTATCACGCCATTGGCACAACGCATCCTTCGCGGATTCTGCCGCAGCCCTACCGCTTCGCACACTTTCTGTGCTCTTCTGCCTATTATGCTTTTCTCGCGCTTCTGCGTCTTCCCGCACAGCTGAGCGCGCTTTTCTGCGTTTTGAGGCTTCTATACTATCCCGCGCAACCCCGCAACCTCTCGTTCCCAAGTGGCCCCAGGACGGCCATGTACCGCACTGTACACACATGTCACATACTACCGAGAGTTTGCTCTCCACTGGTGTCATATATGGTCACCAGGTTGGTCCTAAGACCTCCCTAGGCCACAGGAAACCCTAGTGTCAGCCGCTAGTTTTCTAGTGCCGGATAACGAGGCTACGGTGACAACGGATTTCCCCCCACTCTCCCTTGACCAGTCGCACATCCCCCTCTCTTTGTCTCAATATTTTCCTGTCTCCCTCTCTATCCCTTTCTCTATCCCTCTCTCTCTCTCTCTTGTACATCGTGAGCCCTTTAAACTGTCGCTCCGATTTTGTCAGTCGATGGCGTCGCTTATTTGTTTACTCAGCACTAGGCTGGTGCTCGAAATAACTTGTTGCTGACAGAATATCGTGGTGTATTCCAAGTTGTGAAAACCTTGGGAAACAGTTAATACTAATTGCTATCGCCAACAAAGGATTAATTTAAACACTTACTGATCAAAAAACGACCACAATGGCTTAAAATACACGGCAAGGTAATTTTGCTCCATGCTCACAAAGCAAAGCCGGTTCAGATACGATCAAAGAATTTGACTGGAAGCTGCTACCCCACCTGCCGTATTTACTACACTAGACTCCTTCCGACAACCACTTGTTTACATTGATCGGAACTCGCGTTGGTTGAGTAGCACTTCGTTTCTTATGAGGAAGTGGAAAATTAAGTGTCTGATCGGTTCGTTTTAGAAGACAAACAATTCTATTGATGTAAAATTTCCAGAAAGCTGGTCAAAATGTGAAAAAATTTGAAGAAAATGTTTTTCATTTTTCCAATAAAATTGGTTATTTATTTTCAGAATCAAAATGCTCACTTTGTACCGATACACCTGGTATTTTCATTGAGTGTTCGAATGTATATGTTTGAATATGTTGACTGATAGATGTTATGTTTTTATATTGGTTTACACATTTTATAGACATTGTAATAAATGTTTTTAAAGTTTAGCCTATCTATTTATCAATTTCTGACTCGGCTCATCAACACTTTCGCTGCTCAGAGTTTCTCTACGCAGAAGCGGACGAGCTCTATACAATTTGACACACAAATTGAATAAAGATGATTTCAAAATTCCAACCGATTAATACCAACATACTTAATACATTACTACATAACACAAGATTATACATAACATACATAACTGAAAATATAGCATAAAATGCAATTATTTAAAATTTAAACATTTACTATACCTTTAAGAGAACCATCTGTATTAAGATCATAAACTGGAATCACCTCCTGTAGCTCATTGGACACAATTTGGGTTTTATTTACTGATTTGTTAGATATCTAAAACAATAAAATTGCTATCGTGTAAAATTATTATAATTTATTTTAAAGTCACACAAAATTTCTAAATGTTTAGTTTATATTTCTAACTTATAAAAGTTTAAATCATTATTACTATTATCATTACGTCCAATTAATTACATGTATTCATAAGATAAGAAACAATTTAGAGAAATAAGATTAATCAATCAAAAATCGTTCTACATAAAGCCTTAAAGTTTTCAGAGAGTATGCCGTACAACTAATTGCAGAAGGAGGCGGATGAGGGTGAGGACGATTAATGATTAGACCATTGTTGTTTAGAATGTCGCAGACGAGCACTTCGGCTTTCAATTTCTGCATGAACAAAACGGCTGGATTCGCGGTGACAGGGGTCAGCTCAGGATCGCCGCGGGTGGCTTTGGCTGCCTCCACAGAACTTCTCCAGCTTCCCTCTTTTTGCTCGAAGAGGCGTGTGTCGCCGTGAGCGAAGTGGCGGGTCCAGCGAGGAATCCGCGGCCCTGAGAAGCTTTCTGAAGTTCTCGTTTTTGCGCGAAGCGGGTGATCACCGCGCGTGAGGGAGTGGCCGTTTTTGCCAGATAACGACAGGCGCTAAAGACGAGGGTTCAGTTCACTTGGACCTGAGTGGGAGTGATCTTGGCCCCGCGAGTTGGGTCGGCGGGTACCGGATCGAGTTCGGTTTGGTAGGGACTGACGCGTTCACCACGGCCGGCCGACGCGACGGTTTTTGTGCGCTCGACGGGCCCATCCTCGCTGGTGTCTTCCCCTCTCATCCCTCACGCGAATTCGGGAGAAAAGACGATCGGTCTCTTCTTCTGACCTCGCGTACATCATGAATGTGTTTCTACGGTAATAATTTATAAACAACTCATAAATTGGGTAATTTAATTATATGAAAACCACAGTTACAATGTATATATTAAGTAAATTACGTAATTTCATTTGTGATACTTAACGATAAACGTGACGGGGACTTTTCCTAATTAGAAATTACGTCAGGTGAGCCGCGCCTGAAAGGAATAATAATGACTTTTGGCCTGTTCAGCGGTGTGTTTTACTCTGTTCCGACTGCTTCGTTGAGACCCCTCTCTTGAGATGGGTTTCCGCCAACCTGCACGAATTGAAGAACTTTAGACGTCGCGAGGTCGACTCCGTGGAATGTCGATAGTTCAAAGGAGGACATGGTCACCGCAATAAATACCTTGGCAGTCGGCTGCTAAGGTTATGGCATCAATATTTTGTGATACGCATGGTATGATATTCATCGAATATCTTGATATAAGTAAAAAAATAATAATAAATAATAAATAATAATAAGTAAAAAACAATCAACAGCGACTATTATATAGTGTTCGTCGGGTCGCTTAACCTCTGGTTAAACGCCCGTTTTTAAAATAAAGGAAAGGGAAGGAAGGTAGGGTGAAATAAAATAAAATGCACACTTGAGCCAGCTATGAGTATATTTGGCTCAGTAGGGGAGGAAAAACCGCCGAAACGGTAAAAAAACCTCCCCTGAAATTATACAGAAAAGAAAAGGGGAAGGGCTCTAAGAGCGACAGAAATATGGCTCGTGCACGAGCACTTACGTGATATCGCCTCGTGGCGATCGCCGCTGGTCCGCGCTCGCCGGGCTCATGCTCGTCGTCGGAGGAGCCGCCCGATCTGCAAGGTCGCCACGTGGCCGGCGCCGCAAACGAGGTTAGCCGCACGATGGCTACGCGCCGCGAACGAGGTTAGCCGCACGTTGTCTCGCGAAATATTCTAGAACGCACGCGCGGGTGTTCTAGTTAGCCCGAACTTCAGCAAGGTAGACCGCCGGGGACTGCGCAGGTATGTGATGTCGACGGATTCGGCGAGAAAGAGCTGCTACTGAATTTTAGGTTATAGAGGCACGTGGGCGACCACTTGTCTCTAGCTGTTTCAGTGCAACACTGGTTGCGCGCCCGCTGGCGCGCCGACGCGACGCCGCGCGCATGCGCTCTCTGCCGCTGCAGAGCTGCCGGCGCGTCTGGCTCGCGTACTCCGTTGTTTCGCGACACATAGGTTACATACATTGACGCCGTGATAATATACACACATTCATTCTCTCTCTCTCTCTCTCTCTCTCTCTCTCATCCATGTACGACTGTACATATAGTGTTATTGGAACGTTTGAAGATTTGAAGAAGTGCTGTTTCATTAAAATAACGCAACCGTGTCACAGATCAATGAAAATTATGGCCAAATTTCCTGAATTAGATTTCGAATTGCTTCCGCATCCACCGTTTTCTCCAGATCTCGCTACCAATGAGTTTTTTCTATTCTCAGACCTCAAGAGAAAACTCGTTGGAAAGAAATTTAGCGTCGATGAAGAGGTAATCGCCGAAACTGACCTTATTTTAAAGTTAAAGAAAAATCGTATTATAAAAATGGTATAGTAAAATGGTATAGGCGGGATTAGAGCCTTCCTCAGGGGTACTTTTAAAAAAATAGCCCCTTTTCTTTGTTAAAGGTACGAAAGTCGTAGGGAAAGAAGCAAGTAATAGCGAAAATAAAATTAAGGTGATGCCTCCTGATAGGTTGACGGGAGTTAAGGAAAGTGGCCCTGTATATCCATTCGGGTTATAAAGGGAATTAAACATTAAGTCAACTTGCTAAGCAAGGCACTAATTCAAAAAGACAACTTGAAATAGAGGTAGGAATACAGGAAGGTTGCATGGCTCTGAATAAGGTGATAAAACAGAAAGGATGGAAATTTTGTGAAAATTTCCAAAGATTCATGCGGCTTGAGGAACTGATGGGCGAATAAACAAATAGTTCGTTAAATAATATAATTAATTTAAATAAACGTAACGCAAAAATTGTACTGTGAATCCTAACCGGATACTGTAATTGACGCTATACACACAAAACGAAGGGAAACAGTAACCTTTGTAGATGGTGTGATAAAGATAAAGAAGAAACTCCCAGTCATGTTCTCTGTAATGTGCCGCGACAATAAGATACCGAAGGTGATGGCTGAGAGCTGGAATTCTTGAACCAGAGGATTTTGCAGAAATAGATATTCATAATCTGCCTTCTTATTGTAAAGTTCCAGGAATTATAGATGCCTCTGAGGCTTAACCGAGGGACCGCTCACTTAGTACTCTTTCGAAAGAGTACAAAGAGGGCACGAGAGTTCGCAATGCTGTACTCCGAATCTGAATTGCGGAAACAAATCGGTGGAAGGGGACAGTGCAATGGGGAGACCGGCGGCCGCCGTAGGCCGAGGGGGCCCGGAGAGCGTACAGCGAGTGGTAGGGGGAGTACAAAAGAGGACCAAAGAGTACACAGAGGATTTTACGAGTTCGCTTTTTTTAAGAGTACACGTCTCGTACGGCCCTCTCGCATGATTAATATTGATTTGTAATTATTATTTAATTAATTTGTTGACTTTTAACAATAATTATATCATATTTTATAATCTTTTTCTTGAATATTGATAGTTTTCTGCTGAGCAAAATAATTTTATTGATAAACCAAAAACCAAATTTTATCAAAAATCATTGCCGCCGGCCTCCCCATTCCACTGCGCTCAGCTGCCGCCTCGCCCTCCATTGCACTTTCGCCTTCCACCGATTTGCTTCTGGAATTCATTGGAAATTTGTCGGGAATGATTTCGGACAAATCTAGTGAGGACAGAAGAGTACAGAAGAGGATTGCGGAGTTTTACTTCCTGTACTCAGAGTGAGCAGCCGCTCGGGCCTAACCGGGGGATAAGGATACAAAGGTGATAATCAAGTGTCCCTGAACTCAGTACCCAGACGAATAATAATTATTATTATTATTGTTATTATTATGTTAATTACTTGTTTCTATAAACACGCAATATAAAAAATGTTTGTTTTACAACAATTCGGATGCGATCAGTCCTTTATCAGCAACATTAAGATACGGATGCAACCGTCCGTAAAAATATAAACAAATAGAAAAAACGCAGCCCTGATTAGAAAAGAAGCTGCAAGAAGAAACAAAGAGAGGAACTCCTATAATAGGGTTTAGCTAGGTGATTACAACTATTCACTACAAGAGTTGAATTTTCGATCACTTAACACTCAAAATTAAATGCAGTATAGTTGCAGAAGAAATTCGCCTCATAAGTGGCTGCGTTAATCTCTCATATATTGTGATTGTTTGTTTGGACGATCATTTTTACGGTTTAAGTGCGTTACATAAAATATCCCGTCACCAGTTTAATACAAAATATATCTATATTCTGTATTTTAAATCTTTGTTAAAAATTTGAAATATTAAATCCAGTAGAGTAGATTTTTTAAGATGGTTAAAGAATTATAAAGGTAAGGAAAAAAGTTAGAAGTATGACACCAGAAAGATCAGACGCTAGATATAGATATAGATGAACTATATCTATATTTTCATGAATAATATTAAGCATATTTTTAATATTTCACGTTTAAAAGAAATTTTTTACTCTACTAAAAAATAGCATAGGAATCAAATTCTTTTCACCGCTTGTGTCAAAATGTTCTGAACAATTTTGCTTTTCAAATAATAAAAAATCATATGCATATTCAATTGTACTTCAATTTGTTATTATTTTCAACGTATTTGAGTAATTATTAAACCCAAACTGCCACATCCAAAATATTGTTTTCAGAAATAAAAAATTACACTTTCGATACAAAATGTGTAAAGTACATACATTAATATACTATACTTTAATATAATTAATGTTACAAAATTCTATAATGTTTGATTAGTGATATTCCTTTATAGATTCTGTAGGGTTTTTGATTAAATTGCTACTTACATTATCAAGATGATCTTCAACTTGAAAGTATTTAGATTCAATACAATTTGACATATTTTCAAATTGAGCTTTATCAGATTGTAAAGTGCTGTTTCTATTTACTTTAGTGCATCTGTCATTATTTACAATACTTGATTTATTTATTCTTGCAATTTTATTAGCCTCTTCTAATGTAGAATAACTACAGATATCTGTATTTTCATACAATGATAAAAAGTCATCGTCTTTACAATGCGTACATTCTTTAACCAAACTTAGAGACTCTCTGCATTTAAAACATGCATTTTTGTTATTTTCACCAATAAAACACGAAAAATTTTTGTCCTTATTTAAATTCTGTTTTTTTTTTCTATTTTTGTTCCATTGTTTTTTTTTATGCTTTGAAAAATTAAAAGTCTTTTTACCGCGAACAAAGATTTTCTTTTTTAAATTTAATTTTACATAATTTTCATTAAGATTTTGATATGATTTTTTATCTTCGTATTCATTACTCATAAATAATGGAGTTTTACTTGAAAAGATTTGTTCCTGATGGTTTTCAGTTTCCAAAGCAGTTTTATACTCTTCAATATTATTGTCTAAAATACTGGCATCCATGAATTCAGATATTATATTTTCTTTTTGATTTAATTTTTTCACAAAACTATTATTTTCATCCTTATCAAACTTACATTTTGTTTTACTTAATTCAATGTGACTATCTGATGAACACGTCAATGAGTCAACATTTAATGTATTTCTGAAATTCATATCTTTACTCAGATTATCTGATTTTACTGGATCAAACTCAGATGAATTATAATTATTTAATCGTGGCTTTTTACTAACTGCAAATTCAGAATCAATAGTTTTATTTAAATTTCGTGTACGTTTATATTTATGATCCTCATCAGAATCACTATTACAAACATAATCATCATCTGATAATGATTTATTGTAAGAGTTTTGTATTTCTAATCTTTCATGTGATTTATCTACGAAATCTAGAAAATCCTTTTTACTTGAAGGTTTTAATTCATTTTGTATTAAACGTTCTTTTTCAAGATTATCATTATCTTGACATCTAGCTAACCATTCAGAATTTAATTGTTTATTACTCGTTTTTGTACATATTTGAATTAATTGTTTAACAGTATTTATAGGTTCATATGATGTTTCATTTTTTTTACTAACAATTCTAAATGATGAATTAAGTGATGATTTAAATGAATTATATACATTAAGATACTTATTGTTTTCAGAATTGCTTTCATGATGAGTATTTTGTATTTTCAAAACATCTGTAGACTTATTCAATTTTGTTATTAAAACAGACTTTCTTGGATTTCGTTTAGAAAAATTAATTGAATCAAACCTTTTTTGTGACAATTGGAAAGATGACGTTTTTCCTACAAATCTACTTGGATCTTCCTCAAGTTTATGATTTATTTTCAAACTGTTACTCCAGCTATCATTTAAATTATTTTTGCTTTTCTCAAAAATTAAACCAGTTTCAACTGTGCATGAACAGCTTTTTAAACCTGAATTTTTAATATTAACAGATGTTACACTTTCATTTTCTGATAATTCAGATAAACCAGTAGGTAATTTTAAGACATCCTTAGTGTTATGATTTTCTTCTTCATTAAAATTAATGTTTGTTAAAGTTTCTTCAAGAGCTTTAGTTTTTAAATTCCAATAAATTTTGTATGCTTCACGTACCGTCATATCAGCATCTTTAATATCACTCTAAGTTCATAATAAAATATATTAATACGAACCATTAAATATATGTGCTTATTTATATTTATATTAATTATTTTCTTTATTATTTATTTTACCTTATTTGGTTTTCGTCCATATTTTTCCATAAAATGACTTTCCCAAAGTTTAACACGAATTTTATATTTCTGATATTTTGTTTTAAAAAATGGGTCATTCATTAACTCCATATTTAATTATCAATTTAAACGGTAAATTTCAAATCAAGTTACTATTCAATGTTTCATTCGACACTCATTCGCGGGTTAAGGGTGATCCGTGCAAAAACAGGTAAATGGTAATTTCTATCGATCGAAGCGCCGCCCGGGAAAAGAAGCTGCAAAATAGTACTAACTGATTTTCCTGTTTTATCGATATGCCAGGTACATATTAAATATATATAAAAGGACCTGACGCTTTAAAAAACTTAATTTTACTTATTATAACGTTCTAATCCGTTTATATTTTGTTTCTAAACAGCCAATTCATTGGTATATAATCAACAGTTTATGATATCAATACGTAGAAAAGCGATAGTCTGTTAATTACGACATGCGTACATTCGCTGCATTTAGGAAAGAACATCCCAGATAACATTGGGCCGGCAATACGACGACACTCGAGCGGCTTTTGCTCCGGCAGTATTCCCCGACTTTTGGACGGTAAATTGCCGTATATAAGCGACAACGGAAAAAGCGGAACTTGATCGGCTTTCATGCCGCTTATAAGCGTTGCAAAAGCTGGTAATTTGTCGTCATTTTATAATCTTTAAGCCGGCAATAAGCAGTTATGAAGCTAATTTTTGCGCTCGCTTTTATAGATTAGGAAAATAAAAAATTAAATTAAAATAGAATTAAAAATATTTATTAATTAAATATAATTACATAAATATTTAATCAAAAGTAATTTTAATAGAATTGTAGTTAATTATAAAATATGATGCAGTTAATACATATAATACTTATAATCCACTTTTTTTGACTCTAATTTCTGGCTTCTTGTTGCTTTCATTAAATTACGATGAAATCAATTCTTGGCCAAATGCGCCACTGTCACTGTCTTCTGTAATGTATGTGTCGTAGAGTTCCTGTCTGTCGTGATTCTGAACCAGGCTGTCTCCATCATCACTCTTATTGAAATTATAGAGATAAATGTCTTGTCTATTGCGTTTATCCTGCTCTATTTCTATATCTTCGTCAGTAACATGTAGAGTGTCGTTCATGTCCGATTCATATTGTCGTTTTCGTTGTGGTTCAATTAAAGTAGTATTCTGTTCAAGTTTCAACTGTCTCTTCACGGATACGTATCGCCGATAAACCTCCTTGGTGCTTTTTAAAGCTTTCGTCATAACATATGAAAATTCCATACTATCTGGCTTTGAAAATACATCATCGTGCATCGACATGGCCTCTACAAAATAAAAAAACAAATTCAATATTAAATAAATTTAAAATTGTTGTAGTATTTAAAAACATTGAATTTATAAAACCTTCGCATGCTGTTGCGAAACGTGAGTCTTTTAACGCCAAAATTTGATTTTTCTTGTTACCAGTCCACGTAATTTTGTTACTAAACTCATCACTAAATTTGAAGCAGTTTTTAATATAATTTGCTGCTGCAATTGAGGTGTTTCCTCCTCCTAAATAAGCTAAATAATTTACCTGAAATACATAAAATATAATACATTTATTTTAAATCGATGTAGAAGCAAAAATATATAATTAATAGATAAAAAAATTGAAAACTTACGAGGTTAGCATATTCCTCATCATTTGCTTCGTTAAAAAGGACGAGATCAGCTGTCGTTACAAATGGCAGATATTTGGATTTATCTTTGTTGGTCATACGTTTTCTTTTCGTCGTTTGCTTTAATAATCCTTGAATTCCTCTGAAACAAGTTTTAACAAGAAATTAAAGTACATAAGTGGTTGCTGCTGTTGTTGCGGTTGTTTTGCCTTGTCCATACATTGTTCACGTCGATTTAGCGATTTTGTTGCATGTGTGATGTGCTTTGCTTGCTTGTATGAAGTGCCAAGGGTACCCGCGAATTTAAATGTGTTTGTTGTTGTTGGCACGGTTTCTTATCTACAGCTGTCAAGAGTGTATACGAATGTTGTATTTACTGTTTACGTGGCAGTATTTGAGAAAGCGTTGAGGGTGCACGCGGTGCTTGTGACCGAGACGCTTTCATTGGCGTTGACGATCGTATTGGATTGATGACCTGCAATGTTGCTGATCGCCGCATCTTGCTTGCCGGGGTATTTTTTAGAAGCAGAGACGATGATTCCTGTTTCTCCAAAGAATTATCGTAACAATGCTCATTCATCACATGATTTATTGGTTTATAAGGAGCAGCCATTGACATTAGTTTCAAGCTACTCCCAAGGCCACTCCGAAATCGATGTCATTTTTTCCTTGAGCTTCGCCACAGCAACATCTGGAGTTAACGCCTCTTTGTTTTTTGACCGATTCATCTGAATAAAATTTTTTGTATTATTAATTAAATAATTATAAATTAATTTTAATAATTAAAAATCCTATAAGGTAAATAACTAGATTAAAATAAAAAATAAAAAAATCTACTTATGCGAAGACATAATTTCAACAATAACGAAATATTCGGCACAACTATCTGTTATAGGCAGGTCTGGCCAATATGGTATCCTAAAACATTTTCCTTTGATCTCATTGAAACTAACTAGAAATAATTCAGAAGAAAGATGCGAACATAAATAAACTCCAATCGCCGATGAAGCACAAGGGAGATAAAAAAAATTCTCTATTCTTGTGAAAGATTTTACTAGATATCAACCATCTGGAATTTCGATGATATTCTTTACAAGAACAATAGATCTATTTCAAAAGATAATGGTATTGTCTTGCTGTAAAATAGATATTTGAAGATCCCCTTTGATGAGTTTTCTATACTGATTACAACCACGTAATTGGGGAATTGGGCCCCTCGAATGTTTTCCGATGAATTTGAAAACAGTTTTATTGACGCTATTATGTTGATTTACTTGACAACCTTCTATATGCCGGAAAGCAATCTGCTGTAAATGCCGACTTGGCTTTCTAGACAATTTCTTACAATAAGTGATGTTATTCTCATAAGGAAAAGCCGAATAATCATCTAGTGGCCCAAAAGATCTTACGTCGTCACAAAGATGCAATAAAGTATGGGTATTATAGGAGAGAAATTCTATACCATAGACATCTGATGCTGAATCAACAAATAACTCAATGCACTTTTCAGCAAAATCAACACAATCTTTAGAGCTTGAAGAGTCAATTAACAATCTAATTCAAGTGTGAAGTAAAAGAAAGTGCTTGTAAACAGCACAATTTAAATAAAGCAGGCCCACTATAAAGAAGAATTTGTCGATATTCGGTTGCTTTAAATTTACCATGCTTGTTGATGTTTGTTGGATTACGAGCAAAATTTTGTGGACAATACTGCTCAACTTGGATTAACCGATCATTTAAAACCTTAATGTTTGCAGCAGAAAGTTTAACTGATTTAATAAATTTTCCATCTACGATACCTTGAAGAATTTTAGCCATTACACCAAGCCACACTAAATGCATGTAGTCGAATACAGTATTCTTAACTACATTGAATGGAAGACTACTAATAGCGCATAATTCTTTATGGTGATTGACATCTGTGCATAAAGAATATTCTTCTTGAGTACAAAGAATATGATTAGCCCCTCTTAAATCATGACACCTGCACGAATCCACTCACCACTTACTTTACACCGAGAACAAGGAACTCGAGAATTGTGATCAGTGTGACCTAATATAAAAGCACGAGCTGGTGCATTCGCGATAAAGCACCTTAATTGAACAGATTTTAATTGATTAGCAATACTAATGCCATTTTGAAGAATGGTCAATAGTTCATTCACGCATGGTTTCATAAAATCAATCGCGCTAGTTGATTTCCTTGAACCTTTAAAAATTCCAATAATTTGGGGAGCACTTCTTGGTATATTGCCTACGCGAATTTGTATAGGCCACATCAAGACTTTACTAGAGTTATCTACCGATGCCTCGTCCGTACTGAGATCTATTTGGAGAATATCTGGGATTTCATTTGGAGGTGTTAATTGAAGGATTTGAAGAAGACCTTCTTTGATACCCAGATGAAGATATTCTCCTCCACATATGTTACAAGTAGGAATAGCATAAGTTGGGGTTTGAAGTACCGTTCGAGGATCTATATGTATGTTTGAAAAGCAAGGATGTGCTTGGAGAACACGTAAAACAGATTTTGCTTAAACATGAGTCATATTGTTCTCGATAAAAGCTTTGGCAAGTTTGCGTTCAAAATTTTCTACGCTATCACCATTCTTAACACAGTTTGAATTATTAATGCTCTTAGACTCAAACGAATATTCTGACTCTGTTTGAACAATCTGATCACCTGAGAAGTTCATGTCACTAAAACTCTCATCTGAGAAACTGTCTTCATTCAGAGATACATTATCTAGTTCCCTATTAACATTATCAGAAGTATCAGATAATTGTTTTGATACATTTTCTAGACATGCCATATTAAAAACAAAATACCTTATGATAATTGATAAAAATTATTAAGAAAGTAATTTATGACCCACTCAATAAGTCCAAAAAGGTACTGCTGTAACTTCTTGTAAACCAACCTTAGCAGTTATTGACTTTGTTCAGCAATACTCTTATTCCAGAAAAATCTGCATATTTTCAAATAAATTTATATAATACCTTATATATAGATATCTACAGATAATTTATGTTTGTTTTATGAAATTGTAATAGCTCTTTGAATAGCTCTTAATAGTACTCTTAAGAATAAAATGCACTGTTTAAAGATAGTTAATGTAAATATTGTGTATATATAAAGGCTTTTTGAAAACACTAGCAATATTGTATTACTTTTCGTAGCAACTTACTGTAAAAAGAATCCTCTTTAAAGGATTCTATATTCAAATTGGTAGCCTTTAAAACTATGTAGGTAGCCTCTATTGTAGCCCTGACCCAGCTCTTCTGATGGTGATCGGCTGCCAAGCTCCAATGCTTCAACAGTATCTGTAAAAAGATTAATTAGAATCTAATATTTATTTCAACCAGCTGGGCCATGCAGCTGACAATTATCCAAAAGATACGGCGAGAATGTGATTAGAGATCACATAACAATTGAATAATAAAGTTAGTTTATTATTAAAATATTATTATTATATAAATTATGAATTTTCAATTTTGAATAGCCTTTTAAACTAGGATGACATAGAAGGTGACGAAGAGTATTAGTAATCATTCGCTTACCCTTCTCTGCAGAGAATTTATTTCAATGTAGCATCATTGTCTCTGCATTTTATGGAATTTAATCCACACCAATTGTTCGATGCTTGATTTTTGACAATGATGATCTCCTTGATCTTCTTCACAATCTACGGAAATGAAGATGAGATCAAAAAATTTGAAAATACCTGAAACCATATGAAAAAAAGTTATTTATAACTATCAAATTATAATTATAAAATTAATAATAATTAAATGATTTTGTACTTACCAAAGGTAAACTGCAAATAGACTAATCAAAAACAAATAAATTTAATGATCAATTTACTAAATAATTATTGATAATCAACTATTATTCAGTAATAATCAATATATCAAATGATTTTTGTTTTGCACAGTGCAAGCTGTTTGAAACAATGAGAGCGAAAATATAATATGGCGGAATCATATATATATATATATGTGTTCATTTGCATCTGTAACTGATCGCAAATTGGCGCCTTCATTGATTTGAGCATATAAAATTATTTAAAAATTTTATTATTGTGAATACATACAAAATATAAAGCTGCAATTATTGCTCATACATAATCGTAATTGTAATTTTAAATAAATACAATTTATTTAATACAATATATTATAATAATATTTTATTGCTATATCTGATTGCGCTGGAAATGCGCCGTTATTTTGCCAGCGCAAAAACTGCTGATAACGCGGTAATTGACTGCTTTTTGACGGCAATATCACAGCATATGAGCTGCTTTTGCACGCCGCGATATTGCTCGGCACGTGCTACTATCTGGGATAATAAGCTAAACAATTGGTAGTTAGAGTTTGAGAGAAGAGGGATGCAGCTAGTCCTTATGCACCAAGGATACGCCGTCGATAAATCAATTAGCCCAACGGATCCCCCTCCCCCAAGCGAAAAATGTATTAGATGTAAATGCTGAGTTCTAGTAGAGATGAATAGAGAGATCGCCGATACAATACAATCGATCCGCGCCAGTTTCGACGCGCCGTAGTAATTTAGAGAACGAAATGTGCGGCTCTAAGGGAAGGGACGTGAAAGACGAAGGCAAACACAGAGAGGTGCGGTAAGGGCATTTATTTCGAGAATAACAAATAAGGCAAGCGGCATCTGCGAGCGTGCCGACGGGCGCTCATACGGGACGCTGCTTGGGTGCTCGACGATCAGAGCGGAACTGGCCAAAGTTGCGCGGGTCGTCGGCGTCTACGCCACCTAGGCGGGGGCCGCGCGTAGCGAGCGCAGCGTTGCCATTACGTCCGGATCGCGTCTTGGCTGCAGCTGTTGCTTGCGCCGACGGTGTTGTGGCTGTGGATGAGCCCCCACAGTAATACGCACTCTCGCGGATAACGTATCGTCTGTATTGGTGAGTCGATTATTGAAGCCGATTAGCCGACTGCCGACATGCGGATTTGCGACTTTCCGCGAGCTTTCATAGGCTTCAGCCGCGACCTGCCCGTGACTGCTTTACTTCGGCGCAGAGGCCTAACCGTACAGCCCAAAATGCGCTCAGTTATCAACGAATTAAAAATATTTATTGCGCCTTTATTTCAACAATTTAAGATTCTTCAGTCAATACTCGATTTGAGGATCGATACTGCGATTTGATTTTAATAAAATAATGGAAAACAATCGCCCTAAAAATGTGAATGAATTATACGTGTAACTTGTTTTAGCTATTCAATTTACAACCTCGTATAACTCGCAATATGTTTGGTTATTGAAGGGTAAAAAGATTTACGGATTATTTTAAGTATTAATAATAATTTATTTAAACGATAGTAATATTATTAAAAAATAAATTTCAGTACAATATTATTCATATTTACTATTTATAAGATTCTAAGACTATAAAATTCAAAATTCAATGTTCTATTGGTTGTTTGGCCGAACGTATTCATTACACAAACAAAGAGTTATTAATAATAATTTGCAAGTAATTCTGGTTTTATTTGTTTCAATCACCTTCTTTAATAGGAAATTTATACGTTCGGGGACATCGCAGGAAGGCAACCAATACCACCCCCCCATCAGCAACATAAAAATCTACAGTAAAACGTATTAAATATTAGTAATTTAACATAACAGCAACTTTTATAAATTTAATTTGTACCTTGTTTGACCACAAATAAATCCTTAATGCTTCCTATTAAATATATAATTTTTTTACAATTTTATACAGTTATTAAACGAATTATAAAAACATTTATTTACATAACGATAGACACTTATAGAACAAAAACATATATACATACAATAATTATTAATATTTACACCAAACTTACATATTTTTAATTTTTAATTTTTCGAACAAACTGCTACCTTATTAGTATTATGATTATGTTCTCTAGTTTTAGAAAAAATTTTAACTTATAATAAAAATTTCAAAGCATTTAGTCTATGGTCATAGCAGAGGCTTTCTTGATCAAACCAGTCCGAGAATTGAGTTCGCGTATAAGCTTCAACAAGTTCTACTAATTGAGATAAAAGATTTCTAGTATATCATATATTTTTATAACAAAGATTGAATGCTTCTAAATGACAATTTACAATCTGAATGAAATTATCTGTTGGTCTAGTTAAATACTCAATAGTTGGAGCAGTTTGATTAGAATGCACATACTCTCTTAAATTTAAATATTGTTCGTTAACGCTAATAAGGTCATCGGCTGATTTTATAAAATTATTTTCACAGTAAACGCAATAACTTTTTTTTAAACACTTTTGTGTTTAAAACAGATCTTTTATAGATCTTGTTCCCTTATGTCAGTCAGTCGTTCATTGTACTCAAAATTGAAATCAATTAAAGTTAATGCTTCTAAAAGTTCATTAATTTCTTGATTTTCTTCTAAGCTGTATTCTAGTTCTCGTACAGCAGATAAAGATAGTGGACTTTCGTTTTGAGTTGAAACAATTACGAAAATAGAATTGTCTTCTGTAGAATTCGTGTTACCTCGTTTACTCTTATGAATAAAATCTGTAGATAAAATATGTCTGAAGGATAAGCGGTACATTCGGCAAGTAGGATTCGAATTGAATCCTCCGCGACCGCGAAGTTTTGAATGGACATGCTCTACAGAATCTTAATTACACAGGCCTATTGCCAGTTGAAATTCGGGAAAAACTAATTTGATGTCCTGATACAACTGTACTAAAGACTGTGCTGTTATGATCAGTCCATCAAAACAAGGTGGTCATTTAGAACTGTTTTTGGTCTTCACGGACCATTGTTTCGACCAATTAATAATTTCTTGAACTATGTGAATTGCAAGCATCAATTATAGCATGCATTTTTCTTACAAATTTAGCCGACTTTTTCTATAATTCAGTTTTTAAAATGGTGGCACTATTTCCAGCTGTTTCTATCGCATAATTTAAATCTTCTTACTTTTGTCGTTTTGATATCTAGTCTCAAAATACGGTTTATTTATTGAAATATTTAAATCTTTAAACAATTTTTGATTGTTGGGATCTTGATCGCAAACAATCAGTCTAACATCGGCGCCGATTTTAATACGTTCAATTACAATTTCTTTTATAATATCTAAAAGTTCTTCCGCTGACGCTCCGTTTTCAATAAAACCAAAAGAAATTAATTAACGCCAATTATTTTCCGCATTTATGCTGTCTAAACAAAATATTAAAGCATGATTTGCAACTTCTGCGTTTCTGTCTTTTCCTATATCCACTAAGCCTTCAACTAAATCTTGCTTTTTAGAGTATTGTTCGGATGCTCTTACGGACATTTCATCAAATTTTAACGCACAAAGACGCTGATCTAGATTTAAAGAACACAAAAAAGTTTTTCTAAAACTATTTTATTTATACCGAGAACAACGTCGTATTCAGAGATCCACGATCTGACTGTTGATTTAGAAGGCAAAAATAAACCAGCACTTCTCAATCGTGAGGCACAATAAGTATTTTTAATTCGTTGATAACCGAGCGGATTTTTGGCTGTACGGTTAGGCCTCTGCGCCACAGTAAAGCAGTCACGGGCAGGTCGCGGCTGAAGCCTACGAAAGCTCGCGGAGAGTCGCAAATCCTCATATCGGCAGTCGGCTGATCAGCTCCAACAATCGACTCACCAATACAAGCGATATGTCATACACAGCTGCAAACAAACAGCGTCGGCTACATGAACGCGTTTCTTTGCGCGCACTCACTCCTTCTATCCGATCGGGGCCGAGTTGGCTTTCGGTAAAGATCGGGTGTACCAATACAGACAAACAGCTCGCTCGCGCGCAGTCACGGACACAAACTTTCCTCTCCCATGTTTCCCCTCATTTCCCCTCAAATGGACCGGCTTACGATTTCATCCGCGAGGGTGCGTAGTGCTACGGCGCGTTGAAACTGGCGCGGGTCGGTTGTATTGTATCGACGATCTCTCTATTCATCTCTGGTTATAGCCTCCCGACCATTCATAGAGTACGGCAGACGACTTGCTAACTGCTTCTCGAACATCTCTCACACCTTTAACTACTTTTGACTTCCAATTTATTTTTTTTATTAAAAGTCTGAGTGTCTGTATTATCAAACACATTTGAACTTACTGAATCTTATATTTTATACTCAAAAAAATTTTATACTTAGATTGCATTTTGCCAACGAAAGGTGCATACTATGTGTTGCTGCACGCTTTCCTCAGCAGTTATTTATTGTTTTTGAACAACTACTTGACGGCGAGGTTGACGGGATTGGAGAGGCTATAGAACTATTTATTATTTGTTCTTTTTGGTTACAAAAATATCTTTAAGTATAATATTTAAGTAATAAAAATATATTGTTTGACGCATAGCGATTCCTTGAAACTCTATATTGCGCGATACTTCAACGCGGTATTAGTGCTATCACACTCGTAATTATTATTTACTCTGCATTTTGAATGATTGCCAAATATTCTTTATATCTTGCTGCCATTCACTGTTTTTATTTTCCCACGTCTTTGCACACTTCAATGCAGTCTACTGTTGGTTTGAAATTCTATGCACAGCTTTCTTTAAATTTTCAATAATTCGTGGACGTCAGGATATATATTTTAAGGCAGTTGAAACGTTTCTTTGAGTATGGTTCAAGCAAAGAATATTTTGCATTCAACATTTTCTGCTGCGTAAGGATTCCTATTAATGACAGCCAGGTAATTGCTGCTATCTTCATCGTATATTAATGTCTTGTAGATCAACTCGATAGTAGCCAATACCAAATGTTAAGTAGCCTAATATTGCGGCAATATCCAATTAAATCCAAATCATGTTTGTTATTTTTAACACATTAGAACTTCCGTGCTTTATTTAATCCTTTAGATTTTATCGCAATTAGCTTTAAATTAACAAAATTGCAAGAATATAATTTGTCATGGTTATCAAATGCTTCATTTTTCCAAATTCAATTGAAGTTACATAATTGATTCTCATTTACTTCGACACCGTTATTCAAAGATTCCTCACTTTCCTTACAGTTACCATTATTTAGAAACTCATTGTTACCAGTATAGTAATCATAATTATTGCTCTCAATTACTAATTAAATTAAATGTTAATAAATAGCTCCAACTTAAGCCGAAAAGAACACTTTATAACACTTTGTGTAGTTTAATTTAGTTAATATGCTAGTTTATTAGCCGGCTGTGCACACGTTCGCATATGTATTGACAACAAATTTAATACAGTATATGATGTTGATTGTTACAAAACGAGAGAGATTTATTAATAATTTTACGACTAAGCTGTTCATTTCTAGAAATCGATAAGGCTTACTTATAATACATTCACAAGGATATATGTACAATTTCAACCAATGAACACGCTTAGGGGCTATCCATAAATTATGTGAGATATTTTAGGGAGGAAATGGTATCAATTTTTCTTATACTTTCTTGCAAGGGTGGAATGGGATAGTCTTAGCACTTATTACGCAAGGTCTTTTTTTGATCATTTATATTATGCAATGATTAAATAGTTATTAATCATGACTAATTTATTTATTAGCCTTAATATTGTAAAAAATTTATAAATAAACTATTATCCATCTATCTTTCGGGTTCATTTTGACTCCTGTGAAGAAACCCAAGGAAAGGAGTCGTAACAAGGAGAAATTCGAGGGGGAGGACGAAGAGGACGAGGAATAAGAAGGTGAAAAAGCGAAAAGACAGGAGCTCAAGGTAACATAAAAATTGGGTAAAAATCGAGGTGGAGGAGAAAGTGGACAGGATAGTGAAGGGAAAGGAGAAACAGATGACAGAAAAAATGTAGAAACAAATGAGAAGAAGGCCGGCGATGGCCGTGCATGAAGAGGCCGTTCGATGGTCAAGGGGTATCGAACGTGCGGGGCCTCGTGGGCTGCCCGTTAGTCACCCGGGAGCGTTCGAGGCCACGCGGTAACTAACGTACTGTTAATTCGTGGCCGGCGATCGGAGCTTTGTTTTTCAGTCGACCGCCTTCTGCCTCCAACCACCACATCGACGGACCATCGAGTCCTTGTTTACTCAAATGGCCGGCCGTGCGGAAGGCTGCCCAAGGGCTTTGTCAATATATCATTAATTAATTTATTAAAAACGAATAAATATCAAGTAAAACGTATGGCGTCGACCGCACATAGTATCCTTCTTTAGTTAACAAATTTCGATCTGATTATTAGTTTTTTTCTTAAGAAAAAATACGATTAAATGAGTTTAGATATGTCGGATATCGAAGATACTTTAATATTTAATAAAAGATTGTTAATTAATTAAATTAACATGAATAAATGCCGAGATAGAGGAGGGCACTTATTGGCAGACACCTGTGACGTCAACATTAGGGTCGATGTTTATATGAAGGATGAATACACACATACTCAAGATTCACGTATACAACTTATTTAGGTCGCAAATTAAAACAAGATTATGAGGACTACTGACTAGAATGCATTGTGAGCCCTCAAATACTTCATCACTAGCCCCCTGAAGCGAGAAAGACAGGATGCATTCCTTATGCAGGATAGCGGTCTGTTCCACAATGACCACCTTGAACAGAGAAAGATTTAATTCCCGTCTTGGTGCGCATCTGCGGTACAGAAACCTCTTTAGGTTCATCTCTGACCGGCCGATCGGATGCACCAGAACAGAATAGATCAGCGAGGTACTCGGTCTTAAGCAGGCGTAAGATCTTGTAGATCTGCAAATACATAAAATATTTCCTCCAACAGTCTACTTCCATCTAGGCCAATCGGATCCTGCAGGGGATGATATATTCATCCCACTTAGCACCCGTCACATACCGCACACATGAATTCTGTGAGCGGTGCAGCCTTGTCCTGAGTTCCAGGGACGTACCTAAGTAAACTATACAATAATAGAAATAGATAGAGAGATAATATTTAAATTTTCTTACTGTTTTAAATTAATTAGCATTTAAAAAAAATTCATGTTCTTTGCATAATTATGAACAAAAAATTTTTTATTATTTTTTTTTGTAAAAATATTGTGACGGGGAACGGAGTGGAAATAGGGCGATCACCGATGCAGCCCGTCACAACACGAGGCTTGCCGCTCGCTTTTTAACGTGTGGGAGATAGATAGACAATTCTTCCAACCACATGACTAAGAATGTGGGGTCCTGGTTGTGACTCAGATGTGAGCTACCGTTTTTCGACAGCCTCCGTCGGCTGCTTTGCAGTCCTTGCGTCTTGCGTGGTTAGAATATAAATAAAAGGAGGAAGGGAAATCGCGGGCACGGTTGAATAACTAGACTTCACTCTCGAGATCTCAGCGTATTCATACGTTTATTCGCCGTCCGCCGGCAGTGCAAGGTTTGACGTCAACTCCAACCTTTACTCGCATACTGCGCGCAAGATACTTCGTCGCTCTTCTATTCCCGCGATGATTCCTCGCATTCGATGATGCCTTCGCATGTATTAAATTAATTGAATATCGCAAATTATTAAATTAAATAATATTTTATAATTTTCTTTAGGAAAAATAGATAAGAGAAATTTTATTCAATATTGCAAAATATTGAACAGAGGCCTATAGGTATCGTGTCAGGTATGTAACTGTCTTGGAGTAGTTTTTCGGAAATTCGCTGCCCGAATTGGATTTAGCGTAAGGGAAAGTCTGGGAAACCCCATGGCAGGGCAACAGACACGTTCCCTGAGCCCTGCAAGGACACGTTAGAGAGAGAGAGAATGGACGAGTGGAAGTTCGTATGTTGTCGAGAATCGAGAGAAGGAAGTCGAGAAGGGAAAATAGAGTCAAAATCGAGAGTCAAGAGAGTGAACATGAGAAAGAAAGAGAGAGATCATCTCGAGAAGACGCTTTAAGCTTCGCAGGATTTTATGGAGGAGCTGCAGAGGCTCTCCATAGCCTGTAAACTGCTCAATACCTCCCAAGACAAAGCTTCGAATCGAGTTTGATTTGAGGTGCCTAATCAGATACCTGCACAGAGTTTGAAGCATCCGCCGTTATCAAGAGGAGGGGATACTCCAACGAGTGTTGCGGGGAAAGGCTCAGCGGATTCACTGGGGAGACCGCAGTCTCGTCGACTAGTAAGGAGCAGACGGTGGCCGGTGTTATAACTGACAACCGAATGCACCTGACAATCCGACTGACCGGCAAGGATGTTTGTGCGTCGTTTGATCCGGGTTCCGTGATTTGCTTGAAGTTAAATTCGAAGAGGAAAATATCGAGCAAGCAATCAATCTCAAGAAAACCTTGAGAGTACCGAATCTGAGCTGCTAAATAAAGTCTTTAATGTAAATTCAAAACTAAGCTTAAATTTACATTCAGATTATGTACTTTTACCAACTGTACTAGTAAAAGTATTTAATAAATCTGGCAAAGTATATGATTGCTGGGTTTTGTTAGATTCATGCTCCCAAGCACATATAATGATGACGGGATTGTGCAATTGTTTAAACTTACCTCTAAGAGGAACAGTTGTCGATCTGATGGGAATTAAAGGAGGCAACCGCACAATAAAAACCTGCGCTAGTGTAAAATTAAAGTCGCGATGTAATAATTTTAATACAATCTCATGTTTAATTATGGACCAAATAAGCACAGACATGCCTGAACGCGAAATAACCAAAACAAGAATAACCATCCCAAAGGGAATTGAATTAGCTAACCCTCAGTATAATCAACCAAGACCCATCGATCTTCTGATAGGTGCGAGTTTTTATTTTGAATTAGAATGCAATGGAGTCACTCATTTATAAAGGGAACAACCTTTTTTAAAGAAAACTCTGCTCGGCTGGGTAGTTGCCGGAAGCGTTCAGCTCCCGCTGAGACTCATACAAAGACAAAAATGATTTTTGCGAACGACACTTCAATGAAATCACCAAACGTAATACAAATGGACGATTTATTGTTTGTATCCCATTTAGTTACTCAGCATCGAGATATCTTTAAAAACTAACTTAGAACTAAAAACAAATATATAAAATTTATGGATGAATATGAAAGACTTGGGCATATGATTGAAACTAGCGAATTTAAGTTAAGCAATGAAGATACCTCTTGCTACTTATTGTATCACATCATATCAAACGAATCAAGTATGACAACTAAAAGGCGCGTTGTTTTCAATCGCTCTAAGAAAACAAAGGAAAATAATGGAACACAAGTTCCTTCCCTAAATGATGTACAGCATGTTGGCCCAACTATTCAAAATTACTTATTCTCAATAATTAGGTTTCGTCAACATACATACGTTCTCGCTGCCGACATTGAAAAAATATATCGAGAAATCCTCATAAGACCAGAAGAGCGAAGAATACAATGCGTTTTATGGCGTTCTGATTTTAACGCACCAATAATAGCACAAATATTTGATCCATTAGGATTAGTAGGACCTGCCATAATGCAAGCCAAAATTATTATGCAGAAATTATGGCCATTGAAATTGAATTGGGACGAAACTGTACCCTAGGAGCTACATCATTTATGGATTAATACATATGAGCAACTAATTCACATAAATAAAATCAATTTATGTGAGTAAACAGAAGCAATTTCATGGATTTTGTGACGTATCCGAAGTTGCATATGGGGCATGTATTTATGTGTGTTCAATTGATAGACACGGAGAACGCGCTACACAACTACTTTGTACAAAATCAAAGAGTTGCCTTAAAGGCAACTTCGATCCCTCGATTAGAACTTCTGGAAGCATTAATGTTAGCACAATTGACTCACAAGGTATCTCTCGCCTGTAACTTAAATAAGGATGTCTGGCATTTTTGGTTAAATTCGATGATTGCCTTGGCCTGTATAAAATCTCCATCAAATAAATGGAAGCCATTCGTAGCGAACAGAGTGGCTGAAATACAAGATTTGACGAATAACAATTGGAATCATATCGAATCCACTTCGAATCCAGCGGATTTAATATCACGCGGTATTGACGCCGAAGAATTGTTGAATTGTACTTACGGACCGTCGTGGTTAGTCAATAAACAGAACACTTGGCCAATAAATCAACAAATTCCAACAGAGCAAGATCTACAACAAAGGAAATCTAGTCAAACCTTCATAATTAGTTTGAACAGTGAAAAGTACGATGAAGGTCAGAATAAAAAATGGATTTCTATCAACTCAGATATAAAATTTGAAAAATTTTCATCTCTCTCTCAATTAACGAGGACGATTGCATATGTCATGTGATTTATTAAACTTCTCAGACAGAAAATTGATAAGGGAGATCTTTGCACAACTAAATCAAATTCATTTGCTTTAACAGCTGATGAATTGCAGCATGCAATACATAATATTGTAAAGTGGGCTCAAAGTGACTCATTTAAAACAGAAATTGCAACGTTAAAAAATAAAGGGAAATTGAACAAGGACTGCTGCCTGCTGTTCTTGTCACCATTTTTGGATAATGATGGCATTCTGAGAGTCGGTGGTCGACTAAAAAATGCTGACCTAGCATACAATTAGAAGCATCCAATGATAATTGCACCGAACCATATGATAACACAATTAATAATTCAGCATGAACATAGAATGTCTCTTCATGCTGGGTGTCAATCGATTTTAGCAACACTAAGATGCAATTATTGGATTATAAATGGAAAAAATGCTGTAAAGCGGGTACTGCACGAGTGCGTTGATCATCGTCTGCGGGACAAGCACTTGCATGAGTTTCGACACGCAATTAATACGGCCGTGCAAGTTAGCACAAAGTCTCGCAAGCATTCTTGAACTATGGTCGATATTCACAGCCTGTCAAGAATTTGCATCGTGATGTGAAGGGTGAAAAGTTCGTTGTTCCTGCTGATCCTGAGCACTGGCTTCACCGTCTGAAACGATTGGACGTTCTTTGAAATCTCGTAAGGAAACATAACGATGGATCTCAGGAACGCGGGTCGTTTTAGGCGGGCGACCTCGTATGGAGGAATGCTGCGAAGGGAGTCTCCGACAAGTTGGCACCAAAGTACTTTGGTCTCTTCGAGATAAAGAAAGTATTGAGTGGATACGGTCTTGCTTCTCGAAGATTCCGGCCAGAAGACCTGCAAGGTGCATATAAAGCAATTAAAGCGGTACATACCTCCGAGGTGGGTTAACGCGCCGACCGACGAGGTGTAAGAAGCTAACATCTGCTTGGTGTTGTGTTCAAGTTCGAGGAAAGTCGAAGGAATAGACAAATGTTAAGGCATTTATTTACTTTACAGGTGTCGAGGAGGAGTCACCCCCATCGCATTGGGACAGCGTCCCAACTGATGAGGAACCGTTGCTCCTCGATGCTTCCGACGAGGAGATGGCGTTGGAGGTTGATGCCGTCGGGCGATACAGCGTCGAAGGTTGCGTCGCTTGCTGCAGTCCAGAACTCGTCGTCGACGGTAGACGAGGACGAGACAAGTCAACCTCATTGATAACGGATAGGCGACCATCCTGGAGGTTGCGACGGATGAGCCATCAATTCCCATCGTTGAGGCCATGGAAATGGAAGCTTCTGGCGGAGCGAGAAGATGCCAGCCGCAACAGATTTCCGGCGAGATATTGGAGGACCTGCGCTGAGAAAAGGCCAGAGGACAAGCTTGAAGAAAGCCTCGTCACAGCGTTGCTGTTGACATCGCAGTGTCGCCGCCAGCTCCAACGCCCAGCCTTAAGAAAAGCAGAAAGAGGAAGGGGGTAGGTGATTGTGGGTGGCGCTGGGGGGCAATAGAACCCGATGGGGCAATTGAGCGAGAGCACCCTGTATATGGAGTTAGCTCGCCAGCAGTCTCCGACTTCGGGAAGGCAGGCACAAGGGAGGATGGTTGAGTCCGTGTACCGGGCACAAAATGCTGCCGCGCTGAAAGATCCTGTGGATTCTCCGCCTTAGCGAGAGATTCTGGTGAGTTGCGGTGTTGCTACATTTTCCCCAGTAGGTTGGACTGCGCATGTGCCATAAGTGTTGGCAGAAAGTGAACGCTACTGTGAACGCTTGGGTGAAACCCTGAATAGTTGCCCATGTTGTGGTGAGGAGCATGCTGCATGGTTCGCGAACATGGACAAACGGCGAATCCGGGACGTCTGCCCCAACCGCATCCGGGACGTCTGCCCCAACAGCATCCCCGCACGGATGCCGTTGAGACTGCAGCGAGGTCGATTGTTGAAGCGGAGGAGGGTTGGGAGATCTCAGATGGAGGGAAGGGCGAAAAACGCCGGCGGTCGTTTTTCACAGCCTCCGGCTAGGAAGGCCTCGGTGCAGGATAATTTGTGTGCGCTGCCTCGGGAGCTTCCGGACAACGTCATGAGGCCCAATTTTATCGCCTGGTTTGGCCATCCTCATTCCAATGGCTGATTGAGGTTAGAAACGGATCGAGACACAAGACCGCAAAAGTGTTATCCTATCATCGATAGCACCATCCAAGGAGATCCGGGCTACCGTGGAATGCCAAGCGTCAAAAACGATAATCGTTTGGAGCTCAAAGTCTGATCTGCCGATGGTTACGGTCGATGTTGGAGGATGCAGCATTTCTCATGATGCTCGGTGATACCTCCTGATAGGTTGACGGGAGTTAAGGAAAGCAATCCTGTACAGCCATTCGGGTTATAAAGGGAATGAAAAATCAAATCAACTTGCTAAACAACGCACAAATTCAGATTGGCAACTTGAAAGAGAGGTAGAAGTACCGTACCAAGGTTGCATTGTTCTGAATAATTGGCAGTCGAAGGCGTGCACACCATTCAAGTCTTCACGAAAGGACCGGCTTAAAATACAGGGACATTCATCCAACTCAGCGTCGGTAGCTAAATCTTCCTCATGATAACTTATCACACGTGAGAAGTGAGTCAGAGCACATCACACATCACACTTCCACTGATTTTACATCACGGCAGGGTCGGAGATATGAAGGGATATATGTGAATGTAGAAGGTAACTAGGGTGGTCGTTTTTCCGTGACGGGACTTTGAGATGAGCTGTATTCGAATAACGAGAGAAATACGTTCTTGACAGTCCACAGGCGGTCGATCAGAGCTAATCAACCCAGAGCATTATTCTCGAAACCTGTGTCCTTGCTGTATATTTTTGCTGCCATTCTGATATTTTCATATCTGACAATTTCATTTATAATAGTTAAGACCATGCTCAATACCTTTACAGAGTATCATTACTTTTTGTTATTAACATATTTTTAATACTTGAATCTGTTCTTGCTTGAATTGAAACTATTGTGTTACCATGTAAAGCATCGCATGCAAATTTTGGTAGTGAATTTTGTAAGCATGCATGCACTTTATTCATAGACCTATTCCCTCTACTGGGGTTTTCGAACCTTTACATGAGAACACGGTAAGTCCATCGATTAAGCTTCTTTCCAACCGTTTTTATACATAGGTACCCTCCTCTTATATCGAACTATCCAATATTATATCAAAAGCAAGATCATGTTATTTGCAAAGTTTACACTGTAACGGTTCTACTGTTTCTCACAGACTGTCACATTTCATCAACGAACAAGAAATTTGAATGCATTCATTTATTTATTTTTTGTTTGATACAAATGTATAGTGAATTGAAGTGATTAAAAATAAACTGAATACAATAATATATACATAACTATAAACAATATAGATTTATGGTTAGATAATTGTATTAGTAAAAAAGTGATGTCACTGTTGGCGATCCCACAACATCAATCAAGTCACTTTTAATATCAGCATCTAATTTTGAATGCAGCGTTGTTGGAATCATAAGTGTCTGTAAAAAATAAGTTATTTAAGTACAATAAAGCTAACTATGATAATAATAATTATGTTTTATAAAGGTATTATATAATAATTTCATTGCATTAAAATAGTTTCAATTTTCTATATTTTATGTGGAATATAAACTTGCACATTTCATATGAATGATAATATTAAAGTGATATTTAAACGGCGGAAATATATTTAACTATTCATCGAAACTTTTTTCATCTAATTAAATAAACTTTAGATTTAGTGGAACATTAATACGCGCGCGAACAGGGAGCTTCATGGAGAGATTTTGTGGCCAGTGATTTTAAGCCTTAGCCCTCTCGATTCGTCTGGGTTATTAACTGCGTCGACTCGAGCTTGTGAGAATGGACATTCTAGTTGTGGGATAAGGGTCGATCATATTCGACTGGATCGGGCAAATGTTCCGTTGCTGGTTGCCGGGAGTGGGAGGGAAAATAATAAAGATAAAATTAAGGGATGCAGTAAGGGTGGTAGATTCCTCAAGGCGGGCTTGATAAATGTGAAATCTCTTGGAGGCACTAGGGGAGCTTACATTGAGAGACATCGTCTTCATTTACATGATCATCCTACTTATCATCTGTTCGCTATGGCGCTAACCTGGTAGGATTCTAGCATCATAGATGAAATCATCGGTATTGATGGATTTTTTGTATCAGTCAATTCACACTCTTATATACAATGAATGAAATGAATGTATGTACAATATAAAATGAAGAATACATACATGCATACTGAAGATACACACATACAACTAATTTAGGACGCAAATCAAAACAAGATTAAGATGATGACTGACTAGAAAAATCTATTGTGATATACCGACCCCTCAAATGCTCCATCACCAGCCCCTGAAGGGAGAAGGAGGGCGCATTTCTAATACAGGATGGCAGTCCGTTCCACAGATGAGCGCCTTGAACAGAGAAAAATCTAATTTCCGTCTCGGTGCGCATACGAAGAACAGAAACCTCTTTAGGTTTACCTCTGACCGGCTGATCGGATGCATTAGAAGAGAACAGATCGGAGAGGTACTCCGGTTTACGCAGCCGTAAGATCTTGTAGATCTGTAAATACATAACATATTCCCTTCAACCGTGTACTCCCATCCAGCCCAATCGGATCCTGAAGGGGGTGATTTGATCATCCCATCATGCAGTTTAATAAATGACTGGGACGTATAGTGTCAAACGTCTTACTGAAGTCAAACAATAACAGTAACGTCACCTGTCTTTTATCTATAGCACTGCGTACGTCTTCAGTCAATCACAGCAGAGCAGCCTCAGTCGAACTGTGCCGTCCATATCCAATTTGAAGTGGGTCGAGAATGTTATGAGATCCCAAATACTCCATAAACTGATCGTAAACAATTCCCTCAAGCACTTTTAAGAGAAAACAGAGCAGTGAAATTTGCCCAAAATCGTCTGGTCTAGAAGGTGTTTTAGATTTCGCCAACGGTACTACTTGAGCCTTCATCCACACCTCTGGAAAGCTTCCACTTTCAAGCCAGCTATTCTACAGGCGCACTAAAAATGGACCTATAACCGGAAAACCCGGAAGAACTACACTATGTGGAATGCCATCCATTTTTATTTAATTTTATAATTTTCTCGGGAGCGAGTTCATCTATTGTCATCATTAAATTGTTGTTGGGTTGATCAAATACTCGAGCAGCTCTGACCTTAAAGGCCCCTTAGTGTTTGAGGTAGAAAGTACACTTACTCGGAATTGCTTGTCAATATAAAGCGCGACTCCCCCACCAAAAACAATCTTGCCGAACTACAAAAAATTCATCAAACCAGGTTCGCATTACACCGAACAGATGATAGTCGGATGATCATCTAAATGCGGACGGAGTCTCTTAATTTGAGCACCCCTAGTATCTCTAGGAGAGTTCACATCCATGAAGCCCGCCCTTAGGAATCCGCCACCACTACTGCATCCCTTAATTTTATCCTTATTATTTTCCCTCCCACTCCCGGCGACCAGTAACGGAACATTTGTCCGATCCAGTCAAATATGATCAGCCCTTATCCCATAACTAGAGCATCCATCCTCACAACCTTGAGTCAACACAGACGAAGCGAGAGGGCTAGGGCTTAAAGAGGTACTGGCCACGTAGCAGCTACGTGAAGCTTCCGACGAGTACATGCTCATGAATAAATTTGTAATCTTTTTCTCAGAGGCCACAGCATGAACCCTACCTGTTTCTCTTCATCTAATAAAGAATTTACCACGTCGATGCCAAACGCACTTAAAGCCGAAATCGCGCGCGGTATCTTTGCACTGCTTTGCATATTGATCTCGGCTTAACCACGTACTTATATACATAGTACATTGTTTCGCATCAGACGCCACCACATATGAGCGTGAAAAAAAAAACATCTTGAGTTTTACGATGAGTATCTCGCCGTGGTCGCCGCTGTACTGATGCCTCCTGCGAAGACAGCAGGACCTTTGGAGGCCAGCCCTGTGCAGCCCATGGAAGTGTCCGGAGAGGCACTTGACGATTCGGTGGGAAACAGAGATTCCGTTTCCCTGGGGCTTGCCCCATTGTCAGGGCCGATCGTCGTGCCTGCCGGAACAGGGAAAGCGTACGCGCAGATGGCTCGCGCCTTCCAAGAGGTCAGGCTGCTTCTCAGCGAGCTCCGGAGCGCTGAGCCTACGGATAGGGTGTGGATGCGAGCGGCACTAGCTCAGTTCTTCCGGGACCACCCGAATCCGCAGTAGATATTGCGAAAGAGCGGTAGCGTGGAGTTGGCGAAGGTGGCCTCAATAACACCAGAGCCACCGCCCCTTCTGAATGGCCCAACTCTGCACGCTTAGTTTTCTGTGATACCTTGTGATATTAATAATAAGTAGTTGATTTTAGAGTAATGGTGAAGCGGAGTAGCCAAATAAGCGTACAAGGTTGGCGGCGACCAACCTGATGAATAAACTTAGCATCTGGGAAGATGTGAAGTTTAGGGGGGGGGGTATTGCGACGAGTATCTCGGCTTGGTCGCCGCTGTACTGAGCTCGTGCTTGCAGCCTTGACCATGCGACGAGTGGGGGGCACTGGGCTGCGCGAAATTTGGCGCACCGCGGTAATTGTCGCGCGGGAGCGCGCAGGGGCCGCGGCGGCTAATTAAGGAGAGAGGGCAATTAGGCGCGCGATCGGCCCTCGATCCTTGCTCGATCGCACGATTGAGTTAGTGTGTCTCGGGAAACGATTCCTCCCGAGACTAGTAGCGGCGAAACGCCACGATTTTCGCGCGACGCGATTATTACACAGTGAATAGCGAGAGAGCGAGAGAGAGAGAGAGAGAGAGAGAGAGAGAGAGAGAGAGAGTGAGACAGAGAGAGATAGAGGGTGACTATATTAGCAGCTTCCATTGTTCTAAGCTGCACCCTAATTGATGGAATTTCACCAACCTCTCCATGCGAACTCCCCACTCGCGCCCCGAGTTGCACCGTGGAGAACATGTCATCCAGTACAAAAGAAGGGAGCACAGAAGTGATAACGTCGAGCCCGACATCAGTGGGCAAGACTCCCATGACGAGCTCAACTCTATCATCCACTGCCGAGTCCGCCCTCATATCATCCTGATAATTGCTCGAAATATGTCTGGAAACCTCAAGAGTCATTAAAACCAAAATTACTATTTGTATTTTTGTTTCTATTATTATTATTGTTATTATTATTATTATTATTATTATTATTATTATTATTATTATTAAGTTTTCTATTGTGTTTATGCTTATCGTAGACTTGTTTACTATTGCTTGTTTTAATTTGATTAAGGTTAATGCTGTTATTGCTTGCGCGGGTGTTGGTTATAGTATTAGAGGTTTGAATCAAACTATAATTAATATCATCAGCTTCCACGCTCCCAGTGGTAGTCCGCAGCTCCAACAATACGTTGGAGCTCCTGTCCTCTAAATTCAAAGCCCGCGTTAAATAATCTTTATCCATTCGGATAAAGTCAGAACTATTTATATTTACTCTATTATTTATATTATTGTTATTAATAAATTGCGCACTTAATTTTAATAGGTTATCGGACATCCCAGTGGCCAGTCCATTGACCTTCTTAATTACTTCCATTATATCCTTCATTAAATTTTTTAATTCTCTGATCTCGTTGAAGAGCAGTAAGCGATACTGACGCAGGGCTGCCAGCTAAGCGGCTAACTGCGCTTTGTTGATACTTTCAAGCTCAGAGACTCGACTCATAAGAGCCACCATCGTCTCTTCGCTACTGGTGCGGACCGATTCAAATCGGAGTGGCTTCAGCTGAGACTTCTTGCAAGAACAGAATTGTTATATTAATAAGGTAAATTCGTCGGTCGGTAAAAGAGGGTCAGGCGGAAAAGCACATGGCGAATAAAATATAACAAAGGTGTAACACCAAAAAGGGACGAAGAAATAACATTGAATGTTTTTTTCTCGTTTTTTACAGATGAGTGATAAATAGTTGTAAGAATTATTGTAAATAACACTCGTTTTACCATAACGTTTATAAATAAAATTTCGTTTTTTACAGAAAAACCTTTAATGTTGATTTCAGTCCCAAAGAAAAACCTCGCCTCTCGCAATAAAAAGAGGCGACGCCTTTTATGTATGTATGTATGTATATGCGTAAATATTATTATTTAGTTTGGTTTTATTTATACATTTCTTTATAATACATATGCATACATATGGTTCTTGTTTATTGAACTGTTCGTTATATTTTAGTAACTATTTATATATGTACTGTATCGGAGAAATCTGTATGTGCTCCCGAATCCTACTCTCTAGGGCGCTGAGAGAACACCAACTCTCGTTAATCATTTTCGTCCTTCGTTTTTATTTTCTGCACCGCAGCACGTTGGCCCAGCACCTGCCGCCCGTTACATCCCCTACCCAGATGCAATGATCCTTCCAGGATCAGCTGCTTTGCTCCTTGAGACAACGGTCCTGCTGCTGCTGCAAAATACTTGTGGAGGGGACTGTGTCGGGAAAACAAAAATGGATCGGTGCTGTCTTTTGGCGCTGATTGCCTGCTAACCGTCAGCCCGCGCGGCTACGAAGCCTTGGTTGCTTCTTTGCAAACGCGACCCGGCTGCGCGCAAGGTCATAAAAAGGCTTCCTTACAAGTGAAAACTAAGAATTATAACTTGATCCATTTGTATAGTTCATCAAGTCCGTCCAGCTCTTAACTTCTAAACAGATCTGTTCTGTATTATATAAGAAAAACTACAAAAGACATTTTAAATATATGCAAAAAATGTATTCCAAAATATTTGTAGTAAAAAGTCGCTATTAGTATTTATTCAAACATTATAAGCACTAATACTTATTAGTTGTAACTAAACACGCCAAATTCTATGATCAATTTCAAGGACCTTGGATTCCTTAATTTTATTTTTATAAAGAATTTAATACAACCAATCAATTTTACGCACACGCTAATGCATTTGGATAACAGATGATAATTCTAAAAAACAGACATTCTTTCTTTATGACTTTTTGTGTAAAAAATGTAAAAAGATTATTGCAATTTAACCATGACGGATCATCTCTAAAAAGAGTCCTGGAAAGTAGATTTTTTTTGCCGCTTGAATCACAAACTAATTAGTTGAGCTCTTAGTTGTCATAAAACGCAATTATGAGTGAATCACATTTCAAGAATGAACACAATAAAATAATATTTTAAATGCTGAAAACATGCATAGCATATATTGTAAGTAAAGAACTTAATTCAAATGTATTATACAATAGAATGCAAAATAAAATAAAAAGGTTTGTTTTACCTTTCCTGGAACAAGAGCTTCATATTGATGCCTTAGTGACTGTAATTCATAGTCGCAAGTCACAAGTGCTCCTTTTAATTCGTAATGAAGAACTACATCACTTCGAAGATCGTTAAATTGTTGACATATTGTCTCCGTTGGCGGAGGGTTTAAATCTACAATATAATTCAAGTTTCATTATGAAAAATAATAATTTTTTAATATTTAAAATCGATCAAAACATAATCATATTAATTTACCAATTTTCATGTCAGTTAAAGTTTGTTCAATTCCCTTTAATTTCTTTTGTCCCAAGCTACTAGGCAATTTTATTCGTTGAGAACGAAGAGAAACTCCACTATTTTTGAAATCTGGAAACTTAATACCTGTTGGCTCTGCACTTTGAGATTTGACTGTCTAAACAATATAGTAAAGTACCAATTATAATATAATACCATTTAAAACCAATAATAAATTACCGTATGTTAATTTGACTAAATTTTTTTTTAAATTGTCTATTTTTTGATTGTACATTGTATGATATGAACAGAAATAATTTTCTCAGAACAAAAAGAATAATTAAGGTGTCAAATTTCGTAGATTATAAAACGAATAATTTTTTTAATTATTAATTTTTGTAATTTGATGACGCTTTATTGAATGTTTACTAGATTGATGTTATCTTTTACAGACTCTATACAAATTTATTATTTAAAACATGAATCTACCATTCAGTTTGGAAATAACGAATAGAGAGAGAGCACGGATCGAGAAACACAATTAAATAGATTAATTTGTCCTATTTCAGAACATTATAGTATTAAAGCCAGGTGGTTCATAAATAATAAATCAAAAAGTCGACTTTTAAAGTAAATAAATGTTTGTAATTTATTCGTTGAGGCTACGTTGCGATACAAATATATGTATACCAGGTATATGGGTATGCAGTGAACGTCACGAGACAAATATCTGATAGAAACCATTTATTGTAAACGTGCCTTAAGTTTTTTGTTTAGTTGCTATGGAAACTGTCAACCGTATTTAGTATATATCAATTCATTAAATTCACAACATTATATATCAGAAAGTGATAATTTGCGGAAATCATTAATTTTTTCTTTTCACTTGAAGAAAAGTCCAGCAAATTCGCATAAAATGCGAATTATCGGATAAATGCGAAATATCGCATAAAATAAAATCTTGTTTCAGTTCGGTTTTTCCATCTGTTATTTCCAAAGTGGACGTAAGCCATTCATTCCACTCATTAGCCTTATCAGCGAACTATATGAAGACTTCTCTAAAAGCTCGATTTCAACTGATTAACGCACCCTTAAGTGTGATTAAAAACTAATTGTGAAATCTTTAGCCACTCTTTTCAATACATTCAAATTTGATCCTTGATCGATCAATATCATTCTTGGGTCTCTAAAAAAACGATTAATCTTTTTTAAATAAATTAATATGCGATAATCATTAATAATGCATTTGATACGAGAATACCCCAGAAATATTTAGTTGATCATGATCAGAATGCATTGTGACTCTTGGTAAGTGGCAATCGACTATAGCTAACGCTATCTCTATTATGGCACCAAGTGTGTTGGTTATTATCAATTGTTTTTTAGTTTGAAACTTGTCACGTGGTGGTCACTGGGTGGATAAGCCTATCCCGGATCCCAGTCACCGCGCGACTCCAGGATTTTCCGTCCTGGATTCACTCGTTTTTTGTCGCACGTAAATTCGTGGACACAGTGGAGCAAACCTAGGCGCAAGCTTTGTGAGAGAACTTTAGACCGCTCAGCTATGCTCTACCTCAAACGGGCTATGTCCTCCTCAACCGAAAGGTGGGAGGAGTTCGACCACGCCATCAATAAACACAATCTCTACATTTTATTTGTACACAGCCGTGTACTAAAGAGCACAACTCTAATGTAACTACACGATTCTCACTCTCTCTCTCTCTCTCTCTCTCTCTAACTTTCAACACATCTTCCCAGATGCTAAGTTTACTCATTAGGCTGGTCGCCGCCAACCTTGCACGCTTTTCGGCTACACCACGCTTCACCCCTCAGTAGTAAGTACTTATACTAATATCATTAAATAATCTAAACGTGCAAAGTCGGACCATCAACCCGATTCAGAAGGGGTGGTGGCTTCTGGTGTTATCGAAACTGCCTTCTCAAACTCTACCTCTACCACTCGTCTAGTGCCTGTAGGGCAAACTTGCTGTCTGTGCAGATATATACTCCAGGACCACGGGGCATATCGTTTGCCAGTTCTGCAGCCCAGTTTATAGCCATCAATTCAGACTACTTTACTGTCGTGTACGTTTCCAAAGGCAGTATAGTACCCCTGCCATCTTGCCTACAATACACTCCAGCTCCAGTGCCACTCCTGTTTTTAGATCCATCCGTGTAACAGATGTGACCATCTTTAGAAATGTGCCTCTTTTTTGCATTCCATTCCTCGCGAGGTAAGTTGCTGATTCTATACTTTTTATCAAAGAAGATGGAGATTTTCATGGCGTCAGGGCACATCTGAAGAGGTATTTTCGTCCAATCCCCTGGGGAGCTTATCTAGCCCCTCCATCCTTCCTTCATTTATCGTGTTTGTGACCTTATGTTGAGCTTCTGCAGCCGCTGACATCAGGGTCACCTTAAATGGTTTGATGTCCAGAAATAAACCGAATGCCGCAGTAGGAGTTGACCTAATCGCGCCCGAGATACTTCTTAAGATAACACCTCTTAGTCTTTCTAAAAGCACATTGGTCGTGGAGATTTCTGTCCTTGGCCACCATACTACCGATCCGTAGGTTAGTCTGGGTTTAAGTACAGCCTCGTAGATCCATTTCATGGTCTTCGGTCTCAGTCCCCAGTTCCTGCCCACAGCTCTTCTCAGTTGCCATAGGTTGGAAGCAACATAACATTCCCGGTAACACATTCTAGGTGTTGCATTCAGGACAATGTACTATCCATAATGATACCTAGGTATTTAACCTGATCCCTTAGGGGTAATTTTTTTCCGCCTAAAGTCAGTTTGCATTTCCTTTCCCATTTGTATCTTCTGGTGCACACGAGCATCTCGGTCTTTTAGGATTAACACTAAGACCCGTTTTATTGCACCATTTTTCTACCAATGTAAGGGCACTTTGTATGACCTCCATAAGGGGATCAAGGAACGAGCGTCTGGCTATTATTAGTATGTTATCTGCATTAACATCTTGCTTGGCCATAAAATTCGTCTAAATTGTCCATTTCGAAAAAAAGAAACTAATTTTGGCTTATAGTTTTTGATGGGAAAGGTATTGCCGTCGCTTTGCTCAGCGGAAAGGGAGGCTTGGGAAGTGTCAAAAATAAATAGTGCCACTTTTGTTGTAAGTAGTTGGGCGGGAGCACTTTCCGTACAATAATGATACACTAGCGCAGAGCTCGCGGCGATCGCGAGTTTACGTGTTTTGGCGGCGCGAGTTTAAGGATTTTCGGCGGCGCGAGGTTAAGGTTTTTCGACGGCGCGAGTAATCGCTCGGCGAGCGTAAGACCCACCACCACCGGGATCTCGTCCAGACTTCTCTCCCCCTGTGTGCAGATTGGCGCGGAGCGCCGGCAGCAAGGGAACGGGCGTTGATGGCCGAGATAAGATTCTCAACCCGCCCTGGAGATTGTCCGTGAGGTCGTGTCGTGGGTCCTTTATGCAGACTGGCGCGGGGCGCCAGCAGCGAGGACTAAAGGCGGGGACTTAGCGGGCACGAACGAGTACTTCTTCGCGATCGGTCGCGTTATGGTACTGGTCGAGGCGGCCCCGTGAAGAGTATCGGCGGGGTACCTGGCCGAGTGTCGAACGTCGACTGACTGTGCCCCGCGGTCACCTGTCGCGACCCGCGGCCGTGCCGGGGTCCGAAACAAAGGGCCTCCTAGGGGCGTGTCGATAGCGCAGCAGCTCTATCGCTTCACCGAATTTCGGGCCTTCCTAGATTAGGTCGCGCGTTCGCGTATTTTGGCCTGCTGAATTCGAATATCACGGTCATTTTTTTTAAAAAGTTCTAGTATATATAGTTAACCATTTTTCTTTTGTAGCAATAACAAAATTTTGGTTTTTTGTTCGAAGAAATTTGATGATAGTCTTTGGGCAATTCTCAACAAAAAATAATATCATATGCCTATACAAATAATTAACAGTTTCAGAATTAACAATCGTCAAAGTTTCAAACATCGTGATTTTCGCCATTTTCAGCATTCAATTATTATATGAAATTTTAAAGTAATTTGAACCGGATTGGGCTTAAATTATTCATTAATACTCCCTTTATTAGCTTGAAGTTTTTTTGAAACTGTCATTACTATGAATCTCAAATTATGCAAGTTCTACGAAGACCCTTTTCGTGCGCTATTGTAAGGTGGCCTCTGTATACTAATTCAAATAAATTAAGTACATGAAGTCTTATCATTTTGAATAAAAGTCAGGTTAAAAATGCAGATAGCTCCGATATCGAAACAAGCGTTGACATTGATTTCTGTAAATATATCGAATTAATTATTTAAATTTGTGTAATTATATAAGAATCTCATGTTTTTGAGTATGTTTGTATATATTGGTCTGCATCCATACATATACATTATAGGTGCATACGTGTACATATATATTATTAGAAGATCAGTTACGAACGCTGCACCGCTTAACGGCACCAACCCATCCTTCGTCATGTCCTCCTAATCGGTGCTTAATAGTGCCTCCTAATTGGTTTGGATGCTGTTCCGGCGAGTTTTCAGCTCGAGCCGGCCTTTCGTTTGGGTGGCACCCTCGGAGCTAGTTCCTCCTTCCTCTTTGCGGTCTACTACCTGCATAAGAATTAAATACCTTGACATACGTCTGTCATTTAGCTTCACTCGAACTCAAACACCCGAGTATATATTAACTTCTGACACTTCGACAAGAAATTTTCGAGAAGGAAGACCGTATAACTCAATACTTTATCTCTAAAAGACCAAACTAGTTTGTTTCCAACTTTCTGGAGACTCCCTTCGCAGCCTCTGAGATCGTGCTCTCGCGTCTCCATACGAGGTCGCCTCTTTGCGGGTATACACTTAAGTATTATGTTTCTGGGTTTCCTCATAAACGTTTAGTCCTAAAGAATATCAATGCACCTCGTAAAAAGATCCTGGAATACAAAAACATGTTTGTATTGGCTTTTACTATGAGGCAACTTCATTACGTCTGCAAATAATACGCTTACTCATGAAACCTTGATGACTCGGCTGAAAGACTTTGTACGTACGCACAAACTTGATAATAAAGACCAGATCAATGATATTTTCTCTTTACTCTAAAGTAAGTCTTCTCTATTTCGAGATGACCTGATAACAAGTGGCGATGTGCTTGCTCAATCACTCCAACTCTATACTCGTTTAGCACAACGAATCTCCACCCCTGCTCCTGAAAAAAGATCGGATCCAAGATCTCATTAAGCGAATAACAGTACAGCATGCCAATTAACACCTTCTATCCTGAAATCATACGAGGGCATCGCTGCATATCGTTCATTCTCCGAAGATATCAAGGATCCAAGATGATCTCAAAATTCGCCACAATCTCTACGGTCTATATCTCAAGTCTATACGGAATCGAAAGGTCTCCGGATTCTGGCAATATACTTTCTACCAAACCTTCACTTGTTTTCTCAAGACGCTCTCTCTCTTTATCACACTATCTCTCTTGGCTCTCTTGATCTTGACGCTCATCACTCGATTTTTCCTTCCTCCCCCCCCCTCTCTCTCGCTGTTTTATTGCGCCTGTATAACGGCTTGTTTGAAAGTGGACGCTTCCCTGAGGTGTGGAAGAAGGCTATTGTGGTGCCATTGGCCAAATCAAAAACACCTCCTCGACCAGATGATTTTTGACCTATTTCACTACTTTGCTTTCTTTCAAAAGTGCTTAAGAGAATTCTTTACGACCAGTTTATAGATATTTGAGGTCTCGCAACATCCTCGACCCACTCCATACTGGGTATCAACGGCACAGTTCAACTGAGACTGCTCTGCTGAGATTGACTGAAGACGTATGCAGTGCTATAGACAAAAGACAGGTCACGTTACTGTTATTCGCGCGAATATTAAAATATTTATTAAATATTTAGTATAATTCAATACATTTCTCCACGACAATAATTATAACACGCGTGCAATATAACACTTTCTCTCTCTCACGCACTTTTGACGCGGGATATTCGGGCGCTAAATTAATATAATATATACGCTACTTACTGCAGCAATAGCAACTTGCAGCTTAGCGGGAGAAATCTCAATCTCTCAGATGGGTTAAATCTTAAGCAGGCTATAATATTTCGTCGACCGTAAACGGAATGAGTAAGGCCGTCTCTATCGAACGCAAACTCTGCAGCTCTGCCGTGCACTCAACAATGCACAAATGAACTATACAAGAATCGTTATTAATGTCCCTTCTCTCTCTCTCTCACTCACTCTCTAAATTCAACTTAATTGATAAATACGCGCGACTGACTCTCGCTCTCTATAAGTCTCCGGTCCTTCCGCGTCCCCAGACACATTGATGATTTCGTGCGATCGAGCAAGGAACGAGGGCCGATTAAGCGCCTAATTGACCTCTCTCCTTGATTACACGCCGCAGCCATGTGCACTAATTACCGCGCCGCGCTCAAATTCGCGCCTCTCGTTGCCCTCCACCCGGATCGAGGTCAAAGGTTCCGAGCAGATTTCGGGTACATCGCGGCTCGATGCCCAATGCCATTGCACGCGTAGCACTATCTATAGAACGGTATATTGGATACTGGTGTTAGTATTAGAGGCGGGGCAGGCAATTGGACACGCGGACACTGCCAAGCTCTCACACCCCCGTGTTGAAGAGGCAGATTCCAGCGCGTTGGCGGCATCTGCCTCGAAGCTCGACTCTGCAGCAGCTGATGTAGTTCCCTCGCTACGGCTTCCAACAGAGCAGCTTCTCCACCATGACTCCTACCACGAGGCACTCCAATCAAACGTATGATATGATCAACCCACTTAGCACCCGTCACATACCGTACACAAGAATTGTATGGGCGTTGAAGCACTGTCCTGAACTCCAGAGACGCATCTAAAAAATCTTTAGACTAATAATTAAAACTTGGAAAGATAATAATTTAGATTAATAATTAAATTGGAAAGAACGTATCCGATTGGCCCAAAGAGCCTCCATGGCGGAGTAACGGAAAAAAATAAGCTATATGAAACCTGATGAATTCTTTTACAAACGAATTCAATATGAGGTCTCCAGATAAGATCAGCGTCTAGTACCACACCAAGACTTTTTACAATTTTAGACAAAGACACGACTGCTCCCTCCCAAAGTTTAATAGATTGAACCCTGCCGACTTAATATTGGAAAGGAATCTGCGAGTTCCAAACAAAATCGCAGACGTCTTTCCAATTTGGAGTTTCAAGGACGCACACGAGGCCCAGTCCGAGACTACCTGAGCCGCAGCTGGAACATATCTGGTCCCTGCTGCAAGGTTATTGCGAGAAAAACTATTATAAACCTAGAGTTCATCAGCATATAAAATATGTGGTACAACCATGAAGTATAGGGCAAGACCAAGATTATAAATAGTAAAAACAGAATAGCAACGGTTCTAGTGCAGACCTTGAGAAACACCAAGCATGATAGAGAGCCAAGAAGATTATAAGTGGGAGATGATAAGTTGCTTTCTCCCAGACAGGTATGCCTAGATCCACGTCAGTACCCCTTGCAAGAAGTCCATACGCTTCATGCAACTTAATAGTCGAGTGAGATAGATAGTGTCGAACGCTTTGCTAAAGGCAGACAGTAACAGTAACATCACCTGCCTTCTATCCATAGCAGTGTGTACGTCTTCAGTCAGTCTTGACAAAGTAGTTTCAGTCGAACAGCTTCGTCGATTTGCAGTGGGTCAAGGATGTTATGAGACACCAAGTACTTCAGAAACTGGTACAATTCTCTCAAGTACTTTTGAGAGAAAGCAGAGCAGTGAAATTTGCCCAAAATTAACTAATCCGGAAGGTGTTTTAGATATGGCCAATGGCACTACATGAGCCTTCTTCCAGACCTCTGAGAAGCCTCCACTTTTAATTGAGCTATTGTACTGGCGCACTAAAAACGGACCTAGGACTGGAAGAGCCTTCACAACAACACTATGTGGAAAGCTATCCTCACAAACCGCCTGCGATGTCATTGATGAAACCCGCATTAAGAAATCTACCATCCTTTCTGCATCCTGCGGCTTTGTCATTATTATTCCGCATTCCACTCCCGGGGACTAGCGACGGAGCATTTGTCTGATCCAGTCAAACATAATCGGCCTGTATCCCATATGAAGATCCCGATGAGTACATACTAATGAATAAATTGATAATTTCCTCTCAGGCTACAGCCTGAGACCTACTACCCTCTCTTCGTCTAATATAAAAACGTACTAATTGGTTTAAACGCATATTTATAAAAATAGTACATTCTCTGACATTGGACGTTGCCGCATGTGCATAGGAAAACAAAACATCTTTATTGGAGAAAGCAGTAAAGGACTGCCTTGCCTATAAGACAAGATTAGCAGCTTCAATTATTCCAAATTGATGGGATTGCGGATTGAAGTTTTTCACCAACCGCTCCATGCGAGCTGTTCGCTCGCGCCCGAGTTGCACCGTGGAGAACAGGTCATCAGGTACGAAGGACGGGAGCATAGAAGTAATGACATCAAGTGCAACATCAGAGGGCAAGACGCCCATGCTAGCACAGTCGACCATCCTCGTGATGATGAGCTCAACCCCATCACCTACTACCGAGACCTCTCTACATCATCCTGATCATTGCTCGGAATATGTCCAGGAACCTCGAGAGCAGATTCATTGAAATGAATATTTCTAGTTCTATTGCTGTTTCTATCGTTACTGTTATGTTTTATATTGCGTTTATTATTATTGTTGAATTGTTTACTATTGCTCGTTTAATGTTTTTAAGGTAATTACTGTTCTTGTTTGTGCCGCTATTGATTTTGGTATTACAATTTTGAATTAAACTATTATTCGTGTCATCAGCTCCCGAGCTTCCAGTAATAATCCCCAGCCCCGACGATACATCCTCCACCAAATTTAACGCCCGCGTTAACATATTTTATGGCTTAATTTTAATAAATTGTCGAACATTTCGGTGGCCAGTCCATCTACCTTTTGATTAATTTGTAATATGTCGCTTTCCTGCACTACGCAGTAGAGGCCCTCTCGCATCATGACAGTTGTACAATGGCGCATTCGCTGAAATTTATTATATTGGCTAATATCTCCCTTCCGCTTTAATGCTTTATAAAAAGTATTAGTGATCGGATTTAGTTCAAATATGCGCCGTTTCGTTCGATAATCTGTTTCCATCTAGACGATAACTTCATAATACCCTCGTAGTCTCTATCTCCTTATTTACGAAGAACTCAGACAACCACTTTTTCGCAAGCCTCTTTTGAGTTCAACTTTACACTACCAAGGACGTTCGCCATGGACAGGAACAGGTGGTAATCACTTGGCGCTATGACCGGGCTGTATGGTGCATGCGATAAAACCTCCCATCCGAGCGCCCGTAGCTTCTAACTAATCATCAACGAAGTTGCCTGGCGTTGTCCTGGTGGAACACTACACCCTTCCTGTTGGCCAATTCTGGACATTTCTGGTCGATCACCTGCTTCAAGCGGTTCAGTTGTTCACAGTAAATTGTAGAGTTAAGCGTCTGGATATATGGAAACAGCTCATAGTGGATGATTTCCTTCAAATCCCACTAAACACACAGAAAAACCTTCCTGGCCGTTAATCCCGGCTTGGCCACTGTTTGGGATGTTTCACCGGCCTTAGACCACGATCGTTTTCGCCTGATATTGTCGTATGTCATTTAAAAAATGGGTCGAGTTCCATTTCAGCAGCATATCGCAGTTGTTGATTCGGTCTAGAAGATTTTTTTGCGTCAAATCACACGGCACCCAAACATCAAGCTTTTTTTTGTTAACCTTCTGCAGATGGTTTAAAATAGTTGTGTGACTAGCTCCCATTTCCTGGGCGATATCACGAAATGCCACATGCTGGTCTAACTCGATTTTTTCCATGATTTGATCGGTATTCATGGCCACAGGTCTTTCATCGGTTGACTTATCCTAGGCGGCAATGAGCTGTCCCGTCCGTCGGCCGCTGAGGGCAGCGGTCTATATTTTCCGCTGGGCAGGAGTGGCCTGGAGTGCTTCTCCCGTCGGCCCTGAAGCAGCGTCGATTGATGAGGCGGCCTCGGTGGTGTCGCTCGATAGTTCCTGGAGCGGCGTCGGCTGCATCGCTCTTCATCCAATCTCGGGAGAATGAGCGAGGCCGCACGTAGCTTCTGCTCACTCGTGAGTGGCCCAAGTCTCCACTAGTAGCTGCAGCTGCCACACAACCTATGAGAGGGTAGCTCACTCGGCGGCGTCGTCACAACACTTAACTGTGCACTTCAATAGGCGTCAACAATCAATAAAGCTACAACGTTCACAGAATTCCTGTGTATATTGCACAAAACACACATTATAGACGCTACATCTTAAGTGTACTTATAAATATAATTACACACTATCACAGCATTAGTCAAATCATAGATGTAGTACAGTTTTGGCATAAATATTGCTTAAGTTTTCCTTATTATCTATCAGTCGAGTCACACATGTACACATATTCACTCAATGAATACAAGTCAGAGAGAAAAGATAAATACACACATACTCATTACACACACACAACTAATTTAGGGCGCAAATTAAAATTATATTAAGAGGACGACTGACTAGAAAAATCTATTGTGATATACCGACTCCTCAAATGCTCCATCACCAGCCCCTGAAGAGAGAAAGAGGGCGCATTTCTAATACAGGATGGCAGTCCGTTCCACAGATGAGCGTCTTAAACAGGGAAAAATCTAATTCCCGTCTCGGTGCGCATCCGAGAAACAGAAACCTCTTTAGGTTCACCTCTGACCGGCTGATCGGATGCATTAGAAGAGAACAGATCGACGAGGTACCGGCTTACGCAGCCGTAAGATCTTGTAGTTCTGCAAATACATAAAATATTTCCTTCAACCGTGTACTCCCATCCAGCCCAATCGGATCCTGAAGGGGGTGATTTGATCATCCCACTTATCCCCCGTCACATACCACACACAGGAATTCTGTGAGCGTTGTAGTCTTGTTCTCATCTCAACAGACGCATCTAAAGTAAACAGTGGAACAACATTTGAAATGTGTAAAGACCAGTGAACGTACCAGTTTGGCACGAAGAGCCTACGTGGTGTACTGACGGAAAAAACGTAGACAGTATGAAACCTGCTTGATTCCTTTGCAAATCAATTCAATGTGTCATCTCCAGGTAAGACCCGCGACTAGCATAACACCAAGGCTTTTTGCAGTCTCAGACAAAGACACGACTGCCCCCTCCCAGAGTCTAGCTTTCTAGAGGTTTGTGACAAATCCGTATGCAGTGCCATCATCCAAATCAAGAGAACTATTGAAACAAAATAATTTTTGATCGATTGTATTGCTTTGCTTTCACTCAAAAGTAATTGAGAGAATTGTATTTAACCAACACTTAGAAGATATATCGTCTAACCAACTTAACTCATTCCAGACTGGATACCAACAGTAAAGATTTGCGTTTTCGGGAAGAAATAATCCGGTAAAAAAGAATAAAAAAAAAACTAATGGCGACTGACGCGATAGGCAAGGGAAAGCCTACCTTGGGCCACTCACACGGCGTGAAGTACCAGGCTGTTACAAGCTTGACAGCATAGAAAGGAAGTCCTATTACAGGTGTGCCAGAGAGAGATAATCGAGAGCGAGATGCAAACTTAACTAGAGTAGGAAGGGAGACAGCTCTAGGTGGACAGCTCTCGCAAATGAGTGGTGAAAAGTGACCTTCGGACGATCTACCTGGCCGCTTAATCTAATCAGGTCCGCTGAGGAGTAACCTAGGATGGATGCCCTCGCCAATTGTGTTGTTTACGTGCGGTAAAAGACGGGCAGTTGGTAATATCAAAGGGGCACATACCCAGACATAGGAACCATTATCAATCTCCATCACACCAGTCCCATACAAGCAAAAGTGCATTCCGAACCCATAAGAACAGGTGTTCCATTATGTGGTTAGGGGGGGGGGGGTGTGAATGTTCCACGGAGAGACAAATCCTCTATCGAACTGTTATCGGGCCCGATCAATATCGGCAAGCGACGGATTCGGCACGGGGGAGTGGTGAGCCAGCCCGCAAGATTCAACGACCCGCCCTGAAACCGGTACGCAAAGACATGACGTCCGAGGGCCACTGCAGAGTCGAAAGGAACAGGAGCAATGCAGTTCTCGGCAACAACCCTCAAGCCGATCCCTGGCTACATCACTACCAAAAATGAGCGCCTACTATGAACAATTAAAAAAAAATAAATCCTTACCGGGAGGCCTATAAGAGAACAGACCATAGCGCCTTAACATAGATTAAGAATCTAAAAGACCCAACTGAGCGATTAGCTCGATAGGCACTCGAAATGCAACAATCCAAAGTCCCGCACGGCTTGCGAGAAAAGTGTACGAACACTCGGAGGTCGATTCCTTTGATTCTATATCAGATCATTGGTACCTAGGCCGAATGAATAACGCGGAGCACTATCCGTCAAAGTTCACTAACTGAAAAATTGAACAGAGAATGCTGTACGACTATTCGGTCGACGAGTTATTGGACTCGATATCGTTCAAAGAGGAGTAATGGAGGCTCGTCATGCCCTCCGAGTAAGGGGACGAACCACATAAGTAGCAATCGTTGGGTCCCCTGGTGGTAGAAAAAACTTATTATAGGGTGGCTCAGGAGTACTGTTAGCACGGATTTTACCAACGGCATAGGGACTTAGTTCAAGCCTGTCCAGAGTGCCAACAATACAAGATTTCACAGCAGGGTTCCGTACACGTGGGACGTGACCCATTCCGCCTACAACAAGGTCTTCTTTCGAGGATCCACAACCAAGCATTCGACCGGGCTCCAAAGCACCGAGGATAGACGCGCCGGGATGTGGGAACTCCAGGTAGCCCCAGACTCTGCAGCGACGTGCCTAAAGAGTTATCTGGAAAGGGACGCCAGAAAGTGCGTGGCATCATCTCGGACACCCTGTATGTATAAAATGTACTTGATATGTCGTAACTAGGTTATTTGGTCACAGAAAGTTGTAACAGGAAGATTTGATATTTTCGAAATTCAAACCTGCAATGTTTAACGAATAGTGTAAAATGGTATAGTTTTTTAAATACCTTTACCTTTACTTAAGTAATTATTTTTAAAAATAAACTGTAAATAATTACTTTTGAATTAATAATACTAATATTTTTACAATGATAATAAATTCTCACAATATTATAAGTATATTAAAAATTTTTTTTGTACATTTCTTTTATGTGGCATCTGGAATTAAGGAATCAATAAGAATTTCTTTAGTGTATTAATTAATAAATATTATATAATTAACAAAAATCAATTAAAAATAAGTAACTTACATTGCACGAATCAACTTTATTAAATTTTTGTCTAGTTAAATTATTACTTTTTTTTGATGACTTTCTATCATATTTTCTATGATCTACTTGATGATCTGCTGCAGTAATTAATTTTTGAAGATCTTGTGTTTTGCGATCTCTTTCTTTTTTACGTTGTTCTATTTTTCGTAATTCTGACAAAAGTACTCGCTCTTCTTCAATTTGTTCAGTAGTACGTTCAAATAGTCGTTTTAATTGTTCTTTTCTACGGCGCTCATGTTCAATATCAAAAGCATACGTTTTTTCGTACAATAACTTACTTTTATTTAAAGCAGCACACACTTGATAATATCTGTTAAAAAATTGAATTTAATGTATTAAAACATCTATAACTAATAAATTTAAATCATGTTTGACAATATGGCATTCGTCGCCCACGCCAAAAAGCTGTGGGGTAAAATGAAGTGGGGTAAAAAGAAATGAGTGTGATGTTTGTCGGAGATTAATATTTGCCGATGAGCTTGTAGCCGCAATAAGAGCTCGATGTTACTGGGTGCTGAGGCAATTCTGCATAGAGTAGAAGAGGCTCCACAAAACAATTAAGAGGTAACTAAGTAAGACAGAAAGGTGGTCTTGTTAGACCACCAGCTTAGTGAGCGCGATCTCGACGTTCTTACTACAGACATTAGGCAACGCTTCTGCCCTAGAACTTTAGCTACCATTTTATATTGTGAATTTTATCATCTTGTTAAATTTGACATCCTAGTCCTTTTAACCCATTTCTTCCCAAGCAGACATTCTTTAGTCGGCATTTAGTCTGTTCACTAATTACTTAAAATGCAGCTATAAGGCGGAAATAGTTGCGATTATGCTGATCATTTTTGGTTGCAAGCGCGATACTCTAGGATTCTTCCCATCGGAGCTACGAGCGATTGAAAAGTATCTAAAAAATGTGGTAAAAAATTCAAATCTCTACGAACAAGATGCAGACAATGAGCACAAGAGAATGAGTCAAGGTGGTTTAACTCGACAAGGTGGACGGGCCCTCGGATAAGTCAAGGGGACTATGTCCTCCTTCGAACATAGTCAATTTGCTATACCTTAAAGTGTTGAGCTTAAAACAAATTGAAATAAGGAGCGCTAACAAGTCCTAACCTAATTCGGTGAGTGACGAGGAGGCGAGGTGGCAAGAGAAGAGGGTACCTTACCAGGTGGTGCGGCAAGACAAGCATAAACGCGATGGCGGCGGTGATCAACATTAACAATGTTAAGCAGATTTCAGGCCGCAGGCCAGCAGGCCAAACTTTTTAAATGCTGCTCTTCGCAAAACAGCACATTCGAGGAGAATGACCTTTTACTGATAAATGCAAAATATCTTTGAACTCCAATACCTTGGCACGAACGACCTGACGCACATTAACCTTAACTCTCACTCAATAAACTCGAAAAAATAGAATCACAGCAGAACCAACTACATTACTCATATTTTCTCGGCAACAGAAACATCTAGACATAAAAGAAACAATGCAATGAAATAAATATTAAAATTTGCAATTACCACAAAAAATTCTGGCGATATTCTATTGTAATATTTTATTACTCGGACAGTCAATTTGACTTTACAAGTTATTTAAAAAATTACAATTAGAGCGTCAAATTAATATACAGTTAGTATAGGCACAAACGCTAATAAATACTCGCGCCCTCGGCACATTCCTAACATCGCAACATGTACACAGGTCCAGAGATACACTCCTATACAACTATAAAATGTAAAAGAAGAATTGCAAAAATGCTAAAAATATCCGAAAAAATATATTAATTAGAATTCTGGCACGGAAAATACGACGTGCGTACGTATGCTCTACCTCTCTCCTTACTACCTCTCTCTATGTAGGCTGCGGCCGCGCGGGAACTTGCCTTTTCTGAGCGCGCTCTCTTTTGTTCCCCTCGCCCATTCCCTGCGAGGAATACTCCCCTGGTATGAATATAATCAAAGCAAGGTTAGGGGGAGAGCAGAAACTTAAGTTGTCACCTACTGAGTAAATGCGCGTGAGTACCTACCAGGAGGTACTTACCAAAACAGAATGCCATAAATACGTATGACTGACTGTTTAAAATAAAAGTATTCTAGAATAGCAAAAAAAAATTGACTTCAAGAAGATTCGAACCTGCGCTCCAAAAATGATCAAGAGATGAAGTAATTCCTAATCCACTCGACTATCGTAGTAATCATATTGAACTAATGTTAAAACTTGTACAGGAACGGGTTCCTCGTTCCACTGCTTTCTTCCATCGATTTGCTTCCGGAGTACAAATCCAGAGTTCAACTTTTCGAACTCTCGTGTACTCTTTCTGCTCTTTCAAAAGAGTAATAAGTGAGCAACTCCTCGGACTAAACATCTGTAGGATCATCGAGGCAATAGCGCTTTGTCGCCTGTATATCCTATAATCTTTTCTCGTATCGTATGGGATATATTTTACGATTGTCATTGTCGATGCGCGACTTAAAAAACCGATAAATAAATAGTATTGAATAATTATGAACGACTTAATTAAGAAACTAAACATAAAATAAAAAGAAACTAAATATAAAATGAATACATTTAGAAATTAAAATCAATTAATTTATTAACTTCAAATGACATAAAAATACTATCATTTAAGATTTCATTCATAACTAAATAAAATTAATATCGATAAACAGCAATAGGCTTAAAAATCTCTGGTAAATTATAATGATTTTCAGCAAATATTTCAAAAATCTAATATTAATTTTTCTTCTTGTTACAAATATTTCTAGCACAAGTAAAAATTAATGTAAATTATTAAAACAATTTTGTATTTAATATTTTTATTTTATCTTTACTTTTAGCAGTAGCATATACAAATATATTGATAATTTTAAGAAAGAAAATTATTCCATTTTTAAGGGAAAAAATAATAATCAAGTCATAATATTTGTACATAAATACTATAAAATTGACGTGATGATAATTATTTGTTAAGCTAGAAAAAAATTGCATACAAATTACAAATAAATATTTAAACATGTTTGACATGCAACATATATTTCTAGTTTGTGGTTTGAGTTAAACGTATTGTACAAAACAAGATTCTCTTTATCACAGATGTAATAAAAGCATAATATAGTAACTAGTGCATGAAATTTTCAAATTCTTTAAACAATATGTATTTTCTTTGTATATTAAACATGCTTGAATTTACACATATTACTTTATATAATAGTTAATTGTATTTATTTTTGTAAAATTTGCAACATATTTTATGGTGCAAGTTCAATTTACAATCCTAAGATTTCTACTCTGTACATAAGTTTACTGATAGTGCTCTTAAATTTATTACATAATAGCTTAAATTAATAGTGCACATAAAAAACATTTTTCAGATACCTGTTTTTTAAATCTTCAACTGTTCGAGAAAGATATTTTTTGTCATCCCATCGATCATGGATAATAATAAATCTTAAATCAAATCTTCGACACAGATCAAATAAATGATCTGTTTCAGCTTTAGTCCATCCACTTGTAACTAAATGTTGTACATATTCAGTGTTCGTGTATGTGGGAACAGGAATTTTTTTGTTGAATTTTGCAAATGGATATTCTTTACTAGAATCTGCTACTCGTCTCCAATGATGGAAAATAGCTTCATCACTACGTGCAGGATTTGTGAATGGTGTCCATTTCCATAATCTTACTGTTTTCATGCCTAACTTTGCTCTCATTTGCTTATAACCTTTGCTTGTATCAGAAGGGAATAATGGTGGTACATCATTGTTATCTTTACACAATAAAGCAAAAACTTCTCTATGCATTCCTTCAGGTCGTTTAGGCATTTTGTAGTCATATTTTTTTTTCACTCTCTTGTCTCCAGCAATAATTGATTGTTTTGTAAGTTCATTTATTACTGGAACTTCTATATCTAAAATATCTCGAACATCTGTCATTGTACACTTAGAAGACTATCTAAAATTTCTTTTGTAACCGTTTGAAGTAAATATAAATATTTTAATATTACTTTAAATTGTTATTTATAGCAGTGCATGTATTAATATAACAATCTGAATGTACACAAAATATATTCTGATTTTAAATGTTAAATCATTATTATTTGAAAATAAAATGGTTTTTCTACTATTTGATATTAAAGAATACAAACAAGGGATTGTTACTTAAGGTACAGATTGGTTACAAACCGCGCAAATGTTACTGTTTAATGATGTGATTTTACCATGACTTTGCGCGTGCACAGAGTGATTCTCTTGGCAGTTGGTGCTGATTGGTTGACTTGTCGTGCGTAGTTTAAAGCAGCAGCGGTACAGTGGGCCGGCACGGGCGGCCCAGCAGCAAATCTTCCAAGAGCCTGGAGAGAACCATTGCCGTTCCCGTTACGTCTGAGCTGCCCCCATCTGGTTGTGTACTTAACTAAAAACTTCTAAGGCTCACGATGTAAATCAGTGTGTGATACGGAGTCGGAACGGCGGCAACGGCTTTGACGAATAGCGGAATTTACTTGCCGGGAAGAAGGCGAGATGGTCTATTATGTTTTCTACGCAACCCATCTTGGCGTCTAGGTTCCCAGTAACGGTAACGGCTAGGTGTACTAATTTGTATATCGGAGCGAATGTATTTGTCTTATAAAATACAAATGAATAAGGTTGAGAGTAGCAAAATTTCAATGAGGGATCGCGTTTATTATTGACTCTTCGATGCCGTAATTCTTGCTCCCTCCTTTATAATTTTGTTAGATTGCGATTGCAGTACCTGGAGGCACATCGCATCCGTAGATAGTACTCAAATTATAGCCGAAATTTAAAAAAGTGATAAAAAAAGATACAGAAATTATAAAATTTGGATTAAAAATGATTAAATTAAATCTTATTCAATTATTTTCTAGAACCTTTGGATACAATTAGAGTTAAATCATATATAATTTGAGGATCTTCCATATTTTATTTTATCTCTAATCAAGTTTAACAATATATTTTTAAGTATACACAATTCGATTCGCAATCTAGAATAATTTGGTTTAAGACAATGCTCGCTTGATTATTTATATCAAACCTATACTAATGCATATGCTACTCACAATCAGTTATTACTATTTCGTTAACAAACTCTTACATTCAACTATAACTCACACTAGCCATTTGCGAGAATCAAACAAGAGTCGTACGCAAAATAAATATACCCACATAAGACTGTGGAGAAAGCATGATTGCACACACGCACCACGCGCGCAGCACGCGTAATATCAGTGTGATGTCCAGGTACGGTTCCGACGAACATTTCCAAACACCATACGCATGGAATCGGCCGAAATAGCAATAGAGGTACATATCTCTGTCTCTCTCTCTCTCTCTCTCTCTCTTTCTACATATATATATATATATATATATATTGTGACGTAGTACCCTATAAGCCTATTCCCTGGCTACGCACAAAATATTTCTTACTACGATTCCTCTACGGTCCAAAAATCGAATTTACTTCGGGGAATACTTCAAAGGTGGAAAAATCCCTCGGCGATACTCCGCTCAGCCTGTACCTCCTCTTGGCGACAAAATGGCGGGAATCGTTGGGCTCTTTAATTTGTTCCCTGTGATTTCTCCGCGACGGATAAAATAATACTAACGCGTTTATTCAGTACGGCGCGTTAAATAATTAACAAAAAAAAAATAAAACAACGGCTTTACTTTGACGAACCCCTCGACACACTGTGAAAAGTTTATTTTCTTACTTAAAAATTCTATTAATTTAGTGATGGCGAGCCTCCTAAAATTTTAAATTCAAAAAAAAACGCAGGGAATCAATAAACGGCCTTTGACTCAATGTACTGTTTTTTTTTTTATTTCCATAATTAATTTTACACTTTTTTTTTATTAAATTTCCCGAGGAAAAAAAAATAGCATCGTCGGCCACCGCTCCTCCCGGTCCCGCGCTCCTTCCGCTCCTACCGGCAACAAGAGCGTTACCGCAACAGCACAAAAACAAAAGAAAAAAAAAGGCAAAATTATTTCCTTGGCTGTCGAAATTATTCGACACCAAATATCCTCGGCAACAATCCCTCCTTCTGTTAAATAACAGAAATTTTAGGCATCATGACGGTGTTCTTTTGATACCCGGTTATTTTGAGCGGGAAGGAAAGTTATTCCTATTCTCCCTTTTTTTTCGACAACAAAAATTGGGGAAAACTCCCTTGGCAACAAATTGTTTTTTTTTTAAAATTGGGTTTTACCAGTTCGCGTTTTCCCTTCCACTTCCCCACATACATTTACCTACACCCGATATTATGTAAAATTCTTACCTCGATTTTCTAATTCTTTTGTATTATTTAATTCTTAATTTGCTGCTCTTTCTTTCTTTCTCTCTCTTCCTTCAAAATCCTTTCTATTAATTTATATAATATTTCCTCTTTCTTATATATATTATATCTAATCGTTACTAACTTCTTTACAATTTTCTATTACTTTCCTCGCTAAAGGCTCGGGACGAACTGCCGAAAATCTTCCACTTGCCTAATCCCTCGCGGAATTTTCCCAAAATTCCCCTTTTCGCGCCTAGTTAGCTATCGAATTTTCGGGAAACGCGGTCTTCTTTCTCTCTCTATCTCGCGTAATTCATATCCCTCTCTCTTCGGTCCCTCCTTCCGCCTTCCCCGCGTTCGCGCCACCAAGCGCCTCTTTCTCCTTCTCCCCGCGGCCTCTCTCTCTTCGCGCGCTACCCCCCCCCATTCGCGCTCTCACTTTACCCGGCTCTACTCTCTCTCTCTCTCCGCGTGGCTCCCCTTTCTTCCACGCCGTTACTGCCCTTTTCCGCGCGCGCTGGCCCCCAAACGCGTCCTATTCTCTTCCTACGCGCGGTTTTCCTCTCTTTCGCGGCTACCTTTGCCCTCTGCGCGTGCCCCCGAGTAATCAACGAGTACACATGCGTTCTGCAACGCATGTCTACTCGTTATACCCCCTCCCTACACCTTAATTACCCCTAATTAAGGTGTATCCTTCCCAGACAACAATCCTTCCTACCTTTTACTGGGGCGAGTCCCGCAGAGCCTCCGTGATAACCCTCTCTTGTATTGCCGGGGACAAGTGCTGTATCCTTTCCATCAGGGTCAGCATCCTGTCCACTCCATGGTTCCCCGCTTGGGACGTCATCCCTCCATTGGACGTGGACGGTTGGCTGGCTGCTGGGGCGTTTTCCCTCCTTGGCTCAGTTGTTCCCATCGCTCCGACCCGGTTCGTCCTTCTCCGGGCACTCCTTCGGGCATATTCATCACCACACCGAGGACAATCCTTCATTCCAACCCCCCTTCGGCCACAATTGAAGCAGTGGAGGGCTGAAGGACGCGTGCAGCCCGACCTGGAATGCCCCTCCTGCCAGCAATTATGGCAGACGAACGACGGGGGGTCCACCCGGCAGTCGTAGGGGATATCCTCCCTTCCCGGGAACATAATCCCCCCCACCGTCCGTTCTGCCAGAGCCCGCCGGCGTTCGAGCCTCGCCGTAAACGGGCCAACCACTCTTGGTTCTTCCTCCTGGTTGTCCTGGGGAACCGGCCGGCCTCGGCGTTCCTCCGCCCCTCTTCTAATCTCCGGCACCCTCCTTCGGGAAGTCTCCTCTCTACGGCGTCTGTCCTCCCTGTCCTTTCTCTTCCTCTCCTCCTCCTCTCGCTGAGCCTCTCCCAACCTTCTCCGTTCGCTCCTCATTCTCCTTACTCTTTCCTCCTCTTCCCTCTGTTCCGCCCTGCGTCTTCTTCTTTCCTCTGCCCTTCGTCTCCTGGCCTCCTCCCTCCTTACCCTGCGTCTTTCCACTCGCTCAGCCTCGGCATTCAGATTTCTTTGTCGGATCGCTTCCAGGGGAGAGACGAACTCCTCACTCCACTCTTCCACCTCTGGATCCCGGATCCACTCTGGAGTTGATGGTTCCGCCCACTCGACCTCGGCAACAACTCCTTCCGCCTCGGTTCTCTCCTCGATCCGTCCTACCTGATCAGGAAAACTCATATCAGTGGTTGCCGCTATTTCTGACTGCCACAACTCTATGGGGTTGTTCAAGGACAACTCCGCCACCGCGGTGGCCTGCCTCTGCACAACCTCCTCCATTTCCTCCCGTGGCTCATTCATTACCCCAATGGGGTCTATCCCCAGAATCTCCGCGTCCCGCTGCAACTCGTCCTCGGTAATCAACTGGAAGGACACCGGGGAAATCAGTCCAGGCCCGGTTGCTACCAACAGAACGTCCTCTCCTTCGGCTCCCTCCGGATCCTGCCGTGCCTGGTCCCGCAGATCTTCTTCGATCATGTTGGTTAACTGATCGGCCCAGCTCACCAGTTCTTGAGGAACGCTACCTATAACCGAATCCTCCATTATAATATCCTCCTCCCTGGCCACACCAATCTCACTTTTCCTCGGTATTGATTCACCTGACCCTCCTTCTTCTAACACGGGGGCCACCTCCATGACTTCCTCTATCTGCAATTCCTGGACAGCCCCATCCACCATCACCTTCTCCCCTTCGGCAACAATATTTCCTGCATAGGCCATAATCCCGGGATCTGTCTGAAAACAACTATTGCTTTTTTTTTTATACATATTCTTTTACTATAAAATTTTTCCATATACAACAACCGGACAACACAGCTACTGACGACACAACCTCCACCAATTACTAACCCCTTTCTCCCCTCGGCAACACAAACTTTTTCAATTCCGACACATGCACCCGCGCTATTCTCCGATTATCCCCCGTATCTAACTCATAAATCGTGGGAGTAATCACCGCTTGGATCCTATACGGGCCCTCATATCTGGGTGCGAGTTTTGCAGAAAATTTCTGTCCAGCATTCGAAAGGACTCGTACCTTCCTCAATACTTGATCCCCAACACAAAATACCACGTCCCTGCGTCCACGATTATAATAGGTCCTTTGGCGGTCGCTCGCTTGGTCCACGTGACGTGCCACCAAGTCTCTCAACGCGTCTAGGCGTTTCAACCGGTCCAACCATGCTTCCTTATCCAATATTTGCTTGAATTTCCCATTTTCCAATTCTCGGCGTAGACTTTTCACTGGCTTTGGATTCCGACCATAATTCAAGAAAGCTGGCGATACTTTAGTAGAGGATTGCACCGCCGTATTCATTGCATGTCTTAGCTCATGCAGATGGACGTCCCAATCCCGGTGGTCCTCTCCCACGAACATTTTGATCATGGTCTTCAATGTTCTGTTACTTCTTTCCACCGGATTGGCTTGCGGATGATAGGGTGGGCTAGTAACATGTTTAATGCCATATTCCTGCAGCAAATCCTCTAAATGTTTATTCATGAACTCCGTTCCATTGTCGGTCAATAAATAATCCGGTGCTTCCCATCGGAACAAAACTAGCTCCTCTAGGGCCTTGGCAACACTTTTTCCATCCGCCCTCCTCAGAGGTTTCAGTTCCACCCATCTTGTAAACAAATCTTGAAACACCAGGACATATTTAAACTGACTCTTACTGCTTGGGAATTCCATGACATCAGCTGCTACCACCGCCCATGGTCTTTCCACTATTCTATGGCCCATTAATCCCTGGGGTCCTAACTGGGATGCTTTATGCTCCTGGCACTTTCCACACGTCGTCACAAACTCCTTCACATCATACCAGCATCCCGGCCAATAGTACTCCGAGGCAACCCGATAGTACGTTTTCTCTACTCCTAAATGACCGGAGGAGGCGTGACAATGAGCATCTTGCATCACCCTTTCCCTATGCTCTACTGGGATTACCAACTTCCATTTATCTTCTGGCCATAAAATTGGGTCCAATAATCGATCTTTCCGGTGCATATACATCAAACCGTCCTGCATTCTCCACTCCGGCAGCTTCTCCGGATTATTGGTCAAGATTTCCACCCTTCTCAAATACCATGGATCCCGTATTTCTCCAAAACCCGCTACTTCCTCCTCTACCACAAAACCCCGCGATAATGCATCCGGTACGTGATGATCCGCTCCTTTTCGGTGGATTATTTCAAAATCCCATTGTTGAAGTTGCAGCGCCCATCGAGCAAGTCTTCCGGTCGGGTCCTTCAGGTTCCGTATCCACTTCAGGGCGCTATGATCTGTAATGACCTTAAACTTATAGCCCTCCACATACGGTCTGAATTTCTGCACGGCCCATACCAAAGCTAGGCATTCTTTCTCGGTGGTGGTGTAATTCCTTTCCGCCTTATTTAACACACGGCTCACGTATACCACCGGGTGCTCACCATCTTCAAAATCTTGGGTTAACACTGCTCCAATGGCAAAATCGCTGGCATCACACTGGATGGTGAACTTTCTGGAAAAATCTGGCCTTGCTAACACCGGTGCACTGGTTAGAGCCTGTTTCAATAACCTGAAAGCTTCCTCCTGTTCCTCACCCCAACACCAAAGCTGATCCTTCTTAATTAGTTGGAGAAGTGGTAGCTTCATTTCTGAATCTTTCTCGATAAACCTAGCATACCAACCGACCATTCCCAAGAAACTGCGTAACTGCTTCTTATTCCTTGGCGCTGGATACTCTATCACTGGTCTAACCTTCTCCGGATCTGGCCGCAAACCATCCTTGTCTAAAATATATCCCAGGTAGGTCACCCGAGAACAACCAAATTCGCACTTTTTTTCATTCAGCATTAAGCCAGCCTCACAAATTCGATCTAAGGTAACTTTTAGCCATTTCAGATGTTCTTCAAACGTCTCCGTGGCAACAATTATATCATCTAAATACCCAAAAATGTGAGGTCTGAACTCTGGGCCAAACAAATAGTCTATTAGACGCTGAAAAGTTTTTGGACTACCCGATAGACCAAACGGCATTCTTAGGAACTGGAACAGTCCTGCGCCTTGAACTGCAAACGCTGTATACTTTTTACTCCCTTCTTCCATCGGTATTTGGAAATAGGCCTGTTTCAAATCGATTGTTGATATATATTTTGCCCTTCTTAACTTATCCAAAATTGAATCAATACTTGGTATCGGGTACGCATCTTGTATCGTTCTTTTATTCAGATCTCTGAAATCGATACAAAACCTCCACGATCCATCCGATTTTTTCACGATCACCGGGGCGCTACTCCAATCACTGTCTGAATATTCTACTACCCCTTCCCTCAACATCTTGTCCACCTCCTTCTTGGCTGTTTCCCACATGATTGGAGACATCCGTCGGGGATTATGCTTCACTGGCTCCCGTCCAACCACCTCTATTCGATGACAGGTTAAATTCGTCATCCCAAACTCTTTTGGTTGCCGCTTTAGACACTCCGTGACCATCTCGCGCAGCTGAGTTGCTTGATTGGCTTTTAACTCCACAATGCCTGCGCATTCCGCGTACACCATATCCTCTTTCCTCATCGATTCATCAGCAAAATCCCTCCACTCTCCACTACCTATTTTCCATCGAGGAGGCTCCGTGCCCACTATAATCTGAAATAACTTACACCCATCCATTCCTAATACTATATCTTGATCACAACATTCCATGGCTTTGAAACCTAACCGTCGGCTACATCCATCCAATTCCATATTCAGATATAAAATTCCTCTGACTTTGGCAACACCCCCCGATACACCTTTTACCATGGAGTTTGACGGTTCCAATCTATCGGCAAACCGTTCTGCAATTTTGGGACTTACTAATGATACCATTGCTCCCGTATCCACCAAGGCCTTATACTTCTCTGTTCCAATGTAAAACCATAAATAACATCGATTTTCCACACTGCATTCTTCTACCATGGGAGGGTACTCTTCCACCGTATTTCTGGATTCATCTGGATCCCATCCAGATTCACCCCCTCCCAGGACTGTACAAGGAGGTATCACCTCCTTGTCAGTCCTAATCCTCGCGACTTCAGAATCTGTTTCTCCTTTCCCCTCGGCTCCATTCGCGTCCTTGCCCGTATCGTTTGTTTCTAATACTGTTATAGCCTCGGGATCTACACTATCCTCCCCTTCCTTTCCCCCGGCCTGTTGGAGGACAGTCTCCTCCTGTACAGGCTCGCAACTCACGCCATCCATCTGCCTTGACCTTCCATTCTCAAAAGCAGATATCCGGCTTCTTACATCGGTCTGACTGGAAGTTTTCTTCACTAGATCAGACTCGCGAACAATATCATCGGTCTGATCGGAAATTTTCTTTTCCAACTCAGACACGCGACTACTAACATCGGTCTGATTGGAAATTTTATTTTCCAGATCAGACACGCGACTAATAACATCGGTCTGAATGGAAATTTTCTTTTCCAAATCAGACACGCGACCAATAACATCGGTCTGAATGGAAATTCTTTTTTCCAAATCAGACACGCGACTAATAACATCGGTCTGAATGGAAATTCTTTTTTCCAAATCAGACACGCGACTAATAACATCGGTCTGATCAGAAATTTTATCTTCCGAATCAGACACGCGACTCTTATCTCCTTCTTGACCCGTTAATCTCTTGGGTTGCATTGGAGCATGTATTTCAGCCCTTACAACCTGGCTACAGCTTGATTTCAAATTCCTTTCCTGGTTAACATCCGATAGCGACGGCAAAGCGAATGTCACCTCCTCACGAATTCTTTCCGCTCTTACTGGGTGGCAGGAGGTTGCGAGCGGTTGCTGACCCCTGCCTCCCCGTTTCCCAATAACTGTCTCACGGCCACACAGTTCGGACAGTTCCGCAGTTGGTAACCGACCTGGTTACAGCCTTGACAGATTTGGACAGGCCGCGACATGGGGCAACGATTTGCAAAATGTCCGTTTCCCCTACACCTATAACATACCTTCTGCGGACACTCGAAAGCCCTATGGCCTTGTTTCCTGCAAAAATAGCACGCTTCATCTGGCCTGCCATCTGTCACCCGTTGGAACGTCCTATAACTATTGGGTGCTATTGTCTCTCTTCCTTCACTCTGAGTTCGTCCTTGCGAGTAATACGAATTTTGTGGTGGTTTTAATGGCCCCCCCCTCTGGTTGGACCACTGGCGTCCATTTGAGCCAAATTCTCCCTCGGCACCATTCCTAAACCCCGTTGTTTCCTTCTCCGTTGTGGCTACAGTGTCCACCTGGAAATCTAACCGCTTCTTGGCTCTTGTGTTTTCCTGAGACTTCGTTACTTTCTCTCGAGGATTCCTCTTCACCTGATCTCGGCCTCCCATCGTCAGTTCAGCTACAGCGTCTTGCTCCAAAAATCCATGTGACTTACTTGTCTTAACCCTGTTTCCCCAGGCACCACCTATTAACAATACCTTATCGTCCTTCGGAGGAGACGTTCTCTTCTTATCGAGTTCTTTCAACCGCTCATAGCGGTGACCCACTTTAATTAAATCATCCAACGACTCAATTTGATGGCCTTCCATGAACCATCTATACCCCGGCAACAATCCTTTATAAATAATTTTGATTTGAGTCAATAACGGCGGTGGGTGCCTCAAGTGGCCAATCAAATACTTTTTGCACAATAAATAGTGCGAGATCGTCTCTCCTCTTCCCTGGGTCCTTGCTTTGAACTCCTCGAGCAAGTCGTCCTCGTCCACATCTCCCATGAATTGACTCCGGAAAAGCCTCTTAAACTGACCCCATGTTTCAATACTTGACTGAACCGTCCTATACCACATTCCCGCGGCACCAAAAAAAACGCTATCTAAGACGTCCAACAGTTCGTGTTCAGTCATTTCGGCTCTTAAACGAATTCCTTCCAATCTCGAGAGAAAGTCCTCCGGTCCTTCCTTCCTATCGCCCGAAAACCGGATGTGCTTGCCTTGCAGGAGTTTAATATGGGTTAACATCCCACTTGCCGTAGAGATAGGTCTCCTCATCACCTCCCTACCCCTAGGCATCCAACTCCGTTCCTCATTCCTATGGCTTTCTGCCGGACCGACCGTCCTTGTCGCCCCCTTGTCTCTACTCATTTGTCTGAAATGGTTTCCTAAAATTTCATCCTCCGATTCCCAGTCTTCGTCGGTATATCCACGTCCCTGGCGGTTTTCGATGGCCTCAAAAACCCTCCGTCTAGGCGGCTCCGGCGCTTGGTCTAAATTTTCAAGTTCTGTTGATATGGATGCCTCTAACTCAGCTGGAACCGGGATCACCCTTCTTTTTGAGGGCAATGCGCTTCGGGGCGTAATCCATTGTCCTTTCTTGACGGAGGTGATTTTGGGTTTATTGAATGACGTAGACGGAGGCCATTCATATCTTACTCCTTGATATAATACCGGGGTGGTGGATCGGTCTAGATCCTGAGTGTCTTGCACCTCTCCCTCGGCGATCCGACCCCTATCACCGGGCTGATCCAGTGATAAGCTAGCCAAAGTCTTTGGGATGGCACCTCGAAACTCTGGCTTTGATTCCTGCCGCCTATTTTCTTCTATTCCCCTTCTCTTTCTATTAAACGCCTCGGTTCTACTCGCCGCTTCCGCCTCCGGTATCTCTACTTCCTCGGCAGATTCCTGTGCCATAGCAGCTTCCTCATCCTCGCTCACAGACCACGGGATTTCATAACGCGACACTTCCAATAAACGCGCCTCGTTTCGGAACAATCTGTCCCGGAGCACTCCTTCATCCCCCGTTAGCCTGAGATTGAACCCTTCTAGCTGCCTTTCCACCTCCTCTATCGGCAGACGATCTATTTTCCTTCTCAATGCCCTGGCTGACCTTGAAGATGACAAAATAATCTTTATTTGTTCGTCGACGTCCTCCATTCTATCGGAATTTCCTCGGCAACAAAAAAAAACTAATCTTGAAATCGCTACGGGGAAAACACGTCTTAACCCTCTCACACAACAAAAATTCTTCGTACTAAACGTACCAGGCCTCACAATAAATCACATAAAATTACCCTGCCTACTCGTTGAATCTTGCGAACATTCGAAATATATTTACTAATAAATTTTTACCTCGATAATTTCCTTGACAACAATGTAGTTCAGGGCAACAATCAGACAACAATGTTCAAAACGAGAAAAAAAAACATGTGTTACACCAATAATATATTATTCATTTAAAAACTTTCATATTTCAAACGGTAAAATTCATCAAAAAAACTTAATCGTCAATACTCAATTGAGAGGTTATTATTAAAATTTTACATTCATCAGGGACACACTTATTCAACGGGTTTTTCTTCTTTTTTTTTTTTTTTAAAAAAAAATTTATCCAAGGCTACAATTAAAAGTTAAGCCGCAACAACCATTTTCCGTCGGATTTTCCCTCTTCGATTTAATTCCCCACAAGGGATGCCATTTGTGACGTAGTACCCTATAAGCCTATTCCCTGGCTACGCACAAAATATTTCTTACTACG